>JMSD01000094.1:0-24593 GCA_000715435.1 Paramecium caudatum | reverse complement strand
CATAATTTATATAATATTAATCCCAACTATTGTAAGTAGAACTTAATACCGAATAAATATCACATTAATCTGTATAGCTTTGATTTCTAGTTACTTCTGGAGCTTAATACAAAGGAGTCCCTGCATTAGTAATAGCAATACGACTATTAGTCTAAATTAAACCAACCCCAAAATCTGCTATTTTAATTAATAATTTTTTATTATTAAGTTCTTTAAACAAAAGGTTGGAAGGCTTCAAATCTCTATGAATTATTTTGTATTTTCTTAAATGTTGATATCCATTAACTATTTGCCCTAATATATTATATATTTCCTCAGTACTAAACCAATAATTCAATCTAATTTTAATCAATTGATCGAGATCATAATTACAAAGTTCCATGAAAACATAAAATCTATTATCTTACCAAATAATCTCATATATATTTAACACATTGCAGCAAGGATTTCTTTGAATCATATTCAGTATTTCAGTTTCTCTTTCTTTAAATTACATCTCTGAATCAGAATTGATAACTTTTACACAGCATTATTCGTTTGTGTGAGTATTTTAGCATTTTAAAATGACTCCCTATTACCCTTAACCAATTTTTTCAGAAAGGAAAATTGCATATTTGCCAACTAAAAGTGTTTACATAAACCGATAGAATATAATAAATTTATATATACAATCATATTTATGGTATTGTTTGTTGTTTGAATTTGACTTCTATTGTAAAATAGATAAACAGACTTATAAGGAAAAGTCCAAATGCTTATTTATATTATCTTTGACTGAATTTTGATGTACCCCAAATATAAGGAATAATACTAAAAAGGGTAGGTAAAATTGCATTGGCATCTGAAATGAATGATTTAATTGTATTATTTAGGACATTAAATAACAAAAAGTAAACCATAAGCCTGAAACAATCTTATCTTGATATAATATAAAAGAGACTATTGGTCTTTTTTGTTGTTGGTTCTCCTGCCCAAGAGAACTATGCACACAAAACTATTAAATTGATTGAACTATATTCAAAAATAGTCTAAGATAAATTAAATATTTACACTAAAGTTTCCTGAACCTTTTAATGCCACATCACCACATATCAATAAAATATTTGTTGTCAGAAATAGGCTGAGAATACTCTATAATCCAATATCGCTAAGGACGTAATAAAAAGCACATTCTATAGCCCAAACTATGAGTAATCCAAAAAATATCTCCATACTTGCTAATGACCATTCTAGAAAGTAAACAATAAAATAAGAAATTGAAAGTATTAAAGTAGATAGTGAACATACAATTTCAGCAATTACTCTAACATTTTTATTAATCTAAGCTTTTGGATGTTACTCAATTAAATTCATAATGTAGCCAATTGAATTAAGGATTGCAATCAATATACAATAATTTGTAAATCTATCCGAAACAGAGTTTTATTCCCTAAAGTATATGTAGAGAAGAGCCGTGACTTGACTAAGCATTTAAATAAATAATTTTATTTGTTTAATCAGCTTTTCCTTATAGGAAACCTGATTAATTATGATATTTATATAATTAAATGATATACGATTCAGAATAAGAAGCTTTATCATAAAGAAAAAATAAACTTAATGTATTACTAAACAAAAACAAATAAAAAAGAACTTTTTGCTTTTAGCAACATAAAATCATTAAATAAGTACTTGAACCTCCAAAAAGAGTTTTTTCATATTCTCGTTCGATTCGTCATTTTCAAGAAATTATGTCAAAAACTGGATCAATTAGTCTCAATAAGAAAGTTATCACTCTATTCATGAGAAGAGAAGACACATTAGTAAAATAATCAAGAGATGAGATAATGAAACTAACCAATTCTAAATTAATATAAACAGATGATTTAATCTAAAGTGAATATGGTTTCAAAACAGACCGTTTATAGGGTTTAAGTAGAGTGTCCCCTTACATTAAGAAAAGAAAATTCAGTTAGCATCTTGTTGCAGAAAATGAAAATTTACCCAAATAACCCTATCTCTAACATATGTTAGATGTTTAATAATAAATTACACCTAGAACAGGTAGTAAACCAAAATACCAGACATTCTAAAATGAAGTTTTGCAACAAAAAGTACCAAAATTGTCATCAAATCACTTTAAGACAACTCATGGTGCTTTCACTTCTCGAAAATAAAGATAAATGAAAAGTTCTAAAATTGATACAATATTTACAACCATAACATAAAGATATTGAAAATCAATTTATGAAATCATCCATTAAATCACATAGTTTATCTATTGCTAATTAAGGTATTGGTAAATAAAGACATATTCTACAACCTCCTACTGCTCTATGTCCTTTTACTTCTATTATATTGTTTTCTTTGCATTTAGATATGAATTTATCTGTTGTTGAGTCATCTTTCAATGTAAACGTTACATTAATTCTCGATCTCTAATCCACTTAAACATTATTATGGAATACTCCATGACTATTATCTATTATATTATATAATTTATTAGATCTTTATTTGCAAAGTTATTCCCAATAACTAACATCACCCTACTACCTTAACCAATCAAACATTAATGTATTTACATATATTGGTAAAATAGGTAATGTATTTAATAGTGATTATTTCGTTATCATTTCTTTTAAATCCCACATATATGGAATATCTTTATTATTTTGAACTATATCTGGTCTAATAATTAAGATTGTTGATCCTGCTATTCCAATATTTTTTTATGCATGTGCATATACCATATCATATTAATTCCAATTAATTTATCTATGTAGATAAAATAACTACTTTGTTAAAAAGTTAGAACTCATATCTGTAAACAATGGTACACTTTAATATTTTGGAACAAATGTATATTCAAGTCCTTCACAAGTTTCATTATCACAATAATGAAGATAAGCACTATTTTGATTAACATTCCATTTGTTTAAATCAGGAACATAAATTTATCCATTTTCATTCAACTAAACTAACCCAATCATTTACAGCGATATCTGTTCCTACAACTACGTCATCGCATAGGTTTCTTGCTTCATCTAAAGCTTTGCTTGACCAATAACCAGTATTTGTATAAGTAGGTGCACTTTTTTAAGAACTACAAAAATTCATTGGTAATGCCTCAAATAAGAGTGAAGCACCACCTTAACAATAAAGTACTTTAAACTGATTCGGAATCTTTTATAATATATTTTATTACATTTAATATGGAATATAGATCACTTGTTGCTTATGTTAAAATTTCATGACATTCTTTTGGATTTCTTTGCATATCTAAGATTGATTTCCCATTTTCCTTTATAAATTCTTTTTCAAGTCTATGTAATATAAATCTTGGCAGCTAAGTTGGACCACCAGCAAATGAATGTACTCCCCAGAATTTAGGATTATTTTCATAATTGTTAATCATTTATTATTATATTTCATGTTTCCAGTTAATTGATTTTAAATGAATGAGAATTCTATCTTTTCTAAGCATTCTTAATTGGTTTCAAATTCTACTCTATCTCCCTTGAAATTTGGATTTTTAAATCCTGTAATTTTCACTCCCTCTGGTATTTTTATTGATTTAATATCAAATTCTATTTTTGCCTAAATAGTTATCATCATACATCTTTGAGAGAATCAACATTATCACATAGTTATGCAGACTATCCTTTGTAGTTACATTCGCTAAATACTTCAATACATTCCTTTAATGGAGAGTATAAAAGTAATAATTCCCTAAATCCCCAAGCAGCCTCGTTAGCTGGTTTCTGTAATGTACTTTTAAAATCTATAGTTAACTCAGATTAAGTATGAGGTATAATTTTATCAATTTACATGATTCTTTCTTTCCAATTACTATTTTTACTACCACATAAATCACTTTATCCTGGATCATTCCATCCTAAAAATTAACTCCAAAATTCATTATTATCAACAAACATAGTCAATTCTTCACCATCCCATTAATCGATTTTATAAACTGTTGCTTTTATTCTAACAAAATCATGTTTAGGTAATGTGTAAACTTTTGTTGCAGTTGCTTTCTATTTTATTAATAATTCTATACTTTTCCAAATGATGAATATCCTCCAACTAAATTAATATCACCACATTATGTGAATGGAGGATTTGGTCCAGAGGGGTCTTATTCCTAAAATTACCATCCTTCGACTTTAGTGAATTGATCAGGTGTAAAGAATTCTTTAGATGCAATATACCATTCATTTTTATTAATACATTTTCCATCTTAAAGTGTATGTGTTGGTTAACATTATGTACATTCATTAACAGCAGTACCAACACAAGCATCACAAAATTTAGTACATTTTGCAGCAAATAAAAAGAAATCTCTAACTCCCCATGATTATTCAGAAGGATCATTTTTTAATGATGATGTAAAGGATATAGTTAAGGTTGGATTTGAATGTTTTTGTATTATTTCTATTGCAACTATTTTTTCTCCATATCCAGGTTTTATTGATTAACTAATTTTACATTAAATAATACGCTCCACATAAATCAATTCCATCTGTTTTCTAAAATGCCAATTTATAGACTTATTTATCATCTATTTTCACATAAAATTCTTCATTATCCCATAAATCAATCTTAATTTAATAAATTAATTACTTTCCAGAATGTAAATTTAACCATAACTTTACTATGTGGTACTATATTTGTTATTGTATTAGAAAGTAAAGCCTTTACTCCAACATTTTCATAACCTCCAAATACTACAATTCCAGAACATTCATATCCTTTAGGTTTTCCATTTTCTAATTACCAACCTTCTAACTTTGTATCTACATGGAACCAACTTAATGCTTCTTAGTTCCAAAATTTGCATTCATCTACTTTATCATTATGACATATTCCACATTCAGATGGACATGGTAAAAATGAAACTCTCATTTATCTAAATCCCCATGATTAGATATCTGCCTACCCTTATTGTGTTGTTGCTACAACCACAGTTACCGTTGGTGAATTATGTGGTATTTCAAATTCTATGTCATATACTTTATCACTATTCTTATTTGGTTAACCACCACATAATCTAATTCCTCCTTCAGTAAATCCCCATTTCATTTCCCAAGGTATTCCATCTACATATACTTAAACAGCATCTGTTTCCCATTCACCTATTCTATGTTATAAATATAAAATACTTCCAAAGTTGTAGATTGAATTTCAATCTATAATGTGGAGGAATCTTTATTAATTTAGTTGCTGTACTTTTACTACCAAATGTCTTAAGTCCTCCAACAATGTTTTTTCCAGTACATTTTGTAATGATGTCAGTTGTTGCTTAAAATTGATTTTATATCACCCAACCTGAAATTACATAATTATTACCATCTAATGAATCAAATTCATCATCTTAGAATGCTTAATAAGATGATATCCATTAAGCATTACTAATCACTAAGAGTGTAATAAATATTATTTTCATTTAGAATAAAAAACGAATTATCATATTTATGAATTATTTAGGATTCTTGTCACACTTAGTCTATTGTTATTAAAAACATTTGATTTATCATTATGATATTGTGGACTGAATATATTTTTACTAGCATTTTATTGTTCTTCTATTTAACTAGCAGTAATATATTTACTTTAATGTTAATTATGATCCTATGATGAAGAGAGAGATGACTAATTTATATATACAATATACTTGTTTAGTCATATCACTACATGGTATATATCGTTTCCTTTCTAAGAAATCATTTTAAAAGAATGTTTTTAATTCTTCATTTGGATTAAACATTGAGAATGTACTACTTACAGAACTTCTATTAAAGTCTTCTGACCTCTTGAAATCACTTTCTTATTATTTCCCTACACTTGATGGTCTGTATTGATATTTCACTTTTGGTGAATATTAATCCAATACTTATTGTTTGTATTTACTGTATATAAGGATGTTATCCTGCATAGGTGGATTATTAACAAATCCACTTGTTCTATTTGAATTTGTCATTGACATAGAACCTTATAATTAATTGTACTATGCTTACTACATAATTCGAGGTTCATAATCAATTTAAGGAGATATCTCTTATTTGTAATTAGAAAAAGTTCTTCTATTAATAGAATTATTGAGGTCCGAGTTTCTCATTTCTTGTTACTACCTTTAAATCTCTTCCTATTTATCATCTGACATTTTCTTAAGTTTATCAGAGGAATTAATGAACGATGAACCCCTCTCACTTGCTATGTCCATTAAGTGTTATTTATATATCTTTTTATCTTAATCGAGTAAGGCTTTTATTTTAGATACAGCCTATGTATTTTACTAAGTTTTTGGTTATCTATGTGATCCTCTTCCTTTTGATGATGCAGAATGACTACTCATATGTTTTAACTATGATTAAGAACTTTCTTCTTATACAGTTTCTAAATTCCTTTTACTTTATTATTTTGATTAATATTTAAATTTTGGTGATCTATTTGGTGATCTCTATTATCCTTGTTTTGTTGTTGAGATTAATTATTTCTAACTTGATTAAGGTTAAGCAAATGTTTAATTAGTATTATGAGTATTATGAGATTATTAATCACTTTATTTTGCATTTGATTATGATGATACTTATGATTATTGTAGTTATGATTGTTGTTAGTATTATTGTTGAGATAGCTAACTTTATTACAATTATGAGTATTACAAAACTTAAGGTATGTAATGTTATTATACATGATTTCTATCAGAATCTTCAAATACAGGTGCTTCTTCTGTTTCAATATGCTAATAGTAATCTATCTTTTTAGTTTGTACATCTTGTAATGTTTTATTTGGTTTTGGAGGTTTTTCCCTCGCTTAGTTGTCTCTCATGACTGACTTAATTTCTGTATCATCTAAATGATGTTTTGAAATTGTTATATGTATCTAATTGACTGTTTATGGGATGGTTTCAGTTATCTTAGGTGTTATTTCTCTTGGCTTTTTTTATAGCATTTGATGCTATTATTTAAACCCTACAGAAGCAGATCTTTTACGATCATCATAAAGTGGAGATATATTTTAGATTAATCTATCATGGCTTCGTTAAGTTTATCGCTATCTACACTATTGAATAGCAATACATAATTGAATTATTATACTAAATCTACTGAGTTAGTTTACCAATTTCATCTTTCAATAAGTCTAATTCATGGCGTATATCACAAGGTTCTTATACCTAATTCAATCGACCATATGATTGCACCTTATCTTAAATACTTGAATATAATACTAGCATATTCTGTAATTTCATGAATCTTCGGTGAACCACTTGCAATAAAACCCTTTTTAATGAGTTTATCGAATCCTATAATGAACACACACTTGACCATCATATCCTGATGCTAGTATGGAAACAAATTGATTAATGATTGCACTAGTTTCCCGTTCATATATTTATTTGAATTTTCGTTATAATAAATTTTTATTGTTAAATTAAATGGCAAACACACAACCCCTCTTACCCCAAACTTCAGGGAATATTCAACAGCAATTCTAAGGATGTATGTAAGATTATAAATTTAGCCCCTTACTATACATAAAATGCAGCCCCACAAGGTTACACGAACGTATAGCCTCAAAATGGTACCTTCGGAAATAGTACTATATTTATGTAATAAGTTCCTCTTTATGGTGGTCAAAATACAGTTTAGAATTAATAATATTTTGCACCATAAGTTCAATAACAGTCTGTGTAAATGGGTCCACCATCCTTTACTACCCCATAAAGAATTCTGTCCTAAAGAGTTGTACAAAATTCTCCACAAATGCAAACATTTTAATAACCTGCTATAACATCACCCATTTAATAACAATATATTCAATAATCACCATAACCATAATAATAATAAGCCTCAGTTGGTATTTGATTAATTTATTTAGTACATAATGTTGAACACGTACCAGTGATTCATGAATTACATCATGTTAATAGACCAATTAATGTTGTCTCAGTTGATGAGATTGAAGGACCATGGAGAAGTAAAGTACTTTTGTTGGAAAAGTAATTGATTGAATTACAACTCATGATGAAGAAGGGACCATAAAGGGAGATTTAAACAAAATAAGTTATTGTAGAGGATGAGGGAAAGGTAACTAAATTTATAATTATAAAGATTAGAGAATTATAAGCTGAAATTGAGAGATTGTAAGCAATATTAAGAGAAAATCAAGGAGAAATAGACGGCCTTCAATAATAAATTAATGAAGCCACTTACAATTTAGAAAATGCTGAAGATCAGGCTGCTGAACAAGTTTCTGCCTCTTAAGAAGAATTAGCTAAATGGAAAAAAAAGTTTTCTGATATGAATAAAAAATACCATGATATTGAGGAGGATATTACAATGACTGAAGCATAAATAGAGAGCATATAAAAGAGAAAGCAAGTCGTTACAACTACTTCATCTGTTAAGATGACATCTGGAATAGTAAAAATATATCCTAACTTAGACTTAACAAAGGGACGGTGATATCAGAAAAAGTGGCTTTAGCAATAGGAATTATTGATTTATTGATAAATATTAAGAATGATGGCTTCAAATTCTAATTAATATGTTCATAGTAAATAATTATTTGCCTGTTCCTTATCAAACAAGAGCACCATAAATCATCAAAAAATCATATTAGGTACTCTTGGTACAGGCAGTCAATCAATTTTATGTAAGAATAACATCAATTTAGCAAAGTTTTATAATCTTCAAATGAGGGATACAAGATTAGATAGTACCAATTGCCCCATTGTTTTAGCATGAAATTAATGTTTTTACCCACCTCTGAAGATGATCGTTTTATTTCAGGAGGAGAAAAACTGTAAATTTTTAAGAGCGACGACTAAAAAATTAGTCACATTGCAGATCTCATACCAAAAAGTAAAGAGTTTAATGGACCTACTACATCCTTTGATTTAAATCCTGCAATGCAAAACAGATTAGGTACATTTTTCAATTACAATAGTATCCTGTTCTGTGGATCCATCGATTAGAGTTTGGGATTTAGGAAAAAAAATTTGTCTTTTCTAATTTCTAATTGGCGAAAGTGATTCAGATCTCTATACCATAGACATAAGTGCTAGTAAAGATCCATTTGTTTTTGCCTATTTAGACAATTAACATCAAATTGGAATATTTGATTGCAAAGAAAAATCTAACCATCAACACCAAACAAATGGAATAAACAAAATAAATGGGAAACTTTCATACTCTCAATTACTTTGGAATAAATAGACAGGCATACAACTAGCAGCAGTGGATTGTGAAACTAATACAATTGATTTTTTTGATATGCGGCAAACTAATAATAAATATCTAAGAATTCGAACTGAAGGATAATTGAGTAGATGTGAATGGTTTTATTAAAGAAAGTATAAATAAATGTATTTGAAAGTTCATTTGTGACTGCAGGAATAGATTAAAAGATAATTTTACATGAGGGTGACAATATGGAACCTCAATATTCACTCACAAAATAATTTCCTATTGAGAACATATGTTGCAATGAAGAACTCTTTGGTGTGGTTTCTGATAAATTTTTTGAAGTATTTTCCTTTGATATGTGATGTGCATATTAAATATTAATTATGATAAATAAAGTCTTTTCTCACTTGAAATTGAATCGATTCTATTTTTGTAATACATTGAAAACAGTTAGTAAAACATTAGATTTGATTTAATAAAGATTAGGAGAATTGAATTCTGAATATAATTTGTTGTAAGAAAATACAATTAAGTAATTATTACAATGATTTAAGGGGAGAAATGAATGAAATGAAAAGAAAGAGAATGAATGAATTACAACCTAAAATTCACTTATATAAACAAATATAAACCAGTGTAACAATTATTGATGATGCTAAATAATTAATAGAATAGGGAGCTACAAAAGATGAAATACCATATTTAAATGAAGAAATTTAAGTAATTATGATTGTGATATAGGCTAGAGTTAGATTAATTAACTCAAATAATACTAAGATGAAGCATTGATATAATTAATTGAAAAAGATGAATATGATGATATAAGATAATTAACAGTTGAATTTAGATCAGGAGTTGGTGGAAGTGAAGGATCACTATTTGCAGAAGATATTATGGGAATGATATAAAATTATGCAAGTATGTAAAATTGGGATTGCAGAGTACTTTCTGTTCAAAAAGATACTCAAATAGGTAAAGGATGTAAATCAGGAATATTATAAATTACAGGAGAGAATGCATATTTTCATCTTAAGTGTGAATCTGGAGTACATAAAGTAATTAGAGTTCCAGAAACAGAGTCTAAAGGAAGATTACATTCTAGTACAGCTTCTATGATTGTTTTACCAAAAGTCACAGATACATTTGGAATTAATGAAAAAGATTTGAGATATGAATATATGAAAGCAAGTGGGCCTGGTGGATAACATGTAAATAAAACAGAAAGTGCTTGTAGAATTACTCATATACCTACTGGAATTTAAGTACTAAACATGGAAGATAGAAGTTAAGAAAGGAATAAATTAAGAGCATATTAAATTCTTAGAGATAAACTATTTGCTATACACGTTTAAGAAAAATAAGAAAAAATGGCATAAACAAGGAAAAGTCAAGTTGCAGGCTCAGACAGAAGTGATAAGATCAGAACTTATAATTTCCCATAAGAAAGAATTACTGATCATCGGACTAATTTAACGTTATTTGGTATGGAAAAAATGCTTCAAGGAGAATTATTGGATGAATTCATAGAAAAGTATTAAGAGAAGATATATAATGCTAAACTTGAAGATTTGCTAGAAGAATTATAAAAAGGACATGCATGATAAAAATTGTATATTAATAATATTCATTCTGTTAATTTTTCTTAATAATGTTTGTTTCTTTTAATTCTATCATAATGAGCATCAGGTTTATCAGTATTATATATTTCATGTCTTATTTTATTTAAAAACTTTCCACTTCCTTAAACCTAATTTTAGAAATCATTTTCAGTTTTTGTATTTAGTTGTTACTCTAATCGCTCTTTTCCATCTACAACCATTTAATTTCTCAATTCATTCACCGAAGCATCTTTATTCAAATTATTTCTATACTTCCTTTTTAATAATCCAAAATCTGCTTTGATATTCCCACTTTCATCTTTTACTGCAATGTTTCCCAATCTCTCTTAAATATATTATTAGTAAAGTTGAGAGTGTGAAGATCCTTATGAAACTGCAGTTGAAGTATCGTGCTAACTTGAACTTGAAGAAGAACTTGAACTTCTGTGTTTTTTATCCTTTTTTTTTGATTTCTTTTCCTTCTTATCTTTTTTCTTGTCCTTTTTTTCTTTCTTATGTTTTTCTTTCTTTATTTTTTTATTTGCTTCTATCTACTCCATCAATTATTTGACCTTAAGTGGATTCTACATTATACCTTATTTGATATTTTATTCCTAATTTAGTACAAATATATACTCCTTTCATAATTTAAAACAAAGGATCCTCGTGAACTTTTACAAAATCTTCACATTTAGCATTTGTTGTTTCTTCTTTGAAAACTGTCTAATATTACTACTATTGTTGTTATTTTTATTTGTCTCTTGAATCTACTAATTTATCTGCCTCAGATGCTGTTGCTGTTTTACCCAATAGGTACCTACATTAATAAATTTAAATACTCCTCAGCACTTTTCTGATTTTACTTTTCCAATTTACTGACATCATACATCCACTCCATTCTATCCAGATGACTTTTTGGAATCAATCCTGCTTCCACTTGAATTCTTTTCAACTCTTCAATATTTTTTTCTTCTGCCAATTTTTTCGCTCTTTCTTATTCTCGTTTAATGATGTCTGCTTAGAGTTACTCTCTAATCCATACAATTTCTTAATTTTTAAGCGATCCTGGATGCCAATTTTTTTTTTGTAAATAATTCAAACCCATGAGATTATTAAATAAATTAAGGTATTAATTATAAATAAAATTGCTACTGATAATGTCCGCTAAAAATTAGATAAACATTGTTCTGGTTTATAAATCAAATATATTGATAATTTTTAATGTAATCACTTTTCTATCTCATGAGTGCTACGAAAAAGCCAACAATTCATGTGCCAGCTGTTTCACTCTTTCGGTATTTTTTGTGGACCAAGGAAGCCTTTTAATATCAATAAGGGGCTATATTAATGTTAATAATTACCTATTTTGTGTGTTTTAGGCTTTCCCAAATTTTGTCTAACAATTTTTAAATTTTGTGGTTTCTGTCATTTTCAAGTTCATCTTCCAAATGTTCTGAATAAACATCATATATACCTAAAAACTCCTTATAATAGTTCAAGAAAATAGAGGAGGAGAATATTTCTTTTAAAAAGTCATTGTTCATGGTCTTATTTTTGCTGTTTTTTCTGAATGGCAAAACTATTTTTTTGTTTTTTTCTTCCTCGATACTAGATTAGAACAATTATCTAGCTATTTTCAAGTTTGTTTCTACATAAGAAAAATAAGTTACTTGATTAATCCTACTACTTTTAAATACATCTGAAGATGAACCTAAAAGCCTTTCTTAGGCAAAATTTAATCAACTCCTCTCGGCTCTTCGATTATTATTTTTGTTTTTTTTCTAATACCTCAAGGGCCTTGGATAAATTTAACTTATTTTGCTCCTACAAATTAGAAATCAGCTAATTGATAGAATCATCCTCGTCAATTACGAGTAGAATGTACTTTCTAAGGGTGTCCTTATCTAGAGTTGAGTTGTTTTCCTGCTCTGATGATGATTTGGAGGATTAACAGTGGGCAATTAAACGTGTTGTATTTTGTACTCCTAAGCCTTCATCTTACTCTTTAACTTAAAATATTTGAAATAATACCTTTCTCCTGATATATTTGGTTTAGCTATTGTTGATGGATCAACTGGTTTGGCGAGTAATACGAGTATGGAATAAAATTTTAGGCAATTTATTAGAAAGGATAGTAATAGGTTTGAGGGCGAAAGCATTGTTAGTACTATGTTTGTAGTGAAGCATCGAATATTAAGTGATCAAAGATTAGTTAGTTGTGAAAATATGGATTCATGTGATGTAATGAATTATAATTACTAAATTTCCGGATTTAAATATATCTTTTTAAACCTCATAAATTAATCAAGGCAATTATAATATAAAATTTATCCAAGTTCGAAATAATTGTCAACAAAAGTTATAAAGGCCAAAACCTGCCTTCTAGGTTAAATTAAGGGTAAACAAGTACACTAAATAGAGAACAAGAAAGAATGAGTTCCTTTCTCTAAAAAAAAAATTCTTTAATTTTCAGTTAATAATAATAAATGTTGCTGTGAGAAAACCTTTTACATTGCAAAAACTTTGTAATTTTTATTCTAAAATCAGCTCAGCTTGTATATATTGTATAGAATATTATATTTTATTAGTCAAAATCATATTTCGTCTGATCTCTCCTATTTAGAGAAAAATACATTAGGCCCAAATTAACTTTCCTTTTCCATGGATTCATCCAAAATTTTCTCTAAGTCAATCGTTTCGTATTTTCTGCCACTATCGCTAGTCTTAATCTCTTATTGCATAGGATGCTGCAGTGACCCTCTATTTGATCCCTGTGATGAACGAGACATGCTTGATTTATTCAAAAAATATCGGGTTGCATCCAACATTCCTATCTTCCTTTAAACTTTGATTGGACTACTACTCTAGAGAGTATCAACATGTGATTCTATTAGGTGAATCAGTTCATTTATATCTTAACTTTCTTGATTTAATTTAAACATTTATTAAAGTTTTTGTATCAGTTCTTAATGCTGTTACTTTAATTGGAAATAAAGAGTAGAGTTTGATGCTATCTACAACTTGCTTAACTTTATTTCTTCATTGAGCCTATTGATTTATGACTTTAATTTTTCTTCCTCACCTCTTTCTTTTTCTGCATAAGGGGACTATTGATTCGAGGCTGCTTTGCTTATCTTTTCCTTGGCACTTGTTATTTATCCTTATATTGGTTAGAGTGACTCTTTATGGAATTTATTGATATCAGCTTCATATTGTTCTTTTATTTAATTAATTTTATTGTATGCCTCTTCAAGTTCTAATAAAATTATTTTTATAATTACTCAAATATTTTTGTACCAAAATCTCATGCTTTTTGAGCAAATCATTCAATTCATTATTTTTAGACTCTACAATAAGTTTTTATTAATCTAATAAAAATTATAAACCATTCAACTAATTGACTAAATATGCTTAATCCGAAGTCATTACTAATTTAGATTAAGAAAAATACCTTATTTCTCTTTTTCTAGTTTTTCCATTTGGTCATTTTAGTTTTCTATTTAATTAATTTAGTTTTGATTCATTTATTGAAGGTCTTCTATATTTTGTTGAAGCTACTCATTTTATAATTTCATTTCTATTAGTTCCTATTGAATATCCAATTTATCTTTTTGTAATTATTCCTTTGTTTTATTTTTTTCATTAATCAAAAACTTAATTTATTCTTAATATTCCTATTCTACAGTATCAATTTTTATTTGATAATCTAAATATTAGCATAATTTATACTTGATATATTATCTTGGGACCCGCTACTTCTTTTTCCTCTGAAACCCTGTAATTTAGGAACTGGTATATGTTACATTTCTGCTTATTAGATACTTCCTTGATCTTAGACTTAATCTTGAGATTAATTTTCAATTGATCTGACAAATCTAGAAACTTCATCAGTTTTTACTAAAATTAGAATAAATTTTACTTCTTTCTCCAATATCAGATTATTTAGATATCGCACTTGATTATTCATGAGCATGTGGTTGATGAATAGATATACTTCTTTCAGAGGTTCTTGGTTCATTTTCATATTCTGATTATTTATGTGCTAATTCATTTTATAAGTCTTGAAATATAAATTCTATAAATACATTCTATGATTTTGTCATGAATTGATATTGATTCGAAATATTAATTCTATAAATTAATTAGTTTTTCTTCAGCCAAATTCAACTACTCTTACACATCAAATTTTTCCTACTCCAATTCCAAAATATGCTCTTAGAGATAGGCAATTTAATCATTTAGTTCTAAAAATATATTAAAGTTTTACATTTTGTTCTTTCTTCTGAACTTTGATTGGAAGGTTGTCTCTGTTAATCTTTTTAAGTTGCTTCTAATTAGGCTTTGAAACAGGCTAAAAGCTCCTATTGCTTTTTCTAATTGTTCGTTTATATTTCCAATTATATTTCATTTTCTTTTATTTTCATTTACAGAGTACTAAATTTATTAGTTACATCTAAGTAAAGCAAATTAATACCTTCTAATTTCTATTGTAGCTATTATCTTAGGAACATATCTTATTGTTGAGCTTTAATCCAATCTCCTCTACTCTCTTCAAATTGATTCTCAAGTTGTTTCTTCTCATTTTAAAGTTGAGTTATTTAATCATTTTTCTATTGCAACAATTAACTGATCTATTCTCTATGAGGTTATTCTGCTTTTTCTTCAGTGTGCTGCTTAGACAAATCAATGATCTTAAGAGAGACTGGCTCTTTTTATTTTGTTTATGAATTGAAACTCTTTTCTATTCCTTCATCTTCTTAAAGTATTGAATTCACTTGCTATTCATGCTCGAATTTAGAAGTCTATACGATTTCTTCGTCTGATGCTTCCTCATTTAAAATTTAATCCAATTCAACAGAACTTGAATATAAATTAAATTTACCTTAATTCTTTACTAGCGAATTATTTAATTTAGGTAACTGATTCTTAATTTTACTAAATTTATGGAGAACTATGTCTTGAGTCAGATTGGCCCTTTAACATTTTTCCAAGTAAATATTTAGTCGTATCAGAGTAGCCCATTTTTTGCTTAGCTGGAGATTGCTGCTGAATACCCAAACGATTTTCAATTTTAGTTAATAATTCTTAAATATCTGAACTAGTATTTTATGGGATATTTAAAATCTTCTACAATCTTGTTAAAATATCTTTTTGTTGCTACTTTAAAGAAGAGTTTATAGTGGCAAGTTAAGAAGCCTAAAGTACACGATGCTTAATGTCATCATTCAATCGATTTATCATGCTCTTGTATCGATCCTCTTGCTCACCTGCTATGGATTCTTCCTAATATGGTGATTAGCTTGCTGAAGATTTTTATAAATTCTTCTTAGACTATTCTAATTATAATTGTAAATCTAAATATTTATATTTGAGTACTTTTAAGTTGTTCATTATAGATAGATGTTAATTTTTGATAGTCATCTTTGCTATGTCCTTATTCACGTTTTAATTACTATTCCCTTTAATATATTTCTTAATATTTCCTTTGTACATCATCTAATTCAGTTTATTTTTCTATATATAAAATAATTTATACATTTGAGCTCCCATCTAAGATTTTCAATATCATTAATAAAGCCTAAATTTTAAGTTTGTAACTATTAACATGAATCCTTGTAGAATTGAACTTCATTTTAGAAATCTTTGATAAAAAAACTTATTACCTTTGTTTTTTTGATTGAGCTATTCATTTAAGTTTTATTTTTCTGCTGCATTTTCGGCTAATAATTAGCGCATCTATTCATTGAAATCTAAATGATTATAATCAAAATTACTTTCTAAAGAAGTAATTTTTTCAACTAAAGTATCATTTACATTGAGTGGTTTTTTCGTTTGCTGTTTAGCTTGAGTCAACTCTTTTCTCAATTAATTAATCTCTTAGTTTAATTCTGCAGTCCTGGATTCTTTTTATTTTTGAAGATTTCTGAAGTTGCCATAGACATTGACCAACTTATCTCTAAGTTCTTCAGTGCTTAATTCTTCCAAATTTTCTATTTCTTCTTAGGTAAGTGTTTGGGATTCATTATTTTCTATTTTAATATTTTAGGTTTTTTGTGCTATTTCATTTTAAAGATCTAATATTATTTTAATAATATTACTTGAAATTATTAAGTCATGTACTCTTATTGAATCTATAAATTCTTTTTTCAACTATTCATTCTCTTATTTACTTTGAACAAGTTCAGTTTCCATTTACCTAGTTTAATCCTTCAGAGTTTCCAAAATTTTTTCATATTAGAAAAGTAAATCAAACAAAACTAAAATGTTAATTAACTTCTTACATTTCGAATCAGCTTCTGACAAATTTTATTTCGCCTGCTCCTGCAATGCATTTATGACCTCTTTGGATTCTTGAACATTATCATATTCAGATTCTTAATCTTCTTAATTTTGTATTTCACTTTGTTAATAAATATGTTGTAGTATTTATAATAAACCTTAAATATTTAAAAAGAAATACTTGAAATTAAATTGCTTTATTATGATGCTATGGATTCTATTTCTCTAATATTTAGATGAACAGATCCTTTGTCATGCATTTATTGGTCAATATTGTAGAAATATTAAGCTAACATTTCACATGAATCTCTAATCTTTAAGGCAATCAAGTAAGGTTGGAATCGATCGTATTGTAATTCAGGTTTTTATTCAATATTCTAAGCTTGTAAGTTATATTAATTAGGGATATTTAGTGAAGGTATTATTATCTAAGAATCTTGAGCATTAATATTTTATTCAAACTCCTATTCAGGTTATGCAAATGTTGGAGATTAGTCTTCTTTAGTTAGGGCTTCAAGTTCAGCTAACCTTTAGTTTAGATAATTTTAAGTTTATTCTTGTTTTTAAATTTTAGAAGCTGTTTCCTCATCCTTTTCAACTAATAATTATTGTAATTAGTTAATTTCGAAAGTTAATTATTTGGAAATTAATTCATTTTCTTAAAGGATATTTTTGTTTTTGATGACCTATTCTTCATATTATTCTTGTAATTAAACAAATTCTCCCTCTGTTTTCGAAATTATTTGGTCTTTATCTTTAATTTAATCATTCAGCTATTTAATTTGTTATTCATGAGAAAAAACAATTTGTGCTAAAGAGTCATTTAACTAATTAATAGTGGACTAATTTTCTTAAATTAGAGAATTTAATTAGTTTTATTTTTGTTCATTTTCCTCTGAAATTTGCCCTAGTTTACTTTCATATTAAGATAAAATTAATTGGTTTTCATTAATTTGAGCATTCAATTATTCTTGCTTAAGCACAAGTAATGCTTAAGATTACTATAATTATTCTTTAATGGTGCTGATAATTAATTCATTTTATTAATTTGAGCAAGTCAATTATTTTTCTTTTTATTCTTAAGCTGCTTAAAACTGAGCCATATCATCCTTAATTTAGTTTAGTAGAGTCTCATATTTAATTATTAAAGCATGAATATCTTAATCTTTTTCCGAAACTTTTTGTTCAGCTTGGTGTAATTTTAATGTGAGCTGATCAATTACTAAATTATTTTCTTGCTTTTAGTCATTGGCTAAATTGTCCTTGTATTGGTGTTATTACTCAACAGTAATTAATTAGTTATTCAATTTATTCAAATCCTCTTATTTTTTACCTATTTCAAGATTGAGATCTCTCTAAATCTCTTCTGTGTATTTTTGGGTTTAAGTAAGTTAATCAGTGATTTGCTAGATATGAGATTCCTTTTCTTGAAGATCTTGATTAATTTTGTTGAGTTTTGATTGCTATTATTGCTCAATAAAAGATATTTATTGATTCAGTTCATCAATTATTTATTGCTTTTAGAATAATTGAGTTTAAAGAGTTTATACACTTTCTTTTTATTAAGCTTAAATTTGAATAATTTGGTCTTTTAGTTTGTTGTTTAGCAATTCGTATTCTTAAATTTCATCATTAATTTTACTTTCCTAAAGTTATTATTCAAGCTATATAAGTTTATTGTTGTATATATCTAAGGCCTTGTCTTTTTCTTGTATTTCAGATAAGAAGTTAATTTAATTTTAATTTAATTGTGAATAAATTCCAGAAAGCTGATCTTTCAGTTCATTAATAGTTTAGTCTTTCTCGAAAATCTGATGATTAACTTATTGTAAATAGATTTATTATTAATTTAATTATTTCAATTAGTCATTAAGTGAAGTTATAATTAAGTCTTTTTCTTGTATTACAGTTTTGAAATTAGAGTCATCTTATTCAGCCTACTATTGAGTTTACACAAGTCTTTGATTAAGCAACTTATTTGCTGATTCCTTTTCTTAAATTTACTGATTAGAATAATTAAGAATTTATAATTGTTAGTCTTCATATTATTTAACTTGATTATTATGTTATTTGATTGTTTAATCTTTTTCCTATATTTAAGCTAAAATATATTATTCTTTCTATTCTAATAATTCTTGAGCTTCTTGGTTTTTTTCCATTAGTTAATTTATAATTAAATCCTTTTCTTGAATTTGATCATTTATAGAATTGTATTGTTATATGTCTTCAAAAGATTTAACTTTATCTAAAAGTTTACTGATTGTTTATTCTTTATCGTTTATTTATTCAATCAGATCATTTAACTTGCTTTAAAGTAATTGTTATGTTTACTCTAATTATTCTTGTAATTATTTGATTGCTGATTCTTTAACTAAGACTTATTCATTAACAGAATTTAGGTTTTATACTTAAAATTGTTCTAATTGTTTAAACTAATGATTAAGTTATTTGATAATTTTTTCTTAATCCTGTAATTACACTGAAAGGGCATGTTCCTTTTATTCAAATAATTCTTAATCTTATGCGAGTTTTTCATGGAGTTAATTTATTGTTGACTATTTTTCTAAAACTTAATCTTTCAAAAAATTATGTTGCTATAATTATTATTATTCTAATTATTCAACTTGAGCATTAAGTGAAGTTATAATATCTTCCTTATCCTAGATTTAATCTGAGAAAACTTACTCATTTTGTTTTAATAATTCTTATGCCTTAGCTAATTCTTCAGTCAGTTAATTGATTGTTGATTCTTTTCTTAAACTTAATCCTTTATTGTATTTAGTTGCTATTCTGATAATAGTTCTAATTATTTAACTTGATCATTAAGTAAATTGATCGTTTTCTCTTAATCCTATAATTAAATTGAAAGGGCTTGTTCTTTCTATTTAAATAATTCTTAATCTTATGCTAGTTAATCATGAAGTTGATTAATTGTAGAATCCTTTTATAAAACTTCATCTTTGACATAATTTAGCTGCTATTCTTATTATAATTCTAATTATAACTTGTCATTCAGTTAAGTTATAATATTTCTTATCCTAGATTAATCTGAGAAACTACTCATTTGTTTTAATAATTCTTATGCTTTGCTAATTCTTCAGTCATTAAGATTGCTATTCTTTTTCTTAAACTTAATCCTTTATTGAATTAAGTTACTATTCTGATAATAGTTCTAATTATTTAACTTGATCATTAAGTAAATTGATCATTTCTTCTTTATCATGTAATTAAATTAAAAGGGCTTGTTCTTTCTATTTAATTAATTCTTAATCTTATGTTAGTTAATCATGAAGTTAATTAATTGTCTAATCCTTTTATAAAACTTCATCTTTGACTAATTTAGCTGCTATTCTTATTATTATTCTAATTATTCGACTTGATCATTAAGTTAAGTTATAATATCTTCCTTATCCTATATTTAATCTGAGAAAACTTACTCATTTTGCTTTAATAATTCTTATGCCTTAGCTAATTCTTCTGTCAGTTAATTGATTGTAGATTCTTTTTCTTAAACTTAATCCTTTATTGTATTTAGTTGCTATTCTGATAATAGTTCTAATTATTTAACTTGATCATTAAGTAAATTGATCGTTTTCTCTTAATCCTATAATTAAATTGAAAAGGCTTGTTCTTTCAATTTAAATAATTCCTTATCTTATGCTAGTTAATCATGAAGTTAATTAATTGTAGAATCCTTTTATAAAACTTCATCTTTGACATAATTTAGCTGCTATTCTTATTATTATTCTAATTATTCAACTTGATCATTAAGTTAAGTTATAATATCTTCCTTATCCTAGATTTAATCTGTGAAAACTTACTCATTCTGTTTTAATAATTCTTATGCCTTAGCTAATTCTTCAGTCAGTTAATTGATTGTTGATTCTTTTTCTTAAACTTAATCCTTTATTGAATTAAGTTGCTATTCTGATAATAGTTCTGATTATTTAACTTGATCATTAAGTAAATTGATCGTTTTCTCTTAATCCTATAATTAAATTGAAAAGGCTTGTTCTTTAAATTTAAATAATTCTTAATCCTATGCTAGTTAATCATGAAGTTAATTAATTGTAGAATCCTTTTATAAAACTTCATCTTTGACATAATTTAGTTGCTATTCTTATTACTATTATAATTATCCAACTTGATCATTCAGTTAAGTTATAATATATTCCTTATCCTAGATTTAATTTGAGAAAACCTACTCATTTTGTTTTAATAATTCTTATGTCTTTGCTAATTCTTCAGTCACTTAATTGATTGCTAATTCTTTTTCTTAAACTTAATCCTTTATTGAATTAAGTTGCTATTCTGATAATAGTTCTAATTATTTAACTTGATCATTAAGTAAATTGATCGTTTCTTCTTTATCATGTAATTAAATTAAAAGAGCTTGTTCTTTCTATACAAATAATTCTTAATCTTATGCTAGTTAATCATGAAGTTAATTAATTGTAGAATCCTTTTTTAAAACTTCATCTTTGACATAATTTAGCCCCTATTCTTATTATTATTCTAATTATTTAACTTGTTCATTAAGTTAAGTTATAATATCTTCCTTATCCTAGATTTAATCTGAGAAAACCTACTCATTTTGTTTTAATAATTCTTATGTCTTTGCTAATTCTTCAGTCACTTAATTGATTGCTGATTTCTTTTTACTTAAACTTAATCCTTTAATGAATAAAATTACTATTCTGATAATAGTTCTAATTATTTAACTTGATCACTAAGTAAATTGATCGTTTTCTCTTAATCCTATAATTAAATTGAAAGGGCTTGTTTTTTCTATTTAAATAATTCTTAATCTTATGCTAGTTAATCATGAAGTTAATTAATTGTAGAATCCTTTTATAAACTTCATCTTTGACATAATTTAGCTGCTATTCTTATTATTATTCTAATTATTCAACTTGATCATTAAGTTAAGTTATAATATCTTCCCTATCCTAGATTTAATCTGTGAAAACTTACTCATTTTGTTTTAATAATTCTTATGCCTTAGCTAATTCTTCAGTCAGTTAATTGATTGTTGATTCTTTTCTTAAACTTAATCCTTTATTGAATTAAGTTGCTATTCTGATAATAGTTCTAATTATTTAACTTGATCATTAAGTAAATTGATCGTTTTCTCTTAATCATATAATTAAATTGAAAAGGCTTGTTCTTTTTATTTAAATAATTCCTAATCTTATGCTAGTTAATCATGAAGTTAATTAATTGTAGAATCCTTTAATAAAACTTCATCTTTGACATAATTTAGTTGCTATTCTTATTACTATTATAATTATCCAACTTGTTCATTCAGTTAAGTTATAATATCTTCCTTATCCTAGATTTAATCTGAGTAAACTTACTCATTTTGTTTTAATAATTCTTATCCCTTAGCTAATTCTTCAGTCAGTTAATTGATTGTTGATTCTTTTTCTTAAACTTAATCCTTTATTGAATTAAGTTGCTATTCTGATAATAGTTCTAATTATTTAACTTGATCATTAAGTAAATTGATCGTTTTCTCTTAATCCTATAATTAAATTAAAAGGGCTTGTTCTTTCTATTTAAATAATTCTTAATCTTATGCTAGTTAATCATGAAGTTAATTAATTGTAGAATCCTTTTATAAAACTTCATCTTTGACCGAATTTAGAAGCTATTCTTATTATTATTCTAATTATTCAACTTGATCATTAAGTTAAGTTATAATATCTTCCTTATCCTAGTTTTAATCTGAGAAAACTTACTCATTTTGTTTTAATAATTCTTATGCCTTAGCTAATTCTTCAGTCACTTAATTGATTGCTAATTCTTTTTCTTAAACTTAATCCTTTATTGAATTAAGTTACTCTGATAATAGTTCTAATTATTTAACTTGATCATTAAGTAAATTGATCGTTTCTTCTTTATCATGTAATTAAATTAAAAGAGCTTGTTCTTTCTATATAAATAATTCTTAATCTTATGCTAGTTAATCATGAAGTTAATTAATTGTAGAATCCTTTTATAAAACTTCATCTTTGACATAATTTAGCTGCTATTCTTATTATTATTCTAATTATTCAACTTGATCATTAAGTTAAGTTATAATATCTTCCTTATCCTAGATTTAATCTGAGAAAACTTACTCATTTTGTTTTAATAATTCTTATGCCTTAGCTAATTCTTCAGTCAGTTAATTGATTGTTGATTCTTTTCTTAAACTTAATCCTTTATTGAATTAAGTTGCTATTCTGATAATAGTTCTAATTATTTAACTTGATCATTAAGTAAATTGATCGTTTTCTCTTAATCCTATAATTAAATTGAAAAGGCTTGTTCTTTCTATTTAAATAATTCCTAATCTTATGCTAGTTAATCATGAAGTTAATTAATTGTAGAATCCTTTTATAAAACTTCATCTTTGACATAATTTAGTTGCTATTCTTATTACTATTATAATTATCCAACTTGTTCATTCAGTTAAGATATAATATCTTCCTTATCCTAGATTTAATCTGAGAAAACCTACTCATTTTGTTTTAATAATTCTTATGTCTTTGCTAATTCTTCAGTCACTTAATTGATTGCTGATTCTTTTTCTTAAACTTAATCCATTATTGAATTAAGTTACTATTCTGATAATAGTTCTAATTATTTAACTTGATCACTAAGTAAATTGATTGTTTTCTCTTAATCCTATAATTAAATTGAAAGGGCTTGTTCTTTCTATTTAAATAATTCTTAATCTTATGCTAGTTAATCATGAAGTTAATTAATTGTAGAATCCTTTTATAAAACTTCATCTTTGACATAATTTAGCTGCTATTCTTATTATTATTCTAATTATCCAACTTGTTCATTAAGTTAAGTTATAATATCTTCCTTATCCTAGATTTAATCTGAGAAAACCTACTCATTTTGTTTTAATAATTCTTATGTCTTTGCTAATTCTTCAGTCAGTTAATTGATTGCTGATTCTTTTTCTTAAACTTAATCCATTATTGAATTAAGTTACTATTCTGATAATAGTTCTAATTATTTAACTTGATCACTAAGTAAATTGATCGTTTTCTCTTAATCCTATAATTAAATTAAAAGGGCTTGTTCTTTCTATTTAAATAATTCTTAATCTTATGCTAGTTAATCATGAAGTTGATTAATTGTAGAATCCTTTTATAAAACTTCATCTTTGACATAATTTAGCTGCTATTCTTATTATTATTCTAATTATCCAACTTGATCATTAAGTTAAGTTATAATATCTTCCTTATCCTAGATTTAATCTGAGAAAACTTACTCATTTTGTTTTAATAATTCTTATGCCTTAGCTAATTCTTCAGTCAGTTAATTGATTGTTGATTCTTTTTCTTAAACTTAATCCTTTATTGAATTAAGTTGCTATTCTGATAATAGTTCTAATTATTTAACTTGATCATTAAGTAAATTGATCGTTTTCTCTTAATCCTATAATTAAATTGAAAGGGCTTGTTCTTTCTATTTAAATAATTCTTAATCTTATGCTAGTTAATCATGAAGTTAATTAATTGTAGAATCCTTTTATAAAACTTC
>JMSD01000093.1:95786-162116 GCA_000715435.1 Paramecium caudatum | reverse complement strand
AGGCGGTTGATTCATGGATTAAATTATGATTATATTATAAAAATAATATATTGCAACATTTTTGCCCATAAAATAATGTGTCATACCTAAGAATGTCAATCAAAATGTCAAGGAAGAAAGCGGATATTTTAATTTTAATTTCGAATAATTGTAAATACTGTATCACTACATTTTTTTAATTTTTTCAACATCAATACAATGCATAAGTTCTTCCTTTAATATAACTCAGTTTTATAAAGAAAAAAATGTAAGTGCAAGCTCTATTTTTAAGTGTAATAAAATAAATTTAATTATTTATTATTAGAATGATTATTTTCATTTCTCTTATGTAATAACATCTAATTATAATGAGGGAAAGTTAATATAATTCTAAATTTTTTGCACTTGACAGACAAATGAACAACCGATTCATTCAAAAAAAATGCTGTTAATGAATTGTATAAAATTAAGTATTAATTGTAAATATTTCCATTAGAAAATTTGATTATATTATGGAAAAATAATATATTGATTTTATTACTCGATAACAAGATTCCATAGATGAACAGTTGAAATTAGCTTAGAATCAGTAATGTATAACATGAGTAATGTTAGATGTGGAGTATGTTTCAAGTAAACTAGATGATATTCTAAAATACCAATAATAAGAGAATTAATAATTGAAATCATCTAAACAATTATCGTAATAAACAGAGGAATTAGTTGGTCTTGCATCAGAATTAGAGGGGAGATTTTAAAGAACTGTTAAACAATTATAACTTAAACAAGTAATTAAATATGTTATTTAGGATCAATTAGAAGTTGATTAAGTATTATGGAAATAAGAATTGAAAAAGAAAGAGTAGCAATAATTGGAATAGTTGGCAATAGAGAAACAAAATGTAGATAAATAATTTAAGGAGAGATTGAAGACTATTCATATTTGATTTATTATTATATAAAATGGGTCTTTTGGAGCGATTACATTAAGTTTTTAAGAAGACAAATAACAATGAACATTTGCATGAAAATTAACTCTATTCTCGGAAGGTATGAAGAAGTATATTTAAGATAGTATTAGAAAATGGGGAGTGTGTAAATTAGAGAGGAAATGAGATTCAAATAAATGCAGTGAAAACAAGTAAGTATAATGTACTTCTGATTATAATTAAATTCTTTAAGAGAATATTGAACTTTTACTTATTTATTGTGAACATGGTATAATTAGATTACAATTACTTGATTTCGCTTTTCTTAACTTTTAGTATACACATTATTATTGAGTTGTATTTTGATCATTTAAAATCTTAATGTGATGAATAAATCAATTCTCGTACAGTGACTGTGTTTTCAGATCTTAAAAAAAGTGTTTAAGGTGTGGCATCAAATCCATAAATTAAAGTTAAAAATGTGAATACAAACATTGTAGATCATGAGAAGTTAGTAAATACAAACAATTATCAGAAAGATATATGTATGAGAAAGGTGAGTATTGATACTGTTACTTATAAAGTTGACAAACAATAGAGAGTACCCCTTTTTACTATTAAAAGATGGGATTAATTAAGTGTTGGTGATATCATTTATCTTAAAAATAATGAAATTTGTCCTGCTGATGTTTTAATTTTAGATATGGGTTAAGATATGAGTATGGCTAGCAATACGGTAATGAGTGGTAATACAAATGAAATTCGTAAAAGAGCATGTCCTCTAACAACTATTTCAAAGGAACATAAAATTTAACTCTTAGATTACAGAACTATCTTAAATGGAGTTATAAGATACGATTTGACTGATTCAGATCAGTATTATAAAGGAATGGTAAAATTGAAGAAGGATCCACAGGCATTGGAGATAAATAAAGAAAACATATTCTTTAGGGAACAATAATTACTTAATGATTTATATATATTCGGTGTTGTACTTACTGTAGGATTAGAATGTAGATGTTATAAATCATTTAAATAAGTAAATAAATTTGATTATTTTGAAAAAGAAATGAATATATACTTTTTAGTTTCAATTGTCTCACTTATTTTATTGAGTGTTATTTAATATTTATTAGAATTTTATAGTGCTGAACATTATAATACTAAATTTTAATTAATCAACTATTCAAATTTATTACCTCTTTACTTTTACTTTATTATTGATTTAATCTATTTTACTTAAATATTATATAAGAATCACTAATTCTAAAAATAAATTAATGATCATAGTTAATCATAGAATCCATTACAGGATTCATCTATTTCATAATAGCATACACTTTAAATGAATTATTCACCTATTTCAAGTTTATCATTAATTAATCATGTTTTAATTGATAAAACTGGTACACTAACTATTCCTAGTTTTAAAATTAAATGGATATTTATTTTTGATTCACTTTACAAATTAAGGTATAGAGTATTTGCAGATAAAGAATTCTAAAATGAAATTAAGAAGACTTCATTAAGACATTAATTAAATCTTCCTATTGAAGAGAATAATGAAGTTGAAACTCCAAAACCAGTACCAACAGGTCCCAATTTCGCTTAAGAGGAGTTAGATGATGAGCACCCACCATATGATGAGTTGCATAGGACATAACAACCAAGATTTAAGGGTGAATCATTAATGAGTAGTCAATTTGATTAAAGTGGAGATGGAGCACCTTTATAGAAAGTTGGTAGAGGAAGTATAGTAGTAGTAAATAGTTAACATGAAAGTAAGCGAAACTTGACTTATTAGAGGGGAAGTTAGAGGATACATGCATCAAGAATACCATCAAATTTAGAAATTGTATCAGAAGTTGAATATTCAGGGAATGAATTAACACTAATAAGAAGATCACATGATATAGATTTTAAACCTCATTATTATGAGGCTATGTTTGCATTAGTATTATGCCATAATACTCGATCTCTATATTAAAAGAGTGATGATTCCTTTTTTTATGAATATAGTTCAGAGATAGATAGATAATAATTATAATTATCTAAACATTATGGATTTAAATTTATTTGTAGAAGTAAATAAGATCATTAAATGAAATATATAATTTAAGAAGGAGATGATGTACATGTAGTTGATGTTTTAGCATTACATTCATTTAATAGTAGAAAATTTAGTATTATTGTACGTTTAAATGAAGAATTATGTATAAAATTAGGATTAGATGATGATTCTTAATATATTTAATATTTAAGAGATGATAGTTTAGATATGATTGGATGTTTATCATTAGATAAAGATTAAATGAGTAAATTAGAATTAATGATTAAAGATATATAAATATAAGGAAGTAGACCTATACTTTATTATAGAAGTCTTATGAATGAATAATAATTATATGCTTTCATAAAGGAAGCAAATAAATTATTAGAAGTTTAATCGAATAGAGTTGAATTCTCAAATGAATATTCATTTTTAATGCATGAATTTGAAAGAAATTGTGATTTAGTTACTGTTGTTGGAGTTTCAGAGAAAACTCGTAAATAAGTTACATAAACACTTAATGGAATTAAATCTTTAGGTTTACCTTGTTGGATAGTTAGTGGAGATAATTATGAGAAAGTATTACCTATTGCATATAAAGTACAATTATTAAATTAAGCTGATTTAATAGTTCATATATAAGCACGAACATAAGATGAATTATTTTTATAATTGAAATAATAATTATAAAATTTATGTGGATAATTAAGATCTAAAACAAACAATAATACAAGAGAATTAAGACATTCAGATACTTTATTACATAAAAAAAATTCATTTACTTGTAGTCCGCGTTGGTTGTAAAGTGGATAAAGAGCTTTACATATTAAATAATTTTAAATTATAATTAGTGGTGAATCATTAGAAATTATAATTAAAGATTCTTATCTTAGAAAACATTTTTAATTTCTATTATAATTTACTTCTAATTTTGTTGGTTATAGAATGACACCATAGTAAAAGAGTTTACTTATTAAATTACTGAAGGATAGAAAATTATCACCAAAACATATCCTTGCTATTGGTGACAGTTTTAGTGATATTTCTCTATTTAATCATTCAGATTTTTCTATACAATAATAATCGAATGGGCAAATCTTACCTCATGATAAAAACTATTTTGAGGACTTGCAACATGGTAGAGTATCAATTAAATAGTTGGATTAAGAATCTTTATTCTGTTAGCATAAGAAAGAATGCCCTAGTTCATAGCCTCTCTATAATTCAGATATATATGTTAAAGATTTTTCTTTGATTTATAAAATGATTACACTAGAAACTAGAAGATCAGTATTGTATATTGAAAGATTACTGACTTTTGCTTTATTTAGAAGTTTTGGGTTAATATATTTATTGTGTATCACAACTTTAGTTAGAGATTAGGAAGAAATAATACCCTATGATTATCTAAAATTTCATTCTAATGTTTTCTTTTTCCTAAACTCTGCTTTTATAGTTCACAAAATAGTTGAATCTATTGAATCATGCAAACATACTGATTTTCTTACCTTTATTTTCAGGGGTAATAGAATAGCTCTAAGAAAGAATAAATTATGGAAATAAATAACAGGAATCACTTTGATTCCCTTGTTGTAGGCTCTATTAATAAATTTGTATATCTTCAACATGGATTCTGCTTATCATGATGGAGTTTCAATAGATTCCCTGGATTTAGGATCTGGTTTATTTTTATTGTTATTATTTATGGATTCTTCAAAACTCTTTTAAAGACATTATATATCAAGTTTATAGTTTTTATTTAGTTTAGCATTAATATATGCACTATACACATTAACATCTTTATAGTTTAATTCAATAACAATTATATTTAGATGGATAACATCTATTTAGTTGTTATTTTCTTTTTTGTTTGTTTTAGCAATGCATACATTATTTAATTTATTGGTATATAGATTCAACAAATCATTCTTTTAGACCTTTGTTGTGAAAAGACCTGCAGAATACGATGAAATAGTTAAAATATTTTAGAGAGTATCTTAAAGTGTGACTAAATAAATCAAATTACATAGAGCTACCTTTGAGAAAGTGTCATACTATGCTCGAAAACTATTTAAAAATGAAGAAGATATGGATCCCATAATTAAGTAAATGTTAAGTGGAGCTTTCGCTGATGAGACTGAAAATTCGATTAATTAAATCTCACTAAAATTTAAATCTCAAATGCTCCAAAAGAAATATTTAGAGGATACTCTTAAAACATTAGTACAAACATATAGAATAGTTGTAACAGTCACATTTCTTGGATATGAAATTGCGACATATACTATAATAATGATTACTTTATCTAATTATGATTTGAATTTTTGGGCAAATTACTACTATATAGCTATGTTCTGTGTTTTATTTTTGACTGTCCTTTGTACTTGGACGAATTTTTACAAAGAACACTTTTTTTAAATGAATTTCTTTATTTTACTTATAAGATGTGTTTCAATAATTATATGGCTATTTACAGAGGAATAGACAGTAGGGCATGTGAGTTTGATTGTAATGTAATTACATATGACAATCAATATATATCATTATTAAGCATAACCATTAATTAGTTAATTGTTTGGTGGGATATGTGTAATAATCTATTTAATAAGAAATTCAAGTGATGTGAGTGTTTATCATCTAATTAATTAGTATGTATTAACGATAGCCACATTCTTTTTAATGATATTAACATTTAGAAGAATAGTTCATATATTTTTAGAAGTATTTTTAGGTAGAATGAATATGAATAAAGAAAATTAGATTATGAGTGATATTCTCTCTATTCTCTTACCTTAATTTATAAGAGATAGAATAAATAAGGCAGGATAATATGATATTCAAGAGGATTAAGGAATGGTAGCAGTCTTATTTTGTGATATAATTGATTTTGATCAATTAATAAAAAATGAATAATCTAATGTTGTTGACATCTTGGATAAGTTATTTAGAAGATTTGACCTATTATGTTAATAACATGAAGTTTAGAAAATAGAAACTGTGGGTAAAACATATATGGCTGCAGCCGGACTTAAAATTCATTCAAATTAAAAATCTAATCCAGTTAATAAAGTTATATCACTTGCTATAGATATGAAGAAACATGTTATGTCAAATGAAACATTTTAAATAAAAATAGGGATACATTATGGAAATGTGATTGCTGGTGTAATTGGTCATCATAAACCTCAATTTAGTTTAATAGGAGATACTATTAATACAGCAAGTAGAATGTGTTCAACTGCTGACCCATGGGCAATAGCAATATCTGAATAAGCTTATCGTTAAACAAATAAATTTGAACTTGTCTATACACCTAAAGAAGTAGAAGCTAAGGGTAAAGGTAGATTAATTACATATATTGTGACAACTAAGAGAGGCGGAAAATAAAGAAAATAGACAGTAATGATATAAAGACCACCATAATAACCATTTAGAGATATAAAAGATTATAGTGGTGTTGATTAGGTTCATGAAGCATAGATATCAGAGAATCCATTTTCATAATCTAATAGGGAAATGTAACCATTAGTGTAGAAGAATGCCGAATTTTAACCTCTAATATTAAATAAGAAATAAAGAAATGAAATATACAATTATGTTACTAAAACATAGAAATAAATATCAATTGAGTTAACACCAAAGAAATAATATTTATAATAATCATCAGCTCATATTAATTAAGGTGGAGGTAGTTCAAAGAATTGTCCTTCTTAATCTATTGTAGCTGGAATGCAATAATCATAATAAATGGATGAGAGACACTAAAAGCATAGTGATTTAATTTAAATTTTAGAAAGGAGAACAAAATGTGACTTAAATGTTTCAGATTATTAACTTAATATGGAATATGATGTAGAAAAGGATAAGTTAAGGGCATTATATATTGTTGATGAAGATTAATAGGGTTAGACAATGTTATTAACTCTTAATCCAAAGAAATTATATTTAGAATTTAATGAAGATGAAGAAACAACATAAGAATTTTATGAATTTATGTTTTCTTTTTATAAACCTTTTGCTGTTTGGTAATTATTGACTATTGGTTTATGTGTATCAATAAGCTCATTATCAGTTATAAGTTTAGCTGATGTTCATTATATGCCACCAATTATTGTTGGTTTAATTATAGGATTACTTCACTTATTACTTTCTATTTTAGTTCATAAATTTGAATCATATTTTAAAAGAATTTATTTTACAACACTTGCTTATCTTTTACTTGTGATATATGCATTAGATTGCTTTTTTATAAGAGAATTTGATGAAATTTAGATTTCAAAAGGTATCATATATGGATTAAGTGTAAATTTGAATAGAATTCTTTTACATGAACATAAATTGGTATTCTTAATTCTTTAATCAATAATTACAATTTTAGCTATAATTGCATAAAATTGGCCATGGAGTCATTTTTATTATTCATTGATATTTGGAATTTTTGGATTTTGTATTTAAATATTTATTTTCTTAAAAAATGTAAATTCTTACAATGTTAATAAGTAACTTATAGAAAAATCTATGAAATATCATTATCTATTAAATTACTTATTACCTAAAAATGTAAATTATTAAAAATAATTAGGTTCTTGAAGAATTTTTCAGACCAAATGAAGAGAAAAGAGTTTTAAGAGAGGAATCTGATGAAGTAACTCTATTATTTGCAGATATAGCTGGTTTTACAGAATATTCTAGTAAAGTATAACCAGATTAGGTTGTAAATATGTTAAGAAATCTATTTACTGAATTCGATAAAATTTGTTTACTTTAGAACGTTTTTAAATTATACACAATCGGAGATTGTTACGTAGTAATGGGAATGGTTGATTATGGAAAAGGAGTTCAAAGGAATCCATCTTAAGAAGCTGTAAATGTAGTAAGAATGGGATTTTCTATGATTGAAGTAATTAGAAGAGTTAGAGCTCATATTAATCATCCAACATTAGATATGAGAATTGGAGTGCATACAGTAATTAAATATTTAATTTAAGGGTTCAATCATTGGTGGTGTTTTAGGCACTGAATTAGTTAGATATGATATTTATGGTCCAGATGTATTAATAGCTAATAAAATGGAATCAAAAGGAGCTAAAGGATTTGTATAGGTATCATAGGAAACTAAGGACATTATTGAAAGAGAATTTCCAGATTTATTTAGATTTGAATTCACACAAACAATTGAATTTGAATCAATCGACAGGAAGACTTCTGGCTACTTTGTGTACTCATGAATTAATTAATTTTTTTTTTCGTTGAATTCATATATCATAATTCATCCAGTAGAAAGAAAGGCATGGATTAGTGAATCAAATCGAGAGATCGTGGACATGAGATAGTTACTTTCTTTGTCAGTAATCTCTTGATTCTAGGGTTTAGAGTTGGAACATCAGGTTCGTTGATTAGACTTTGGAGTTTTTATTATCCTTCCTTCCTCTTTGAAGTCCAATATTGTTATTCTTTAATTAGAGGATCTGTTTTTGTTTTTACTCCCAAATTGTGCAGATATTTGACTATTTCAGCTTCAAATTAGTGTTGTTTTGAGTCTAAAAAATATTCAATCGAGTCGTTTAATTCTTTGGTTGTTTTTGGACTACTGGAAGTAGATGTATTGCTTAAAAGGCTTATTATTGGATTCGAAAACGTAACAGTTGTGTGCATTGAATCTTTAGTGATGAACTCTTTAAAATTAATTTATATATATTTTGTTTTTTTTGGAAGGACTTTGAATCACTCCAGTGTCATTACTGAAATGATAATAAATTTAAAAAATATGTATTCTTATAGATAGATAAAGAATTCATTGAAAATTATTCATTTTTTATCTATTTTATTTGTTCAAGAGAAAGGTTTATAGTCTAATTTACACTTCAATTCGAACATATGGCCAAAATTAAAATTAGAATAGTATGATAAGATATTTCTTTAAGGTATTGTTCATTATAAGTCTTTCTATAGATTGTATCCATTTTGTGTAATTTAATAATATTTATAAATTATACGGAATTCGTTTATGATTAATTGAAATTAAGAAGAACCATGAATCTAAAAATAGAAATCAAATATAACTCAAGACATTAATCTTTCAATTATTTCATACTACAAATTGTTCACTTATGGCTTAAAAATCTCTATAACTTTTGTGTTTTTATATTTAGTTTCTAGATATTCATGAATGGTGTTGATTTCATCAACGATCCTATTATATTAATATTAATAACTTTATCTATTGTGCTTCAACTCCTCTTAGTATTGGGGAGGATGACATCACTGAACAAAAATCTTCTTCTTCGTGATTGTTGTAAAACTTTTTTTTCAAATTTAACTTCATACATCGAAGTAATTCTTCTTCTCTATTTTTATAGATATTCTAGATCCATTCTTAATCTCTCTCTTTTAGGGGTTGTAAAGGATTTAATCTGTCTTTGTATTTGCCATGTGAGAGATTGACAACTTTTACATTTTATTATTCAACTAATTCTGAGATGTTCAATAAATTATCAGCATATGAGAAATCTCCAATTTCAGAGCTTTTTGCAGCTATTGCCCTATCACCACATGTCAGTATTACATTTGCGCTATTGTATACTTTTGCACCTGCAAAACAGAGTAATGGAATACTAAATTATTAAAAATGCTTACTTATAATGCTTTGCATATTATCTAAATAAATAAGAAATTTATTTGGCTTGAACAATTGATCCCCCTGGTGAATCCACATAAACTGCTAAAGCTATAGGTCGATAGAATCCAATATTTTTTAGTTAATTTCTAATGTTTTAAGTGAACGCTGAAGTCAATGGCTTTTAAATATTAACTCTTATTATTCGATTTATTAAAAACATATATATTATATATGCAAATTTTCATATTTATAAATATTTATTAGTTATGATAAATATTACAGAGAGAAATTTGACAAATGCAGAAACAGATAAAAGTCTCTTTATTAGAAAGAATAAGAGTTTATATGTTGAGAAATCAGCGAGAAACAAGAGCATTAAATACAGATTCTTGACCTATATAAAACGAGTTGCCACTGTTGAATTTTAGAAAGACATTATATACAAAAGTTTATCAACAAAAAATGAATTTGTTAAGAAATTTATTGATGCTGCCTTAATAAGAAGATTGCGACTTTAGGAAATTTCTGATTATCACTATAAAATAATCGATGATCGTAGTATATTCTATGAAGGAGAGAATTTTTAACAGTCTTCGATTGAACTTCAATCTAAATTGACATAATTTTTAATTGTCTTATTGACAAGAATGTAATTTGTTCCCCTAATCTATCCTGAACAAAAATTCAAGATGATCTGGGATATTACTGCATGTCTCGGAAAACTTTATTTTTTATACTTAATTCCAATTTAATTAGCTTGGACTTAATAAAGACTATTATTTGATACATATATAGAGACTACAATAATAATGCTAATTATACTTTTAATAGACTTTGTTTTGAGTTTGAATACAGTATACTACGAGTCAGGTTAACTGGTTATAAATAGAGTAAAAATAGTTAAGCACGCTCTAACCCGAGCTTACGGTTTAGAATGGATTTCTACAATAATGATTTTATTTTTCTTGTTGATCGAAATAAAAGTAACAACAGATATAAATGTTAACACTCACTCATTTTATTTGATATTGTTATTGTTTTTGGTTCATATGAAGGGTGTTCGAGATAAAGCTGCTTAATATGAAATGGCATTAAATTTATAAAAGATAACTGCAATCTATTTAGAATTAATTAAGTTTGTTCTCTTAATATTCTATGCAATACATATATTTTCATGTATTTGGTTTTGGGCTAGTGAATTTAGTTATTTATATTATCATACTAGTTGGCTTACATCAGATTAGGATACTTGGCAGCATTAATATTTGTTATCTTTTTATTATGCTTGTGTTACAATGTATACAGTTGGATATGGAGACATTACTCCAAAAAGCAACTTAGAGAAAGCAATAGCCATAATGTTAATAATGATATCTAGTATTTAATTGTCATATTCAATTAATACTGTTGGTAACATTATATAAAAGATAACTTGGTATTCAGAAGAGAAGAAAAATAATCTTAGTATTATTAATTAGTATATGTCAAGAAAGAAAATACCGCTACCATTATAAATGTAAATTAGAGAATATCTTACAAAATATTGGGAATCAAAGAATATGGAAACAAGTTAGGAAGAAAATAATATAATTAAGTAATTGTCAGACGATTTACAATAAAAATTAATGATATAATCTAATCAAGCAATAATTCAACAAACTCCTTTTCTCTCTAATAATTTTACTCTCTAATGTTAGTCGATGTTATTAAAAAAAGTCACTGTTATTCATCTGGAACCTGATAAATAAATAAATTTATAAGATTAGTTTCTTGGATTTGTTGAAGAAGGTGAGATTGAAACATTTATCTAAAATGGGCCTGCTTCATACAGAAAAAAAGTTAAGAAAGGAGAATTTTTCAATCTTAAAGTATTTATATTAGGATAGCATTCCAATGAATAATATAAAAGTCAAAATTTCAGTAAAATTCTGGTTTTAAATAGAATTGATTTTATAGCCACTCTTAAAGAATTTCCAAATGATTATGAAAGATTTTGTGAAATAAAAGATAGAATGATATTCAATCAAGATTATCAATATTTGACTGAATAATGCAGTTCATGTAATTCAGTTGCCCATAGTATTGATAAATGTCCTTTGCTTCATCATGTACCATAGAGAGAATTTTTGATTAAACGACATCAATTTCCAATATATTAAGATAGAAAACCCTTTCAAAGAAGAAAAAGAAAGCTTATACGTTAAATAGATTAGGATGAATTAAAAGATATAGTATCTTAATATGATTCAGAACTTAAATTGTACAATGTTCCTTAATTGCAAAAGTCAGATGTTGATGAATTTAATATGCAGTAGAGATTCAAAATATAATAATCTGTATTTCCTATTTAAAGGGAAAAAGAAAGAGTTCCAACAATTGTAATTACAGAATAACTTGCTGGAATTTAAAGATAATTTAGCATACCATATACTTCATAAAATAAAATAATTATGAGGAAGAATACTATCAATCCTACATACTTTAAATCAGATAATGAGTCATTAGCAGCTTCAATGGAAGAATAACTTCATAATCGTCTTCTATATTTAAAAAGCTACAAGGAGGATTTTAAGGATCATGTAATAAGTATGGAAATTTTAGAAAAGAAATGTAAAAATTAATCATAATCAACAAAACATGATCAAATGTTACATTTTGATTGTGTACATAACTTTATTGAATACTATCCACATAATAATATAGAAAATTTATGTAAGAAAATAATATACAAATCCCATAAAATTGATAAATTGAAAATATATATTGACAAATTCATAAAGTATTTATAATATCCAGCAGCCTATTTCGAATAATACACTTATTATTAAACCAAAATCATTAGAATAGACTCATTTGAAGATAGAATTTTGGGTGATGATTGATATAGAATAAGGATAGAAATTTTTAAATATTTGTCAGAAATCTTTATCCCAATTAGGATCTTTAGCCATTTGCTTTTTATATTTTATTTTTTGATTTGCTTATTCTTGCTTTATCTCATTAACAACCGGTTTTCCTTATTGAAATCTTTTTTAAATTTCATGTTCAGACACCATTACATCTGAGGGAGGTTAATACTAATTAAATTAATAATTACAGGAGGTTTAAGTTCTTTGCTAAACAATTTATCGAAATCAAAATCATCGAACCATGTATGAGCTTTCAAAGCTGAATATGAGGCTCCTAGCCTAGTTTCTGGTTATTTGCTCATTAACTGTTCCATTAGCTTTTTTGCTGATCTATCTCGAATAAATGTTGGAAATTTCAACTATGTATTCATAATTTCTTCATAAATTTGATAAGGATCTTCTAAATCTTCTCCGTAAGGGACACCACCACACATAAATTCAAACATACATATCCCTATACTCCATAAATCAACACTAAATGTATAACCCTTTCCTGAAATGATTTCTGGGGCCATATAGTGTGGAGTTCCAATAATTGTGTATGTTCTACAAGCTCTAGCTTTTAACAAAGGTTTGGCAGTACCAAGATCAATCAAATACATAAAACCTTATGAATTAACCATGATATTTTCTGGTTTAATGTCTCTGTATACAATATTTTTTGAGTGTAAATATTCTATACACAAAATAATAGTTCCAACATAAAATTAAGTATCGTACTTCTACAACAGCCCTATATCTCTTATGACATCAAATAATTCCATTCCTCTAATAAAATCCACAAGAAAATAGATTGACATTTCATCTTTGAATGTTCTTACAAAACCCATTATAAATGGAAAATTAACTTATTCTAATACAGTCTTCTCCTACAAAATATGTTTTTCTAAATTTTACTCAATTATAGATGCTTTACTGACACTCTTTAATGCAAATACTTTATTGATTTCTTTATGTTTAACCAAATAAACACATCCAAATTATCCTTCTCCAAGCTTTTTAATATAAATTAGATCCTCAACTACAATATGTGAAGCATCCTCTCTCTTTCCAATTTATTGAATTTTCTTCTCATGTGAATTTTCATTCTTTTTAAGTACTGTTTCCAAATCTCCACCAAATATCTTAAACAATGCAGCATATGGTATAGTTGCTAATACACCATCACCAACCATTGAATATGCACTTTCAATTGGTTTCCCATATTGATCTTTTTACAAATACTGATCCCCAAAACAGGATCCTTTAGATATTGATTCCTATTTTTAATTGGTAATGACACCTTCCAAAACAACAATCAATTTATCACAAGGTAAGTTTTCTTGAAATATGACTTATCCTTTTTTGAAATTTTCTATTTTAGCTTTTTGCGATATTTTTTCCAATTAAATTTTCGTTAATTATTTTAACACTTCACTTTTTTCAAAACTCCATCTCATGATATTACTGAAAATGATTATCTGAACCTTTTCACCCAAAATTTTAGTAAGATTCTCTCTTCCTAATGCTAAACACTTGACTTCTGTCTCTGCCCTTACTGTTGCACCTCTTGAGGACTTTTCATATAGAGCTTATTCCCTATTATATTTAATATAAATTACCCAAAACTATCTTTAGCTCCCATTTTTCTAATTAACTTATCTCCTTTAAGTATTTGTACTTCCCCACTCTTAATCACATAAAATGAATCTGCTTGATCTCCTTCATTGACAATATTCTATCCAGATATAAATTTAGTTGTAATTAATGCATGACCTATCATGTCTCTTTACTCTGATGTCATGAAAGAAAAAAAGTTAACCTAATTAAGGAATAGAATACTTAATCAATGAACTTTCTATTTTCATCATATTCTTTCAATGTTAATTCTTCTATAGTTTTTTTAAATGAAACTCTATCTAAAGACCAAAAACCACAAGGTTGTAGGGCTTTTATAGAAGCAGACCTTGTAGCATTATAGAGTAGTGCAATTTCTCCAAAATAATCCCCTTATTTGAGGATTCTGATGCTATTATCATTGATTATAACTTCCAATTCACCTCTTTCAATCACAAAATATGAACTAGCCTAAGTTATCGATCTCTAATACCTAATCACCTTATTTGAATATGAATTCTCCTGGTTTAATGGTACAATAGAACATTTTCTCAATTAATTTGTCAATTTAATCTTCAGGGAGACTGAAGAAGACAAAATGACTCTTAAAACTCTTCTTTATCAAATCAATATCAGATTCTAATATAGTGAAATAAATAACATAACATATCCCTTTCAGTCCTCTTAACGTTTTCTACAATTTATCCTTCTACATCATCACCTCCTCTATATTTTTTTTATTATTTTTTTTGTGCTCTTACAATTTCTTCAACTGGTTGAGGGAGGGAGAGTAGATCACTAAAATAAATGTTATTAATACTTTTTAATGGCATCCTCATCTGCAGTCATTCGATGTTTTGTTTCTGCTTAAATCAGTAACTTACTATCATGATTACAAATCTACTTTCGGTATCTTCTTCCCTATTAAGTCTTCTATTTCTGAAGTAGTTGCAGTTTTGAGAGACTTATTTGTCTAATCAGGTTCTGATGCTTATGCTGACGATCCACAACCCATATTAAATATATAATAATTTTTAGCAATACGTATCAATAATCAAGGTATTTCTTCATCAGTCGTATTAATTTGAAAATATGCATACTTCTCAAAAAAAGCAGCAGGATATTCTAAATACCTCATAAACTTTTTTAAATATAATTTTAGTCTTTTCATTTTATGATAACTGAGTTTCTTGTATGTATCAATGTTATTGTGTGGATAGTATTCATTAAAGTTATGAATACAATCAAAGTTTTACAGATCATTTTTTGAGGATTCTGTTTAATTTTTGTATTTCTTTTACAAAATTTCTAAATCCAACACTTCATCCTAAAAATCTTCCTTTAGACTTTTTAAATGAATTATTCGATTGTCACACTATTCTTTTACTGAAGCTGCAAGTACTTGATTTTTTTATTCCCTCTACTTTTTGTAGCAGCTAATTGTCAGTGATGAAATAGCCTAAATGGAATCTTATCTCAAAGGTATCATTTATTTTGATGCTATCAAACTACATTATCTTTAAATTCCTGCAAATTAATCAATATTCTCAGTTGAGAATCTTTCAAATTATGCAGGAGAAACTGATTATTGTATCTTGAATTTTGGTAAAGGAATTTTCGTTTCTATATCCTCCTTATCAGGCACATTATAAATATTTAAATCCTATTCATATTTCTTTAAGAATTCATTAAGTTCAGTTTAATTAATCTGTCTCACTAATCTTTTTTCAGCTCTTTTAAACTTTTTTCTTCTTTAAGGTTATGAAAATTAAAACTTTTTTATTAAGAAAGCCCTTTCTGGTATTAGGTGAAGCAAGGGGCAATTTTCAATTGTATGGGAATTTGATTTGCAAGAATCACATATTTCACTCAAATAATGATATTCTTCATTAAACTGCAATTTATCTTTAATCAAACAAAATCTCTCATAATCTGAAGAGAACTCTTTCAAAGTTGAAACAAACTCTGCCCTATTGAGTTGTAGAATTTTACTAAAATTAAGACTTCTATAAATTGATTTATGCTACTCACCAAGAATAAACCCTCTGAGACAGCCAAACTCACCTTATTTTATTCTTTTTTTGTATGATGCTGGTCCATTGGGTAGTAATAATTCAATTTCTCCTTCTTCTACATATACTAAAGAATTATTGATATTAAAGTATTATTCAGGCTCCAGATGGATCACATTTATTTTACTTAATAATATTTATTAACATTAATGGCTAAAATTTTTATTGATAAAATTATTCTGCTAAATTATTGCTTAATTAGACTAAATCATTAATTGCTATTATAAGTCTTCTGACAATAATTTAATTATAGAACCTTCTTCTTAGCTTTTCTCTTAATTTTTAGATTCCCAATACTTTGTTAAATAGTCTCTAATCTACATTTGAAGAGAAAGAGGAATCTTCTTTCGAGACATATACTAATTTATTATGCTAAGATTATTCTTTCTCTCTTCTGTGTAAAAACTAATTTTTTAAATGATATTTCCAACAGTATTAATTGAGTAAGATAATTAAATACTGGATATCATTATAAGCATAATTGCTACAACCTTTTCTAAATTACTTTTAGGAGTAATATCTCCATAGCCAATAGTATACATTGTGACACAAGCAAAATAAAAAGAATACAAATATTGGTTTTGCCAAGAATCATGATTAGTGGCTAACCAACTATTTTAAAAATATAAATAACTGTATTCACTAGCCCAAAACCATATACATGAAAATATATGTATTGCATAGAATATTAAGAGAACAAATTTAATTAAATCCATGTAAATTGCAGTAATCTTTTATAAATTCAAGGCCATTTCATATTAGGTTGCTTTATCTCTAACACCCTTCAAATGAACTAAAAATAACAGTAATAATATGTAAGATTGGTTTTCGTTAACATTAACATCCCCTGATCCCCTGATAGATATTAGTAAAAATATTAAGATTAAAAATATTGAAATCCATTCAAGACCATATTCCCTTGAAATATATTATTTGACTATTTTTATTCTATTGACTACTAGCTAGCCTGATTCATAATACACGGTATTAAGACTTAGAAAAAAATCTATCAAAAGAATAATTAACATGATAGTTGTTGCCACAATATAAGTGTCAAATAGTAATCGTTATTGAGTCCATGCTATTTGAATAGGGATTAGGTATAGGAAATAAAGTCTAGCAAGTGATGCTGTAATATCCCACATAATTGTAAATTTCTTTTCTGGATATATTAAGGGAATAAATTGAAGTTGAGTGAACAGTGTAATTGCTGTTAAAAATATTTTGGATTTAATTTCTACAGTTTAATGGGTTGTTGTTGTAATTTAATCAGGGTTAAGAATACTTCTGTCATCTATTAAATTATAATGATAATCATTAATTTATGAAAGCCTCAACTTCTATCCAAGTGCTAAATCAATAAATTTTTTGACAAATCGATTTTTTGTTGCTAAGCTGTTATAAATTATTTCTTTTTGAAAATCTTCAGTCCCTACTCTTTTAATGTAAGTCAAGAATCTGTGTTTCATGCTTCGATATCGAGCCTTTTTTTTAACATACAAGCTATTATTTTGGCGAATCAACAGACTATTTTCTGTTTCAGCATTAGTAGTAAATCGATGTGGAGAGCTTAACATTAACAGAGAAATATTGTTTTTATAAAAATATTAACATTATTCATATTTTTAAAAATATTATGTTTCTTTTAATTATTAAAGCTGGATCCATGATAAAGAATCTAAAATTCTAATCAAGAGTAATTTAAAAACAATCCCCCTAAATTATTTTCACAACCTCATATCTATTTGTTTCATCATTACTTGTGCAGATATATTTATCTTTTTCAATCATATATCAGTATGTCTACTTAACATTTAAAATAAAAACTTGATTGTTTCTTTATGAATATTAAAATTTTTAGAAACATAATTTAATGTATTGATAATATTATAAATAAAAAGATTTTTATGTAAAGTAACAAATATAATATATAATTCACTTAGAATATCTAATTTCATCATCTGTTGCACATGATTAAAAATGTGCATACTATTCGAAAAATGCTGCTGGAAATTCTAAATACTTGATGAATTTTGTTAAATAAACTTTTAGTCTTTTAAGTTTTGCTTTAGAAGGAATAGATTTCCTTAAAAGAGAATCAATATTGTTGTGTGGATAATATTCAGTAAAATTGTGAATACAATCGAAATCTTAAAGACTATTATTCTTCTAAGATTCATTTTAAAGTTTTTTTTACAGTAATTCCAAATCTAAAAGCTAATCTTTAAACTCTTCTTTAAGTGATCTTAAATAGAGTACTCTGTTATTAAATTATTCCGAAAGAGATACAGTCAAGATTTCATTGGATGCTTCCATATAAGTTTTATAAGAACTGACAGTTATGACAGGCACTTATATGGAGTCTCTCTTTTTTTGTGGATGAACCTATTTAGTTGGTGTTATTAAACTACATTATTTTTATATTCCAGCAAATTGATCATGAGTAACATGAGTTTACTACCTTTCAATTTGCACAGGGGATATTGATTATTAAATTTTAAATTTTGGAAGTGGTAAGAATTCTTCAAAATCTGCCTTTTCAATGTTAGGAACATTATATATTTTAAGTTCTTATTCATATTTTATAAGAAACTAATTGACTTGTTCAGGATTCATTTGGCGAACAAATTGTTTATTTTTTCTCTAGAAATTCTTTCTGTGTTAGTAGGAAGTGAATTATTATCTTTTTATTAGGAAACCTTTGGAAGGGTAAAAGTGAAGTAATGGGCAAACATCAATATTATGAGAGTTTTAGTGACATGAACTACATTCTTCCCCAAGATAATGATATTCATAATTGTAGACAATTTTATCTTTGATTTAGCAAAAATGTTCATAGTCTGTCGAAAATTCTCTAAGTGTACTTAGAAACTCCACCCTATTAAGAGATAAAATTTTGCTAAAATTCTAGCTTTTATATTAATAGTGTGATTGTTCCCCCAATATAAAGGCTTTTAAACCAATAAATTCTCCTTGTTTAATTTTTTTCCGATAGGAATTTGGCCCATTAGGTAGTTATAATTCCATCTCCCCTTCTTCAATGTAAATTAATTAATCTTAAATTGTTATTAATTACTCAGGTTCCAAATGAATAACGTTCACCTTTTTTAATAATACTTGTTGACATTGGTTACTGATATTTTTAAACAAGAATTAATTTTACTTGATGATAGCTTGATTTGACTATATCATTAATTTCTGCTAAAGATCCTCTGATAACAATCTTATGATAGCTCCTTCTTCCTAACTTTTTTCTTAATTTTTTGATTCCCAATATTTAGTTAAATATTCTCTTATTTACATTTGTAAATCAAAAGGTATTTTTTTTCTTGACATATATTAATTGATTATGCTTAAATTATTTTTCTTCTCTTCAGAATACCAACTGATTTTCTAAATGATATTACCCACAGTATTTATTGAATATGATAATTGAATACTTGATATGATAATAAATAGTATTGCAACAACTTTTTCCAAATTGCTCTTGGGAGTTATATCTCCATAGCCGATGGTATACATTGTAACACAAGCAAAATAAAAAGATAGCAAGTATTGATTCTGCCATGTATCCTAATCATTCGTAAGCCAACTATCCTGGAAATAAATAAAGCTGAATTCACTAGCCCAAAACCAGATACATGAAAATATATGTATTGCATAGAATATTAAGAGAACAAATTTAATTAAATCCATGTAAATTGCAGTAATCTTTTATAAATTCAAAGCCATTTCATATTAGGTTGCCTTATCTCTAACACTCTTTAAATGAACTAAAAATACTAACAAAACTAAGTAAAACTAATTCTGATTGACGTTTATATCAATTTAAAATTTAACATCAATCAACAAAAGTATAAGAATTAAAAAAACTGATAACCATTCTGCACCATAAGCTCTTGAAAGGGAATGTTTCACAATCTTAATTCTATTGATGACTAATTACCCTGATTCATAATAAACTGTATTCAAACTCAATACAAAATCTATTAGGAGTATTGTTAGCATAACAATTGTAGTTTATAAATATGTGTTGAATAACAGTCGTTATTATGTCCATGCCAATTAAATAGGGATTAAATATAAAAAATAAAGCCTAGCAAAGGATGCTAATATATCCCATATAATCTTAAACTTTTTCTCTGGGTAAATTAAAGGGATAAATTGAAGTTTGTTTATCACCTAATGTAAATATGATGCAATTCTTGACTTGATCTCCTGCGATTGTTTGAATAGAGGTTAAACTGTTAAATTGAAGCCATTAAATATCCCTTAATCATCAATTAATGCATAATGAAAATCAGTTATTTATTAGAGCCTCAGCTTTTAAATCAATGCAGTATCAATAAATTTTTTAACATATCTATTTTTTGTAGCCAAACTTTTATAAATGATGTCTTTCTAAAAGTCCTCTGTCCCTACTCTTTTTATATAAGTCAGGAACCTATATTTAATACTTCTATTCCGGGCAGATTTCTCTACATATAAACTCCGATTGTGCCTAATCAAGAGACTATTCTCTGTTTCTAAATTTGTCATGTTTCTTTATGATGTTGATATCATGACAGTGTTCATTTGTTTATTATATTATTAAAAACTGATTAATCGATAATATTTGTATGGCACATAGAATATTAGAAATGTAAAATAATCAAAAATTTTTTGTCAAGCCTTTTCCTAAAGATCTAAGATCCTGTTTGGATTAATATTATTAATTTTGTTTTGCTAAATGTTTGATAATTTGTTGTATCATGATTCCCCTCATATTATTTGAAATTGTTTCTTACTTTTCACTATGAAGTCTTCTCGTTTATGAAGGATCAGGAGAACTTTTGTGTTTGAGACTGTTGGGAAAGTGTTAGCGATCTTTTTCATGTCTATCAGTGAGACAACCAACTTCTTATTATGATTCCTTTTGTGAAATTGCTCTTCCATCTGATAAGTTTTTCTTATGCATTTTTCCTTTCAAATCTGTTAATTGTTACTTGAAACTAGTTTTCAATGAATCGAGATGATCGTGAGATTTCTCTTAATTAGAAATTTGTCTCATGTGATTATTGCTAGCTGCTTATTTTTTTTAAGTAATAGCTTTATTTGCTATTTATTTGGCCAAGAGGCCAGGATTGGCTAAAGAGGGTGATTTTGCCTTATTTAGCTTAAACTACTCACCAGATTATTGGACTTATTTTTTATAATTAATCGAAGGGCTATTTCTATTTGAGTTTGAGGCAAAGAAATTTTGAGTCCCAGATACAGGACGATGAGTTATCGCACCGTTTTTGAATTTAATTTACTAATCATTAATTGAATCCTCAATCAGTAATTTAGCCAATGAATGAATATTAGCATTACCTGGAAGTGTTGGTTAATGTGTTTTAACATGAGTTGAGCATATAGATATTTTATGCATACTTGGTGTAGGGGAGTTATTTTAATTTACATCTCGTATTACTTTGCTAAATTTCTGTTGATTAGAGGTGACAGTTGTCTTTGATTTGGGTTTTGATACATCTTAAGGTTTACAATCTAATTTTGTAGCACTTTACACAATATCAGTTGAGGCTTATCTATTTGACTTTTTCGATAAATTATTTAACTATTCTTTGACAAAATTATAATTCTTTTCTCGAGATCCAATACTATATTTGACATCTATCTTTTTGTGCATGCTATAGCTTTTTTAATCTTTTTCTTGCATCTTAGCTCTCTATTATTAGATCAATTTTTATATTAACTATTCCTAAGGTTGATGACGATAAGTGGGAGAAGCTGTTGAATTTTTGGATACTTATGTACCAATATAGAGTAAAAAATTGTCAAGAGATGCTTTTTCTTTCTTATTCTAAATAAGAGAAAGAGAAGATTGATCTCCAATATTACCTATATTTTTGCAGATTTCATTGAGTGTTTAGGAGATATCATATACTTTTGCAGATGGTCTCTCTTTCTAATTTATCAGGTAAAAAAATACTTTATTTAACCAACTCAACTCCTTTAGGATTTGTGTGTCTCTTAAATTTTTCTTAGGAATTTCCTCTTCCTATTGCACAGACTCTTGAGAATTTACTGGAGAAGGCCTTTCTCCAACGATACCCTTGGGTGGTTTTTGTGGGTTTTTTTTATTTTCTTCTTCAATCAATTTCGCGATTCGATAATAGTCATACTTTCGCTTTTTGTCATAATATTTATTTAGCATAGTTGCTACTGGCTCTTGAAACATTCTTGCAATATCTGTATGAAACTACTCTAATAGGGGAAAATACTTTGTAATATTCTGTGAGTAGAACTATTTTTTAGGGATATTCCTATAGTTAATAACTTCTTTTGAGGTACTCATCCTATAGTTAATTGATTAGAGTACTTCTTCATCTAAAGTCAACCAGTCCTTGTACCGAACTACCACTCGAGTTGCTGCATCACTCAATATTTCATTAATGTCTCGAATATAATAGTAATTTTGGGAATGCTGATATTTTTCGAATAATCGCTGCTTAATGACAGCAATAGGTTTTCTAACTATCAAGGGAACTATTTTGCATTTCTCTTGGAATTTAAATTTCTAATTCATATTGTTAATTAATTTTAATTATTTATGTATATTACTCACTGGAGTGCTTAGTCGACAGAGAAATACATGTTCTTTCTTCTTTGATTCAATTTACCCTTTATATCAGAGCTGTGCAATGAATATTAGTCAATTACTTTACAAGGAAAGAAGAAGTAGAGTAACAGCTTATTTAAGAGGTCGATGTTACGTTTCCGCAGTGAGTTCTACAAATTATTAAAATTTCCACTAGGATAGTAGTGCTTATAATTAACAGCTATTTCAAATGATATTTTATCAAAAGGATTATTCATTTCATTTCTTTATATTATTGAGTATATTAAATCTTTTTCTTTCTTAAATATTTCACTGCTCAATTATCCTAACACCTTAAACCTTAATTTCATGGTTTGTTGGAGTAACTCTTAACTTTTCTTTATGTCCTACGATGTAACCCTCATATATTGTGAGAATTCATTATTTATTAAGATCACTTTATTAACTGCTCTTTTGAATTTATGGACTTTTGGAAGTTCAACATGACTTATTTATGGGGAGGGTGTATATTCAATTTTACTGTCTTAAAGATTTGCAATGTCATTTAGTGTTTATTAATTTGAATCCTAGGGGTTAGAGGTTTCTATTGTATATTCTGCTTAATACAGTTATAAGATTTCTGGATTCTCCATTTGAATCTGCTAGGATGCTCGCCTCAATTCATTAAGGACTTATCTTTTGGTCAAAAAATCTAAGAATCTATGACCTCTTTTATAAGGATTTCTCCTTTATTATTGTGGATACACAAATGATTTTATGACTTTCTCTCTATCAGGAACATAATGTATTAATGGACATTCTAAGATAGTGTGAGTTAATCGTTAACAAGAAAAGCATTTAGAGGGTAATAATTCAGCCGCATTTTATTGGAATTATAAGGAATCTCTAATTTAGCAGTATTTTTCGTAATCTTCAGGATATTCGGTAAGCAATTTCAAGAACTACTTTTTTTCAATACAAATCAGTTTTGTGAATCCAATACTTTTGTATTTTTCGAGAGTCTAAGCTCCTTTGATAAAATTTGCCAATCCAATAGATTAACCAGAAATTAAGATACCCAGATTCATGCCATTATTATGATGAATTTAAAGTTATCCAGAGAGGATATAATACAAGTTGATATCTTGTTCATCGGAAACGTTCAAATCTTATTCAGGGGTCAAAACAATTTCTTTGGCAAATTTCACTAAATTGGTCCTAAAATTATTACAGAATCCTAATTTAAATAAAGTACATTTGTTTAAAATTTATTAGTAAGATTCAGTTATTAAGGAATCTCTCAATTCGCTTGATAACTAGGATATGATTTCATCTATTTCATCACTTTTACTATCTAATTGATTTTCCCATAAATAAGTTAAATATTCCCTTACTTAGATTTATAAATCTTATGAAATCTTTTATTGATTGAAATAAGAATTAATTATACGAAGCTTTCTTTTCTTCTCCTCCGTATAAGCAGAAATTTACTGAATGACTGTTCCAAGTGTATTTACACTATATGGAAGTTAAATGCTTGCCGCTATGATGTATATTACAGCTAAGACCTTCTCGGCATAGGATTGTGGAGTTACATCACCATACCCAATTGTAAACATAGTGACTGCAGAATAATAAAATGCCTGTAAATATTGAATACTCCAATCTGCATCTTGAACTTAACTTTATATCAACCAACTTTTATTATAAGTTTAGGAACTATAGCTGCCTATAAGCATCCATAAACAAGAAAATATGTGAATAGAATAAAACAATACAAACAGTAATTTACATAGCTCTAAACTCGATTGAATTTTTTTATTTAAGTTTAAGTTTTCTTCATAATAATTTACTGATATAATTATAGGTCTAAAATGAACTAAAAATAGTATTAATGTTTGATAACTAAATGTATCCTTGAGTTGAAATAATGCCTCTTCTGAAATGGAGATAAAGAAAAATAAAATCATCACAAATACAGTGAACCATTGTAAACCATATGTATTGAATAAACTATGCCGTAAAATTTATAATCTATTAGTAACTAACTACCCATCTTTGTAATAAGCAGTATTCAAGGATAGGATGAGATCAAAAATGATAATTAGAAGTGCAAATATTGAAATCCCTTTACAATCGTAGAATAGAAATGATTTATCCTTCCAACCTAAATCCAGAGGGATTACGAAACAAAAATAGAGTCTTGCCATTACTGATGCAGCATCCCAAAGGAATTTAAGCCTAGATCCAGGAGTGAGGAGAGGTAGCTTATCCAAATTTCTGTTCAGTGTTTGTTTAAAGTTTTCTAAAAATTGCTTTTGAACACTATTAATCTTATAGAGAGCCAATTTTTTAATTTATTAAGGTTATTGAGAAGATGCTTAATCATTTATCATCTAAAGTTGTAATTCATTTAATTTCTTAATAGTTTGACTACCTCTCTGAATGTTAGTCATAAATTATGTAACATAGATATCTCTTTTTTGTTGATCAAATCGTAATTTCTTGAACACACTCTACTAAGCTAGACTATTTAAGATGTTGGATTTATAGCTCCTACTACTCAATTTGATGCTATTAATAGGGGCACTTTCTCGATGAGATTCCTCAAATAGTTTTGTGTCCATATTATTTTGGATCATTATTAATATTTATTAAATATGTCATCCCACAATTAAACGAGTCTGCCAGCTATTAAATTATTTATGGTTGAAAGAAACGCTTACATGATCGATATGTCCTCCAGAACCATCATGAAAAGAGGTGGGGAACCTCTAAAATTCAAGTTACCGGCAGTAAGTCAGAGATAATCTCTTGTCGCCATTAAGGAACGACCAAAAGTTATGAAAAGAGATCCTCTAATGGAAAATATTCGTAAAATCCTTGTAAAATGAGAAATATTATAGGATTATAAATCTCCACAATACACCTTGAAACGAATTTTGGAAAAGAAGGTAAAAACTGTGTCATTTCTTTGATTATAAATAATTAAAAACAATTCACTTAGTAAAATCATTCTTAATTTGATTGATCAAGTAGTTTAGTTGTTCTTCAACTTCCAATTTTTTCCCCCTATCAAGTTTGGCGTAGAGTGGAGCCAAAGACTTTTGCACAGCTTGCAATTATATTACAACTTAGGAAACCTCCTTTGGAAGCTTTTTTTAAGAATTAACATTCTTTTTATTCGATGCAAAATTCGATTATTTCATATTTTCTTTGGCAACTTTCTTATTGCCAGAGAAGGCATCACTTTCTAAAATAAATATTAGAGATACTGGATAAAGCTCCTATATATAGTGATGCAGTTTTTTTGTGGCTTGAAGTCTGATACTTTGATGTTTCAAATAATTATTTTGGTTTAATGACTTCATCTTTGATTGGACTTACTTCTCTAGTTTCTGGTATTTCCTCTTAAATTCATTTCATAAACTACCTATAATGAAGCTTTCATTTTTCTAATTGGTGGATTAATATTGAAATGATATATTTGTTGGAGTGGTTTGAGTGATTGATTTATGTCTTTTCCATAGATCTACTAACTACTCCACATTATCATTGGATTACTTCAGCTTAACTAACTATGTTTCTGAAATGATTTACCTCGATCCACTGATAGGGCTTTAGAGCTTTACCTGGATTGATTTAAATTGAGAACTAGGGGTTGGGTCATTTTGAAGTCAGGTTTAACGAAATGGTGATTGAATATTTGAGGACTCTGAAAGTGTGATTGTTAGACACTCATAACAGCTACAAAATTAAAATATAAATGTTTTCAAATCGCAGTAAAAACACAATAGTTCATTTGATTAAAGATGTCATCAAAGGTGAGAAGGAACTAGAAGCTATTCGTTAAAGTTTAATATTGCATTTGACTGACAACGATATTAGTTATCAAACTTGTTTCTTGCATGTATTTATGAATGATTTTTAGATTTCATATGAAAAGGATAAAATTACAAAAAATGATATTGAAACATTTTTGCAGGTTCAATAAATTAGATTTGACGGCAGAGAAATCACATAAATCAGATATTCATCATATGAGGAGTATTGAATTTACTAATTAGATTTCTTGATTTAATGTTGCCTTGCAATCAGATTTTCCTCAAACAATATACCTAAAAGGCAATGAATTACAATATACCAAACTCTGAAACTATTCTCCTAATGAGTAAAGTTTTGGGGAAGAATATTGAGATAATCAGAAAAGTGTAAGCCTACCTAGATTCACTGTTGATTCGATTAGATAAAAATGTACTGATAAATTATCTCTGTCCTGCTCCTGTGAACAACTAACCTTTCTTTCTTTAGTTATTGAAGAATATTGATTTAGATGTAAATTTTGAGGATGTAGTGTGTGCTATGAGAAGACTTGACAAGGATTAGGATTCTGATGTTGGTAAGTTTGATTGGTAAGATTAATAAAATGCCAAAAACCACCAATAAGACAGACATCTCAAGGGAAGCTGTCTCGCTAATCATCTAAATAACAAAGTTCAAAATCATTTACTAAACCTGAATCAAGATAAAAATCAAATCAAGAGAATATTTGTTCTAATCGAAATGTTCACTTTTCATAAGGATCAACAAAATCATTGAAAAGAAGCCCATCATTTATGGATGAACCAATTTAGCAATTTAGATTACATCTCATTACAATAGGTAAATTCTATGATGAAATCAATGAAATAAAATTGGAGGTATCCATTTAACTATTTTAGTTATCATCAAGGGCTGATTACACATTATAAGCAGCATTTTAATTTTTCGATCTTGATGTCGATGATGAAATTGGTTAGTAAGACCTGAAACTAAGCTTTATGTAATTGGGAATAGATTCAAATGATTATTTCATACGACAACTATTAAGTTGTTATTCTTCACATCACACAAATCTTAAATGGGAGTAAGAATATATTAATTTAAGCATGAACGATTTTAAGTAGTTATTTCCAGACAGTAGACAGTTTTGTGATAATATCAAAGGTTAATTCACATATGAAACAAAAAAAACCATTAAAATTATGTTATCCAAATACCTGGATGTAATTAGGTATAGAAAGGAATCAGTTAATTAAATGAAGGATATAAAAGAGATTTTTAATTTTATGGATTTAGATTCCGATGGCATCGTAACACAAGATGACTTTAAAGTGTTTGATGTTAAAAACAAATATGTGCTCCAATTTTTCCAAACATTTCCAGAATATCCATACCAAATTACAAATGATTAATTCGAAAAATATTTTGTATGAATTAAAATATATAATCAAGTAGTTTATCATCTCTTTTTGTGGTTGGGTGTACCATGATGGGATTGAAGTAATTAACTAGGTGTTTTTTAGCGACAGTTTAAGGATCGCATTGAGTTTTTCAGTTCTTCAAGGTTTTTCAAACTGCACTTAATATCAGTCCTTCCCTTTACAAAAAAATTATGATTTTGCTGTGTTCCTGGCTTTTTTTTGAGTGTAGCACTATTGAATGCTATCTTTGTAGAGAAAACCTTTTTGGCCAGTTCCATGAGAAGTTCATTTTATTATGGATTGTTCCTTACAGTATTTTAGCAGGATTTTGTCAATTCTATGTTACCCAGAGAGGCCTGCCTAGATTTAAGTTGTGGAGGTCTTTTTGTAGCTTGGGCAACATCAATTTTAAACTTATGCGCTGAATTTTAGCGAGAAGTGTGGGCGGTCTTGGGAATCCTTTAAGTGAGAGGTGGGGATTTGATGATCTTTGGTTTCACTGTTTATTGCATAAGAAGACATTATTTTTTTTATGCCTCTATCACTGGATTGATTTGCTTTTGAATCAATTTATTGTAATTGAAGATTTCAAACGGCTTGGTCTTAGTTTTGGTATTACCAATCATTTTAACTAAATCCTTAAGGATTGTTGTGTTGCTTGCTCTTGATATGTCTGTTTGTGTAGATTCTATTTTCAGATCCTTTAGTAGGTTCTTCATTTGACTAACAGAGCGATCATCAGAGGTATCCTTAACTTACCTGGGAGACTCTTGTTTAGGATCCTCACAAAGACCCAGCTCCATTTTTATTTTACAATACTGCAGTTCTCTGTTTTTCTCCATCCGCTTACTAATAATTTTGCAAAAGAAGTTTCTTGGCAAATTGATGTGGAACTTATAGTACTCCAATAAGGCAGGCATTCGATCATCACTCTCAAAAAATCGATAAAATCTAATTACAAAACAATGTACCTCCTCATAAACTCATTCTATTCATCATATTGTAAATTATCCTTAAACCTGATCGTGCAAAGTACTTGCTTATCTTCGAGGATATCACTGATGTCTCTTTCGTAAAAGAAATTCTGAGATTATGAATATTTGCAATAGAGAGCTCGCTTCAAGATAAGCTAAAATGAACCGTCTGTGTGCAGTTTGTCGCAGAAGATGCACTTCTTTTAATTAACTTCCATTTATTATTAATGTAAACTAGTTCACCTAAGTTCAAGGTCAGTCGCTTCAATCCGCATCGAGAACACTTGAAAACTCAAATAACTCATACTTCCCTTGTATAATTGAAGCCTCGGGCGTCCCTCCCTAAGGTGTAAAAAATTAGCGCATAGATCTCATTGAGGAGCGAGATTCCCTTACTGAAGATGCAATCAATGGGATCTCCATTAGTGTAGTCCTATCTCCTAGAAATGGATAAGGTGTATTGTGCGTGGCACAGTGAGACAGGTAAAGTGAGTGGGGAACTAAAAGTATATAGCATTTCGATTTTTAGAAATACAATCAAGACTCCATATGCGTATAGAACACCAACAATTTTCAACTGTTTATCGTATGTGATGGGCATGGTTCTCAAGGACATCTCATTTCCAAATTCGTATCGAGTACATTACAAGGGTAAATTGAGTAGGGGATGCAGCGGAATGCCTATATGTTGCAATACAATACCTAATTGCATAAGACAGTCATAAGAGCTGCATTCACAAAAACAGCCAATCTTTTGGAGCAGAGTTCCTTACCCATAATACGAAGTGGTTCCACTTGCAATATGGTGATGCTGGTCTCCCAAAATATAGTACCCTCAGACTTGACTGATTTCCAATAGGACTTTGAAAAGGAATCAGTGTTATATTGTGCCAATGTGGGAGACAGTAGAGCAGTAATGGTAAGTAGAGGGATTAGGGGCGGTTTGATAACGAATCAACTCTCCATGGACCATCGACTTGAGCTCCCAGAAGAGCGCAATCGAATCAAGTAGAAGGGAGGAATAGTTTAATAGTTATAGCATAATGGACAATTTGTTGGACCATAGAGAGTTTGGTTAGATGAGTTGCAAGGATCTGGTTTGGCTATGTCTAGAAGTTTTGGGGATACACAAATGCAATCAGTTGGGGTAATTTCTGAACCCACAATATATGAATCAAAGGTGAGATCTTAAGATTTGTTTATGGTAATTGCTTCTGATGGAATCTGGGAGTACATGACGAATCAATAAGTAGCTAAGATTGTATATGAAAAATATGAGCAGTAGGATGAAGCTGCATCATATTTGGTGTAGGCAGCACAACAACAATGGAAAGAAAAAGATGTAGTAATTGATGATATAAGTTGTATAATTGTCTTTTTTAATTAATAACTGTGATTAAACTCATTGTTCATAATAGTTCTGTTGTGGGTTCATATAAAAATCCAATAGCAGAGATCTATGTTATTCTGGATTAGGGGATTATGAATTTTTTTAATTCAAGAATTCTTTGAAATTTTCAGCATCAATTTAATCATATTCATCCTCAAGTTAACCTTTATAGTCAAATAATTTACAACACTCATCCAATATAGATTGTCTTCTTTATTTATATTTCTCTATTGCAACCTCTTTACCACATTCTATCAATTCTATCAACAATTGCTTCATGAGTAATCTCTTTTTATGTACCAAACTTCTAGGAAAGAGTTACAATTTATAGATTCCCTCAGGTGATTCAATATCTGATAACAAATATTTTGGATTAGCTAAGAATGATTCTGCATATTCAAGGAGAAAGGCTCCACAATCCACATAATTAACTTATCTAGGAACCAAAAGTTAATAAGCTGGTATCTATTTAATGGGAGAATCATTATAATTTTATTCTGATTAATTTCTATCACAATTCATTTTATGAAGATACCTAAATTAATTTCATCAATACATTTTAATGATTGTAACTAATTTTTGATCTATAATCCCAAAACTATCTAAATAAATTATAACAGAGTCTGCAAATGATTTACTCTGTTTATGGGCTATGAGTAATGACCAGTGTTCTGGTAAATTGATTGGAAATAGTAAATATTCTTTTTCTGATAAATCCTCCTTCACCCATCTTTTAACATACTCATAACACTATTTAAAAAGTTCACTAATTCTATGGTTGTCGTTTTATCCTATTAATTGCAATTTATCAAAGGGACACAATTTCTCCATGAAGTAAGTATTAAAAATGTAAGTCTTTGAGCGCAAACTTTCCTCCAGCAATTCAAACTCGATAAATTTAAGATAGAAATTAATAATTCCATCATTCAAATAATTTGGTGGATTTAATTTTAGTACATCATGATATTTCACTTATATTGTTTTCTTCAAATTCCCACTAGAGAATTGCAAGCTATACTCATAACCTTCATTTAACTGAGTATCCAATTCGATTATTTACTCCTATATCACATCATCACTAAATCTTGCAAACCGCTCTTTTATTATTATTTCACTTATTCCCACATCTGTTGATATTTTTGTTGAGTTTGTCTCTTAGTACGCTCATTCGTGTCGAAGCACAAGCTAATTAAATTGTCATATACTATTTAGGATCTTGGAATAGAGAATTTAATTGTGTGAGCAGCCCCTCAATCTTATCCTTATTCTCAAGGACACGTTTGGCATCAGCTTAAGTAATGAATTTCGGCTCTTAAGTTTATTTGGTTTCTTCAATCTAAAGATTAGATGGAGGAGTACCTATTTAACGAAAGGTGATTCCTCTGGGAAATCTATTTCCAAATCATTCACCATTTTGAATGCCTCAGTGACGGAATCTTTCAATTTTTGCAAAGAGCTCAAAACATTTGGATGCTATTATTCTGACATTTTTAATATATAATTTTTATCAGAGGCTCTTCTTCTTTTACTGCTGTAAGGCTTTCAGGAATTGATCTATCTTTGGATAATCTTGTCTCTTTTGCTCCAAAAGTTCTAATTTCCTTGGGTCCTTGGATGTTAAAAATTCCCGCAAAATAGCCTTTTCTTACTCATTCATCATAGCGATTAAATCTGCCAATTCATTTGGTTAGGATTATGGTTATGGTTATATTATTGGTGGTGGAGGGGGTTGAACTTAGGGAATAGGCTACATTGGAATGGGTTACATTGGCTACTGAATGGGGGGTTGGGGCATTTGAGGCTATCTTAAAGATTAAGTTTACCATATAAATGTGAGGTTATGGGATCTAGTAATTCTAAGGCTAAATTGGTTACTGGATTGGTTGCATCATGTATTGTTAGTTGTCCATTTGTCTTCTTGCAAGACGTGGATCCTCTAATTGGTGATATTGCATAGGAGGAGCTATTGTTTCTAACTAATCATAGTAAAGTATCATACCAAATTTATGTTATTTGATGTGCTTTAAGGTCTAATGGGAATCACAGGGGTGGCATTGATTGGATTCTAATGAGGTTACACATTAGCCTACTGCAATGGAAACATCATTTCTGGTTTATAAACTAAAGGTGGTGGTTCGACAGTAGGAGTACGCACTGGTAATTGTACGGGAGGTCTAATTGCTTCTAAATTTGGTTGGACTGCTGAAAACTTGGCTATCCCATTTCGATCCTTAGATATCTAAGGCTATTTGAGTAATAAAGTCATTATGTCATTAATTATTGTTTTTGGATATTGAGGTAATTCTAAAGGAATTAACTTAAATATGAGATTTCTGTAAAGGATTTAAGGAATTTAAATTAATTATTCAATATCCTCCTTCTTTTATTCTCTAAAGAGTAATTTCCAAGGTGTCACCTCACTTACTGTAAGTGATTGGTATTTCAGTGCTTTATCTCCCTCCAGGACTGTCTATTTGAAAAAAGAGCTTAAGACTTATTATTGATTTTCCTTAGAACTCTTACTTTTCAATTTATCTTGCACAAGTTGAAATATTAATTGATGAGGTCGTGGTTCATTTGGTAAGGGAACATTCTAATCCTTAATATCTTTATTGACAGATTCAACTGATTTGAGGAGATATTTCAATAATTTAACATGCTTTTCAAAATGACTGATTGATTGTAACTTATTAGTGATGTTTGTGATAAAATCAACAACATTTTCTTGTTTACTAAATATTAGAGTATTAATTGCTCTCTTTCTAACATCACCAGGATGAATAACGTTACTTGGTATGCAAATAAATAATCTAAATAAGAAATTAATGAATTGTTCAATAATTGATATATAAACTGTTTAAAAGGGAAGAGTTGTGAAATTATTGATTGCAATCAGTACTTAATCCACTATATTTGATAATTATAAAATAGGTTTAGCTTTGTAAGGTGACTGAGTGTAATCAGAGTAAAGTAAGATATTTTAACCTACAATATTTTTGGCAGTGCATCCCAAAATCTCAATACTTAATTTAATGGAAATTAAATTTAAATGATGATATTCTTATTGTTCCTCTGAATATTCAATTGGTTTGTTGAGGTTTCTCTATAAACTCTTCAAGAGATCCTGAAGATGTGTTATGTGAGGAATATCCTCTATGAGATATTGATATGACCCTTCTCCTGAGAGGAATTGACTGGCTCCACATTCATGGTCTACAGCTTTGCGGAATATACGTAAGATTTGATTTCGAAGTGTAGCAATCAATAATTTGTATGAGTAATCAGTGTTCACACTTTCACAATAATCATGTTCTGCATCAATTACTTTGTATATCTTTATGACATCTTCATTTAAGTGTTCATAATTAAATATGTACATAAATCCACAATTACAAAGACACACATCAATGGCCATACTCAAGAACAATCCCAAAAATACCCAATCTTATCTATACTTTAAATATAGTTATTAATCTTCTTTTTTGGCAAGTGCTTTGATTTTGTTGGAGTAATTCTTAAGTTAATCATCTATAATTTTAAAGAGATTATGTGAAATAGTGTGGTCATACTATTCCAATAGATTATGGAGTATTTTGAACATTTCATTTTAAAGCGGTTCATTGAATGTACGTAATGATGATTGCATGAGATTCTGTAGACACTTCTAATCTCCCATGGCTTCTATTAAAAAGCCAAGATCTCCATTCTTAGTATAATTTTCGAATTCATCATCATTCTTTCTCATAGGTTTAAAGAGAACACTATAGATGTTGTTACTAAATTAGGGTTTATTGGCATTATCTTTTATGAGGTTTTACAAAAGGTTTAAAACATATCTCTACTCTTCCTAATTTCTGAATGCTGCCAAATAAAGTGATTGGAATAGTGTTTAAACCTCTATATTACCTTATTATGCATGTACTTTCACTTATTCGCTATCATCATCTTAGAATGAATTAAGAGTTATAACAAAATTAAAACAATTTTTAAGGATTTCCATTAATCTCTTTACCTTTAATTCGCATCCACTCAATCCATGAACTTTGGACAATGCTATCCATAAATCAATGAGTATTTTGCAAAGATCATTGGAATGGAATGAACTCTCACATCCCAATTAAACTCTAAATTTAAGTCTTTCAGATATTAATTCAATAGTATTGTATATAAGATCGAAGTAATGTCTGAGAATGACTGATTAATTTGGTATTTTCATTATCATGTATTCAGTTTATATGTTTTTTGTTACCATAGCTGAAAATAGATTGATTAACTTGGCTGCAAAACACTCAACTCCAGCAATTACTTCATGTTCAAAGAATGGTATAAAGTAAAACTTGTTACAATCACACAGCCATTTGAATATCTTGATTGCTCCATCCAAAAATTGGAGACTCTAATTTGGTTGATCAAAAGTTCCTAACAATCGAAATTCTGATCTCAATTCTTCATGAATACCCTTCTTATGTTCACCTACTCCAAAATATTCCTTCAATTTATTCTTATCAGGATCTTGATTAATGGTTATGAATTTAAGTTTAGCATGAAAAGCTTCTCTAATGGCTTTAGTAGTATCCTTGGCTAAGAACAATTCATATGGTTCCAATACTCCAGCTAACAACACTTATGACAATCGGAAATCAGCACTAAATCTTGTTTTCTCTTGATTTGCTAGTTTAATGAATCTGGCATTTGGGGCTATTAATCGATCTGCTAAGAAAAGTCCTCTGTTGCCATCATTGAATCGTAAAACTAGATTATATATAATTAGTACTATTAATTAAAATATGTGACATTATTGTTATTTCGACTTCATGTTCTAAAACATCATCTAATTTGGTGACTGACATTATGTATAGGAGAGCTTCACTGAAGAATTCATTATTCATGAGATATGAAACTGCAATACTTCTTTGTGATGCTTCATCTTATTCTTCTGTAAATTGTTACAATTATCCCAACAATTCAATTAATTCATAATCATAATCTGATCCCAATAATTTTATGTATATTTAATCTGTTAGATTAATTAGTGCTTAGGATGCCTTAATTAAATTTAATAATTGTGTATCACCATTCTTTGCAAGTACCTTGATAATAAGTTTAAGTGCTGCTGATTCTTAACAAATAACGACAATTCCACCTTTGATTTATAATATTTTTAAAATCTATTAACAACATAAATGATAATTCTAACCAATCACCATCATTGCTGCAATATATTTCATAAATTGCATCTATTTAAACCACATAGCATTTGCATACGTTATTGTTGAATCTTTCATCTGTAAGATATCTTTGACCAGCTTAAAATTTGCAGTCTTTGTCTTTTCTGCATCATATAAACAGTAAGTTAATTCTCTTTGTTTGTCACAGTAGAAGTCCTTCTAAACTGCAAATATGAACAAATCTATTCCAGCTAAATTTTCAAATTCCCATTGATAGGGAAGATTCTGAAGTAAGAACTCAATTGTTCCATCTTCAGTGTATGGTAACTTACCTTAATAAACTAAATCAAGCATATTTTTTAGTTTCCTAAATCTTACATAAATCTATAATCTATTAAGTGATAGATGACATGCTTAAACAACTTTTTCATCCTCACTTCTTGAGGCTGTATATGCCAACAATTAAAATCCATTAAATGAGGTTACTTATTCTGGTTGTGGTTATTCGGTGTTAGATTTACTGCGACTTCTACTACGACTCTTCTTCTTGTTCTTCTTTTTCTTGGCTTCTTTGTTTTCCTTCTTTTTTTTCTCCTTCTTAATCTTCTTTTTCTTCTTGGGTGACTTGTCGTTGTCTTAGTTCTTCATTTCCACTGACTTTGTGATCAATTCATTACAGAATTCAACATGATTCATGCAATTATAAAGTGTTTCAATAACCTTTAATTTGAAATAACTAGGTAATTGTTGTTTTTCAATAAGGAATTCCAGTAATTTAGATAGCCCTCCCTTGTCTAAAAAGGACAAGGCATGATACTTTGAACTTAGTAATTGAATTATAAGGGGGAAGGCTCGAACCGCAGATGAATATGATGCACCGATTGCAAAAATCACAGAATCAACAAGGGATGTGGGTAATAATTTATAGATACGATCAACATCATTGAAGTGAGCAGCTGAATGAATATCGGCTTTAGAGTGCCTCAAATGCTTAGTTAGCACTCTGTGTAACTATTCTAACTTATCATGATACAAAGAAACCAATTACTTGTCCACAAAATCATAATCCTGATCAATTGATTGCAATTCTTTGGCCAGAATTTCGATCTATTTCTATGATTCTTATTAATTGAATTATTTATCTTCTAATAGTAATTATGGTTGTATGTTATCTACACATAAGTGATAATTCTCCTAATTGTATATGTTATCCATGACTTCATTCCTTGACCTAATAACTGATGCATATATTTTGGTATCAACTTATTGAGGCATAGCTCTCACTCTCTGCAAACGAGCATCAATTGCATTATTCAATTCTTATAACCCGATGTTCTTACCATAAGTTGGTGCATAATTCTAAATTGAATGTGCAGACATCACTTCACCGTACATGCAAATAGTGAGTCTTTTATACTAACCTCTAAACACCAGGAAATCTGTAATGAACTAAGGTACTTAACATAATTACAGGTTATTCGAGGGTGATAAGAATATCACAATTATTTGATTGAATTTCTGGGTTTGAGTAGAGGAGTGAGTATCTGGAGGATGGCAAACTATTGTAGGACTTGGCAAAGATTTCCAAATTTTTGATGGGCTCTTCACTCTGTGTCACGGTGATGAGCTTTTTCAAATTTTGGTGCACATTGTACCCAGGTTTCACTATTCTAATCAAGTGAACCTTGACCAAGGATTGGAATATAATTTCATCGCAAACTCTAGTCTCTTTCTACTTCACTCGAGTGGCATTTTATCCACTGTCTAAGTGTTCTAAATTATCGAAATAGAGCAACTGCACCATTTGAAACATCTAGTGATCCATTAGATAACTCATTTTAAATCTTATTTATAATGAGCTCATTTAATCAGAAACAGCAAAAGAAACTCAACGAGCATAAGGAGTTGGCATAGAAGTAAAAAGATGCAAATGAACGATTTCAGGAGGGAAAGAAAATCATGATGAAGGAAAATAAAACAGCAAATGATTTTGATCGGGCGATTTAGCTTTTCTCTGAAGCGATAACACTTTTATAGGTAGTTTGTAATTCTAAGTAGAACTCCAGCCAAACTGAACCATAATATGCTAAATTTTATGCTGCCAGAGGAAATGCATATATGCAAACTGGATAATATTAGAGAGCACTATTTGATTTCTCAACTGCAGTAAGATTCGAGGAGAACAATGCAGACCACTATGGAGCAAGGGGAAATTGTTTCCTACAACTTGGAGAGGTGAACGATGCACTCAAGGAATATGACAAAGCCATACAAATAAAGAGCAACGACGGTTTCCTGTTTTTGAATAGGGCCTTGGTTTATGCTCGGCTCGATAATTACAAGAAGGCAATCGAGGATTATTAGCAGGCACTCAAGTATTTGAAAGATGCAAATGCATAATTCAAGGCACATTTTCATATGGGTAATTGCTATCGTTAAATCAAATGCTATGATTAATCGATAGAGCATCTTCAAAAGGCCTGTGATATTAAAAAAGATGAGGCACCTGCTCATAACAACCTTGGTCTTTCTTACTTTGAGAACCAATAGTATGAATTGGCATTGGAACGTTTCACCAGAGCAATTGAACAAGATGAAACCAAAGCAACTTACTTTAATAATAAAGCCCTTGCTCTCTATCATTTGGGGGATCTTAAAGGCAGTTTAGTGGAGTTCAATAAAGCATTGGCTATTGATGATCAGGATGCAAGAGCACTTTACAATAGAGGTAATACACATCTTGCATTGGGAAAGAGAGCTGAAGCGCATGCTGATTACGATAGAGCCATAAAATTGATGCCTAAAAATTCTAAATTTTATCACTCCAAGGGATTGGCGTATTAAGATTCCGAGGAATATGAGATGGCTATCAAAATGTTCGAAGAAGCTCTAAACATCACACCTAATCACATGCCCTCTATTTTCCACTTGGGTCTCATGTATCACAAAAATGATAACCTAAAGGAAGCACTGTCCCTTTTCACTCAAGTTCTGAACGCAGAAGGGAAAGATCGTCTTGTGTTTTCTTCCAGAGGATTGGTGTACATGGACATGAAGAATTATGAACTCGCAATAGCTGATTTCAATGCTGCCATTGAAATGGAGCCTACATACCCTGAAACATATTATAATAGAGGTTTGGCAAGGATAGAAATGCATGAGCTCAATGAAGCAATTAAGGACTTTGAGTAGGCTTTGGAATTATCCTCTAATAATCCAGGGATTTACTCAGGTTTGGGGCAAGCCTATAGACTCAAGAAAAACTATGAGAAAGCTTTATTTTATTTGGATAAGGCATTAAAAGAGTCCCCAGGAAATTAAGAGTTTTTAGTGCAAAGGAGCAATATTTTCATCGACAAGAAGGAATACCCAAAAGCTATTGTCGATTTGAGCAGTGCCTTGGATAAAAAGCCAAATGATGCCTAAATTTATTATCGAAGAGGTTTAGCTTACTATAAGAATCAGGAATTCAAGAAAAGCATAGCAGATCTTTACAAAGCCTTCGAAAATAAGCCTTTCTAAAGTTATGTATCAGATATTCATTATCACTTGGGCATATCTTTTGCCAATTTGGAAATGTTTGATAAGGCTATTGAGCCATTAACTAATGCTATTGAGTTGTAGAAGTATGAACCAGCGTACATTCATGAAAGGGCGAAATGTTATTTGTTAGTCGCTTAAAATTAATTAGCTTTGGATGATTTTGATAAAGTGATCGAAATGCAAGTACTTAATGTAATTTAATTAGCCTCACAATTCTCATGCTTATTTTGGGAGAGGGTTTGCTAAGAAGGCTTTAAAATAGTATGAGAGTGCAGCAGAAGACTTTGAAAGGGCCAAAGATTTGGATCCCACCAATCCAAAGTTAATGATGAATTTTAAGTAACTTTACCATGTAAAGTATATTCGACTATGCAACCCTGGAGAGGAGTAAAGGTGATTATAATTTTAACTCAAAAATCATTTTCTTTTAATTGTAGAAACTTAAATTGTGGATGATCTTTTCTGCTTTTCTTCGGGTTTTCTCATGTGGATTGAGTGCACTATTGTTTCGAGAGACGAGATGGACCTCACTCTATTTTATGCAACTGCACTTTCAGTCAGTAGACGAGGTTTCAATTTCATAGACTTTTTGGATGGAACACCTTACACAACAAGAAACTAATGAATTCATAATATACTCTATTATCCTATGAATCACTAACACTCATCTCGATTTTTCTTTTACTTGTACTAATTTCTCTCTTAAGTAATTGGATCTACTTTTCTTAACTCTTTTGTTTAAGTTATTAATACTTCTATTTTATGTGTACTCACTTAATTAAGTTTTTCTTACTCTGTTAACTGCTCTAATAGTTAATCACAATGGTTCTTAAGTCGTTGTTCAATCTAATTAAGATACAAATTACATAAATATGGTTACGACATTCTGACTCCGATTTTTAGAGTGCCTGTTCTAATTATTCATATTATTGATTAATCTCTTGATATAATCTTATGATAGATTTACATACTCTAACATTTGATCGAGAACATGTGCAATATATTTGAATGCCTTCGTTAGATCATCAGGTAAGTTGACACGTACATTAGTGAAATGTATTTGATACAATTTGGTCTGGAGTGCCTCAAAATACTCAATGATTTATTATTATAATTACATTAACTGAATATGCTCTAAGAATCCAAATTAAATCGAATTAGTACTCCTGTTCAAGTAAAGATTCCAGAGCAAGTTGAGTGGGTAAGTGAAATAGTAATTAGATTACTTGTGGGAGTGAGAGCACATTTTGCATTACTACAACAAAGAAAGTTTACACTTGGGGAATGGGTGTGGGAGTGCCAACTCTTCTGTAATTACCTCCAGTAGATTGCCTAACTGCCTCTAAAGAGCATTGGTTTGCGTGGTCTTAAACTCAAGTATTTGGTTGGTAATTAGTATAACAATCTAGGGGATCCAATAAGAGTGGCAAATTAGGTATGAACACTTCCATGAATACACCAACTCTTTTCGACATCTTCAGTGAGGCATCCTAATATGGCTGGTAATTGCAGAAGATAGCTGTTGGATTGGATCACAGTGTAGCCCTAATAGAAGTAGAGGACGAGAATAAAATATTTGTTTGGGGATCCAATACTTACTAATAATTGGGTTTTGATGCATCTGAATAGTGTGTTGCCATTCCCCATCAATTAGATCTCGATAATCTGCCTCGCATCACGGACGTCTATGCCTAACACAATTACACAATGGCTATAGATGAAGATGGTCGAGTATTCTCGTGGGGAAGCAATGAATTTGGAAGATTGGGGTAGAATACATACGCTAAACACATGAAATTGCCTTCTCCCATTCCAAGTCTCAAAAATATATCAGTACTAGCACTTGGAACATTTCATGTACTTGCTGTTGATACGTAAGGCGCCGTGTTTTCATGGGGTAGAGGATTGCAAGGATAATTGGGTCATGGAAATGGAAGCGATATCAGCATTCCTAAAGTCATATCTCAATTGCAAGGTATTGTGAGTGTGGCTTGTGGAGAAGCACACAGTGTTGTACTGGGAAATTAAGGATCTGTATGGGTGTTTGGATCAGGGTAATTTGGGTAGCTGGGTTTGGGGGACTTCAAGTAGTATGACACTCCTCAAATGCTCCAATAACAGACTGCCGAAATGATAGCTTGTGGTCGTCATCACACAGCCTTGTTGTCAAAGTAATTGCTCACTTTCGGGAATAATGACTAAGGGTAGTTGGGCATGGAGGCTAAAATTGGGGCCTACTAGACACCACTTCCGAAGCAGCATTCGATTAATGTTACATACTTATCCATCATAGATAGACTAACCAAATTTTTGAATTGACAGACGAATTGATGAATAAAATTGAAAGTGATGAGAGAGGTGATTTAGATTCAGGGAAGTTATAGTAGCTTCTAAAAGACTATCAAGAATAAATGGCATAATTCAACACAAATTAGACGGCATTATTTGTGAGTGATTTAATGTAAAGAGTCGTAGCATTGCTAAAAAGAAATTGAATTAAAAATTTGTTATTTATAAAATGTAAAAGCAGTAATTGGCTACTGTTCATCAACCTTCAGGAATTAATAAAAGTGCATTTAAAGTAGTGAAAGTGAAGGGTCCTTCTATTTAGAAGTCTCCTTTATAAAGATGTTTCTCAGCAGGATCGAAACATCCATAAGCTCCTTTTTAATACACTTATAATTATAGATTAGATTGGAAAAATTACATTCATTCGTTACCAAGAATTCCAAGAATAAAAATATTACCTGCTGGAACAGGGTATGATGCCAAAAAGATTAAATGAGATATTATTAAATTTTTAATTAATGGAGCAATTAGATTATCATGAACTTCTCGCAAAGTATCAATACTCTTACACTAAACCTCCTCAACAATTGGTGCAACTGTTACAAGCACTACCTCATGACGAGTACCCACAACTTTTCAGTCGAATAGAGGGTTATGATAGATTGAAAGTCAAGAGACTACTAAGAGTGTTAAAGAAGCCACATTAATGTCCACAATATTTTGATCTCTGCTTAAAGTTAAGATTACCAGTTAAAGAACCAGTGCCTGAAGGAATAGTGGATGTTAAGAAAAAATACACATTAGTTGTAAAGGATTAGAAATTGAGTGCTTAATTGTTGCAGAAATTGAAAGATGAATATTTTGTAGATTCCAAAAATAGAAAGCCAGGTAATTATAACCTTAAATTAGACGCTCTTATATTTAAGAAGCAATATCTAGGAATATTAGACAATGCTGCAGTGGGACAATGTATGGAGTAATGTTTGCGTCTATTAAAACGATCAGAATCAAATATCGATACACTTATCCATGTACTTACTGAACTTTCATAAACTGACTATGAAATTCAATTGACTCCTATTTATAATGGTATATAGGAATACTTGAAAAATGATCTTACAATATAATGTTTGAAGATGGCCCATTTATGTGTGAAAGATTTAAGTGAACCAGTGGCATTTGTTTCTAAGATCATTCAAGGTACCCATGACGAAAATCGTAAATTTGCATATTTGAGCACTTTACCTCATAAATGTGAAAAATAATTAGACATTATTTATAATGTGGCACATCTCCTTAATGATGATGTTAAAATGTTTGAATTAGTTGAGAGGACTATTGCTTTAGAAGTTCCACTAAATAATTGGGCATATTTGAAGAAATTAGTTGGAATAAACAAACATACAAGTGCATTTGTCTCATTGTTAGTTGTAAATGAATTATTGAAAAATAAATAAGAAGCAAACTCAAAAGACTTAGAATAATTAATGGAATTAATAGTAAATGGTCTTGTTTAAAATGTACTATTGAATATTTATGTAGTTTAAAAATTTTGCAAAAGTAGTGACCTAACCAGTGATGTTCTTGGCATAACTTAAATGTGTTGTATTGTATGCACTATTTTGTGAGGAAGATGCCCCAGCTAAATTAATGATTACGATTAATGAAGCACTCAATAAGAATACCGATGTATTCAACCCAAAGAGTCATTTATGTTAGTTGAAATATTTGATTCAACCTACATGCCAATAGGAAAGTTAATTATATTTGGATTGTTTATTATGTTATCAAGCAATTACATATGATGAAAATGATCAATTTAATTATTTACTCCCACTCTTAACTTTAGTTGGATTCAGTGGTAAAGTTAAAAATAGTGTTAACCTCAAGAAATCTCTTGAATTATTGAGAATGTTCCCTTAAGTTGAAATTAATGTTTTCTTTGGAAAGATATTTAAAGCCTTTCATGAATTCTTATACCAAGTTTGTCCAAACTAAGGAGAGAATATTACTTTTAGAAAGGACAGACTATAACATTTGGCTAGATTATTGATTAGGGAAATTGGTGATGGAGAAATTGATGAGCCATCATTCATTTATACTACATTTTCACACTCATTCATTGCTTCATTCCATACCAAGCTACCAAAATACCCAATTGTAGTTAATCCTTTGATTTGGTTCACTAAATAGGGTTTATTGAGTAATAATCCATACACAGTTTAATCAACAATCAATTATTGTCGTTTGTTGGCTAATTAGGGTCATTTGGAGGATATAATAACACCAATTCTACCATGGGTCAATCCAGAAAATATTACAAAATTGAACAGTCTCGATGAATTGGATGAACAATTAGAATCCTTAAATTTAAAAGATCTTGATCATAGTCCACTCTAGTAAAGTGGATTAAAGTGGATGAAAGATGAGAGACCAGTAGATGAAATGGAGCTATAATTGTAGTAAGAACTTAAGAAATTTGAAAATAACAATGCAGTACTCATGGATGAAGGTGAAGCACGTTAATAGATGCTTGTTAAACAAAAGAATAAAATGTGTTAATAATTCAAATTATGCTTACAATTATTTGAAGGATTGTTGCAAACACCCATGAAAGAAGAATTCATTGCAAAATACTTTGATAGCATTGCATTATTTGCGAGAGAGCCATTAGCCAGATATGAATGTTGTATGTTCATGTTGAAATACTTTGAGACAAATTCCTTACTCTAACAATACAAGTGGCCATTAACATGGTTTTTCTTGGAACGTAGTCTTAATTCTGTACCCAATGATAAGATCTGTTTAAAGATCAATCAATTCTAAGATGGAGTACTTCACAAATAACCACCATTGTATTTAGTTCATTTGCTCAATAAGTATATCATTGATTAGAACTCATTCATGTTGATTACAAAATTCAAGGCATTTGCCATCATATTGAAATATTCTGATCAACTGCCAATTTAAGAATATTTTGAACCATTTGTTAAGAATATTAATATTTGTGGACATGCAAAGAATGCAAATTAATTATTTTCCCTTATATTCAATCATAGTGATCAACATTATCATTTACTATTTGAGAACATTCTCAATCTCATACCTGAAGCTTAGATTTTAATACTGTCCACAATTCCTAAATTGCCAGATAATTTTGATATTCATATTAAGGTACGGGTTTTGGCACAATTTGAAGAAACTAGAGATGCTGCATTACCATTTGTAGATGAGGAATTCAAGATGTTGCCACATTTACTTAAGTGGGATTTGCCTCGTTTTGTGTCCAAATTTCCCAGAGAACACAGTGAACATATGATTAATATTTTGAGTTAGGTACCAGATTTTGGTTAAATGGTACTTACTGCAGCTACAAAATTAATAAACGATCCTGATATTTAAGAGGAATAATTAGAATTTTTACCCTATTTCTTGGGTAAAGTTGGTAAACTCCCAAAACCATTGATTGGTAAAGCAATAGATCTACTAATCTTATACTCATCTACACCAGAAAAAAAATAATTACAGGAAATGTGTAGAGAGGCTGGTGTTTTATTAATCAGAGAGGTAGGCAATGATTGCTAAAACGAGATATTATAAGTTGTAGAGAAGCACCTTTAATCTAAGAATGCATCAGCAGCTATTGGAGCCATAACTTTCCTTGGAGTATTGTCATAATTCTTACAAGGTCATAATTAAAAGAAGACACAAGAATAAATTGTTTAATTATTTAGAAATTCTGAAAGGGAGCCTCAACTTGAATTGGCTCGTTCATTGTAAGAGTTACTTTGTTTCTTCCCTGACACAGAAAACCTAATCATTTAGTTAATGAATAGTAATAAGGGAGAAACCAACTAAAGTGTGAAGAGAGGTAATGTGTATATGATCGCTGGTCTAATTAAGGGATTAGGAATTGAAAAGATGGAATAGTTGGAAATTTTGAATAAATTAGAGGAAACTAAACCAGGAGAGGAGAATAAAAAGAAGTAATCTGTTGAAGAAAAATACACCATTTTACTTTAACTCTAAGCATTAATTGAAATCTTTGGTAGAACTTTGGAGCCATATGTCCTTTAAGTAATGGGTATATTGATGAAATTCTTTGGAGAAGGCAAGCCTGAAATTCGTAATCTTGCTATGGATAATGCAAGTAAGTTACTCTAATCTTTGAGCAGTTATGGAGTTAAGATTATGTTAAAGCCACTCTTATAAGGTTTAGATACTGATACATAATGGAGAGGAAAGGTTGCTAACATTTGGGCACTCGGTCACTTGGCACATTGCAGTCCAAAATAATTATCATCAAATTTACCTTAAATAGTTAATTCAATCTCTAAGGCAATTTCAGACACACATCCAGATGTCAAAGCTGAAGCCAATAAATCACTTAACGAGATTGGATCTACAATTAAGAATCCTGAAATTTCAAGCATAGCTGATATTCTTATTTATGCACTCTCTAACCCATATGATGAGAATCTAAGAGGATTATCAGTAGTGTTGGAAACAAAGTTTAGACATTTCATTGATGCACCAGCTATGTCATTGCTCATTCCTATTATCGATTATGGATTGAGAGCACAAGACAGTATGTAACGTAGATTAGCATCAATATTGATTGGAGGATTACCTCACTTAATTTAAAAGAGTGAGGAATTAGTCCCATATATGAATTTGATTATAGGGGGATTAGAGGTAGTTATTGGAGATCCCCTCTTAGAAGTGAGGACTGTTGCAGCAAAAGCTATTGGTTAGATTTCTAAAAAGATTGGAATGTAAAAGACTAAAGAACATTTCCAATTTATTTGGGATGTTTTGGAAAATAAGGATGCAAGCACAAATAAAAGATCAGGGGCAGCACATGCATTGGCTGAAATATCATGCATTCATGGAGAATAATATTTAGAAGAATAATTATAATTCATTTTCACATAAATTCAAAGAGAAGAAGCATATGTGAAAGAAGGATATATTGGAATATTTGTGTATATTCCAAGTATTTTGTAAAAGAAATTTGAGAATCATGTTAAGGATGTTATAGAAAATGTATATGAATGTGTTAGTCATGATGATGATGTTGTTAATAGTATCACATTAAGAGTACTCAAAATCTTAATTAAAAACTTTGGTATCTTATAAAATGAACTATTGTATCCTTCATTAACTGAAACAATGCTTAATGAAGATGCAAAGAAAAGAAATGCAGGTACTCTTCTTTCTGGAGAAATGCTTAAGATCACTCAAAGAATGGTGTTGGCATAATTAAATAACCCAGACTAAAAATAATTCATAAATTTGGATATGTATTATTCAAATTTAATGACTTTATATATCATGTAACATGATGTTGCTGATATTGTAAGATAGAATGCTGTTTCTATTTGGAAGGAATTTATTGATAACACTCCTAAGACATTGAAAAAGGGACTTAAATAGTATGTTGCTTAATGTTGTATTATAATGAGTAGAGATGGAGTAGTTTAAAATGGTATTAATACTATTCGTAATTTCTGTGAGAAGTATGGTGAATCACAAATGAGTGAAGCATTTAATCATTTAGGTGTTATACTTAATACAGAGGATTTAACACTTATCAAAGGTGCTTATGCAGTTTTGAATTAAATTTATTAATAGACAACATTGGACATTGTAGATAAGTATAGATAATAATTTATTGATTTGTCTCGTATCCATATTTTCAGCCCAGATAATCTAATTAAATAACAACTCTTTAATTCTATTGGTACAATGATTAATAAAGTTAAAAGTACAACTTTTGTTGAATTACTCATTTAACCTTACTTAAGTGAACTTGCTGTAATGACAGAAGATGATCCACGTTATGGTAACTATTTGGATATATTCTCTCGTTTATGTTAACTCAATTAAACACTTGTTTTGCATTTCCTTATCATACTTATTTTAGTACCACCCCTACATTAATTCAAGATAGATATACTTACCAATAATGCTAGTACATTCTCGGCTGTGATTTATAAAAAATATGAAAATAAAGTACCCATTTAAGTACTCTTCAATGAACTCTATACAAGTGTGGAAGAGGATAGAATCGAATCATTAATTTATTGCATTTCTTAATTGAGTATTTTCATCAGATCAGATGTGGAAAACTATCTTCCACTTTTTGTTGAAGACATTCTAAGATAAGTATAATAAAAGAGTAAACCAATCCTAGAAATGGAACCAACACCAAATGCCTATTAATAATGTATTCTCCCACTTGAAATATTGTCGTACTTCCTTCAAAATACAGCAGAAGATCATTAATAATTCTCTCAAACTATTTTGGAAAAAGTTACTCCTTTTCTTTATCTTGATTCACCACACCTCACTAAAGCACAGCATACACATCTTTATGATTTGGCAAACAAAATCATTTATACAATAAATAACACACTTGACAAGTAGGCTCACTTTGACAATATGAGATATCTCCATACTTGCTCTCTTAATCGTATTACATCGAAAATCATTGGATTAGATACAAAAGAGGGCAGTGGTATTGAACCATATGTTTCCATGTTGATTGATTGCATTGTTTTTGGTAAAGAGGAAACCTTTAAGCATGCTTATGAATTTATGAATCTTTTGATTCGAGATGCATCAGTCTCATCCTTACAAGTTTACATTCTTAAATTGGTTGGTGCTATCATCCGTATATTAAATTATAAAGGGAACAACGAAGTCAAACTATTGGCTCTTAAACTTGTGCAAATATCGGTAGAGAAGGGTCTTCAATTACAATAATTCAAACCATAATTAGCTATCACATATGAGAAAATGGTTACAGATATTAGTTTAGTTAAGGGTGGTCTTAAGTAGCTGACAATCAATTATAGTCAATTTTTAAGGACTCATGATAAAAAGGTATTTTATTCCATTAATTTAGGATCTATTACTTAATCAACTTTTTAATAAAGGTGTATAGCATCCAACTCTTGCATCAAGAGAATGTCATTTGAAGATTGTTAAGAAAGCAATTAAAGATTAATAAGAATAAGTGTTTTCTTCGGCTGTCTTGGAAAGATTCTTTATTATTAGTAGATAATGCTTTGAGAAATGTAGTACCCCTAAATTTGAAATAGCATCCCCAGTAGAATTGAATGCTTTAGGTAACTTTTATCTGTAACATAGGCCACATTCTTGCATTAACATACTCTTACACAAATAAGAATAATAAAGAATAATATGTTTAGAAATACTTGAAATTTGATCAATATGGATTGCTTTTGAGAATGCAATTCCTTAGGTACCATTAACAAGAGTCAGTGAATGACACTATAGCATATGCAATTGAACAAATCAATACCACGGAAAATCTCAGCTATGCTCTATAACTGATTAGAAATCTCCGCAAATTCCCTAAGGTACAAGTTAAAGCCTAATTGAATCCAAAATTCATGGAAATTGCTGAAGTTCTTATGGCTTTGGCTAGATTGCAATGAAATATTATTAAAATTAACAGTTATGATCATCGATTAGTTAAAGAAGTAATATGAAGATTTCTATGAAGAAAACCAAGAAGGTAATGATTCATTTATAAAGTAGTACTTAAATAATTGAATAAAATGAGACAGGCAGCTTTGGAGCAAAATCAAGAAATCTCCAAATTATAGAATTTCCTCAAAGTTCTTGATCAGGATTCATAACCTATTCGAGATTAGATATAATTAATTAAGTAGTCATGCAGCACAATTGAAGACGAAACAAAGAAGACTGAAATAGATGATCAGCTTGATTAATTAGAAATGATGATGATTAACTATATTGCAGATTAATCAAGAAATGTAAAAAAACAGAAAAAAACAATCAAAAAGGAATCACCTAATGAAAATGATTAAAATTCGATTAATTTACGCAAAAGACCCTCTAAGATGAAAGTAGAATACTCATCAGAAAGTGAATCACCGTAGAAGTTCGCAAAAAAGAAAGTGAAACCCAATAGAGAGATGCTGGACAAAGCAAATTGCTTAATTAACGATATGTTTAACTTTAATTCATGAAATTTAACAATAAAATTATTTATCTGCCAAATGGGCAACAAAAATGTTTGTCTAGCTGAAATATCTACAAATAGGTCAGGATCGCCTCGTCCTAAGTGGAGAAGAGAAGATCTCAAATCTGGTTCCTGTGTGTAAACACTAATGGATAAAGAAAATACTAACTTCTTTAAAGTGGTACAATGTGGTCCTGCTGTACCTTATTATCGCAATGAACTTTCACTTTAAAAATGGTCTAGTGCGTTAAGTGAGTCGAACTTCAATACTTTAACAGAATCGTCAAACTTTCAGGAACTAGTTTTATTGGGTCCACCAAAATAACATAGATGGGGATCATGGATGAAATTACTCACTTAAGGGTAGCAACATATATCATATGAACGATTCTTGGAAACATAGCCAGTTGATTCCAAAACAATCATGAAGGACATCGATAGAACTCTAGTTAATCATGCTCTCTTTAAGTTAGAGAGTTGTGGGTAGGAGTAATTGAAAAGGGTATTATGTGGTATTTCGAATGCATTACCATCAATGGGATATTGTTAAGGAATGAATTTTGTATGTGCAATGCTTTTGATTGTTTCAGGATGTGATGAACATCAGACGTTTCAAGCGTTTATGCAAATGCTGATTAATGAAAAGCATCTCTTATGTTTCAATTTCTGCAATGATATGCCCCTCCATTTCTTTTTTACTAGAATGATTCATTATCAAATACGTAAAAAGTTCCCAAAACTGAAACTCAAAGATGTGAGTGATTCATTTTGGATAAGTAAAATGATATTGTCACTCTTTATTTATGTGTTTAAAGTTGATGATTGCATTCGTTGTTGGGATTACTTGATGGTTAGAGGCATGATAAGAGGTATACCTGAATTAATATTGGGTTTTATTGACGTAACTTATGATCAGTTAAGTAAATTTGATTAAGATGACTATGGATTCAATTTCCAGGGTCATGAAACTAGTTTATTATAGTTTAATGTAGGTGAAATGATTTATGCAGCCAATCAAAATCATTAAATAGATCGTTAATTGATAGCAAGATTGGCTAAAACCATGAAGAAAGAAAAATAATCATAACTACTAGATTTGCTGTGCCATTTTGATAATCAAATAACATACAGCAAGCATGTATAATTTTATATGAAGACTATGTTTGACTTATACTGATGTGTTTCAATTAATCTATTTATCGTCCAAATTCTTCACGAATTGTACTGGGTTGCCAGCCCATAATTATCCAGCTGGAATCAATCTTCCTGGTGGGATAACACTATCATTTCCCACTTAACAGCCTCTTTCTAATTATGCTCCATCTAAGACTAGAGTCCTTGAACCAATTGTAACATTATCATCAATAATTGCACTATTAATCACACAGTTATCTCCAATAGTGACATTCTGTCCTAAAATATGGTTTACTATTACCTATAGTGACGCTAGCCAATACATTAGTTGGGAGACGAGCCCGTGAACAGAGTATTGCTGTATTATCACCAACGACAGAGCCCTACCCAATTCTAATGGCTTCATCATCTGCCCTAAGCACTGCCCCATATCCTATTTAGACATTCTCTCCTAACTGCACTTGTCCTATCACACTAGCATTATCTTGAATTGTGACTGATTCATATATGACTGGTTTGAAGAATCCATAGAGAGGCATAATCTTTCTGTGTCTGGAGAGAGGTTCTAACCATGCAATGTCATTCGATAAACGAGATCCATATTAATGGTACCCTTAACATTACTAAACTTGTACATAACCCAGTTTCTTTGAATACTCTTCCTGTCAAATATCTTATCTCATAAAAGATGGCACTAAAATACTTCTCCATTAATTTAATTAATGGCACGAAGAAAGAGTCTCAATAAGGGTAACACCTAAAAATTGTAAGTTGAAGTTGATATTATGGTAATTTGTATAACGAACTAGGAATAAAGGATAGTTGGACTCAAATAAATACTTTAAAGTCAGAAAGAATCAGTTAAGGAGAGAGTTCTCACAAGTCAGGGATCAACAAGATGGTCTGCTGCCTCAACAAATGTACCCCTCAGAAGTACTCTATTCACTAAATGAGATTATGGAAAGCATGTCCTTGAGAAGCATAGAGAAGTTGCAAAAGCACTTCAAAAAAAATAATCGAAATCTAAAATTCCGTCAAGACCTTCCTCTAGATCTAGTAGCATATCTAAATAGTAATAAAATCCAAGCTTTCTTTCAAATTGTTTGACTAATAATGAGAAAAGCAAAGTGTAAGAAAATTTGAATAGAGCACTTCACCTTTAATAATGTAATGCTTCGTCAACTTATGTTAGTTAGAATACTCCAATGAAGTAGTCAAATACCTGACATCCATTAACCTTGAATAGTATGCTGGTGTGATTCTTGACAACGGTTTTGATGAAATGGATTTACTAAAAGAAATTCAAGTTGATCATGTTAAGGATATGTCCATACCTCCAAAAGAAGCTCGTAAATTATTGAATTCCATCTAAAAACTTGTTTAAGAAGAAGAACGTAAGGCACTGGAATCTGCTCAGAAAATATAACGATTGAAAGAGTCACAAAACGTCCAAAATGATGGTGATGTTTATGATGAAGAATTACAGCACAAACTATTTCTTGAAGCAGTCATGGAATATCGAGAACAAAGTAAAAAAGTATAAGAAGAGGAAGAAGTTTAAGTTGATAATACAATACTTATTCAAGATGAGTAAGAACAGGGATATGTGTCAAGTAGACTCAATAAAAAGGAAGATTAATAAAGGAATAAAATGAAATTTTTATTATCTGGTTCTAGTGATTGGTAAATGTTCGACTTAGGATTGGATTAAAATTATGGCACAGATTAACAATAAATAATAGTTGATAGAACTTCTTGTTTTTAGTGTTATAAATTATTTGCAAAAGGGAAAGCAATTAATACAGTCACTGGTAAAGAATTTTGTAGTAAAGAATGTGTAGATCAATTCATACTTTAAAATATTGTAAAAATATTATCTAATTTAGTATTTATGTCGATCATAATCTTGCTCAAAATAATTAAAGATTACTCAAGGTCATTATGGCTATGGGTAATGGTTTTGTAATGAAGAATGCCTAAAATAATATGAATGGGAATGTACAAATATTAGGGGCAAAACTAATATTAGTTTATGAGATAGTATATATATATGCTTATTTTATGGATATTCAAATTTTTGGGTGAGGAATATGAACCTTTGATGGTACCTTAACCATTAGTTACTTGAAATGTCCTACTTTAGCTTCTCTTGTTGATTTTCCTACACTAAATGCTGGATATGATTTCTTTTTCGAATTAACTTGAACACCAACAGCAATCCTTATATTCGAATAGTTTTTACTGCTTTGTGTCGTAGGTTTAATTTTTATCCCAACCCTCAAAAATTTTTCCGATCTTAGGTCCTTTGGGTAATGTCCAATGAGGAGCATCCTCCAAGTTGCTGGTACTGGCAGGTGGTTTCTACAAATATGCCCCTGGACCCACAATCACAGGTGTGGAACATGTTGGTGCCAATGCAGATGCCCCTGGAATATCCCTCCTATACCCAAAAGAATATTGTGCTGGAGTGGGTACTTCTGGTTTGATGGCTGGATCGTATTGTGGTCCTGGAGTTCCTTTTAATCTTTTTTCAGGTGGGAACTAAATAACCTATCACAATACTCTTGATTCAAGTCCAATCTTAACAGTTGGTGCTTTTTGTTTTCGAATAAGGTCTGCTTCTTGTGGTTCAAACTAACTAAGATTAATCGTACATCAACATCCTTCCTCTAATAGTAATCGAACTTAGCACCTGTGTTTAGAGTATTTCGTGGATCTGTTCCGATTTTAGTGTCTGCATCTTTAGTGTAATAAAATTGATCTCCTCCACGCACATTGTACACTGGTCCAGGACTTCCCTTGCCTAGTGGATCATGTGTAGTGAGTACCTGCAAAGTCTATGCGTGCAAGTTCTTTATTATGATAGAGCTTGGCCTAATTGGCACGCTCAGCAGAACCGAAACTGTAGCTTGGGAGAGTTTGCTTTGTGGATAAAGGCATCTTTCCAATCGAACTAAAGGCCTGCTTATTTTCAAATTCGATCAGATCAACATATGAGTACACTTTAGGCTACGCCTTGACTTCTTCTTTTGTTTCAGCCATTTTTTATATAAATAATAATTATAATTTCTGAACCAGTATTCATAACGAATTCTGAATGAACTAATATTTCAAGTCAATTATCTAAGTTTTCTATAAGAGAAAAGAGAAATTGTGGTTGTTTTATGAATTGCGTTTTAAATAAATAAAAAATCACTTAAGAGTATTTGCTATTTCGTGTATCATTCTATGGTTTCGGAGAAGTCCTCATTGTCAAAGCAATCAGGTGGGCTTATTGCATGAAAGAGAATGCCATTCAAAATTACATTATATTGTGTTCCAGGGTCTATATTTAGATATTCAAATACAATTTGGGTCATATGGTTTTGGTTCCCCTTTTGCATCGGCATTTTCAAATTGCAGAATATTGGTTTTCATTTTCTCTTCAATTGGTGCTGCTGAATTTACTTCCTGATTCTCAAAGTTGATTTCCATTAGTTGATTGTACAAAATCAAAAGGGTTTTTTAAATATATTAATCAATTCAATATCTTTTTCTTCCAAATCACTTCAAACAAGTTTCAGAACATAATTATCGTACCTTTATTAAATTAATAATTATGGGGAAAAAAGTACTTGACTTTTAATATTAATTTTATACTTATGTGACCATAATAAATTACCAGTTTAAAATAATGTACATAAATATCACTTTGGAATTAACAAGAATTATTATTATTCTCCTCCGATAGATAAGATGAACACTCAAATATTACAACAATTTACAAGTTTGCGTTGGTGCTTAATTGTACATTTTCTCAAATTATTACTCGAATGTTTCGAAATTTTAGAATATCTATCCGAAAATCAATTTTGGATTTACAGCATTTGCATTTCTTTGACGAAGTAATTCAGTTATTCGAATCATTTCTTAAAACGAATTATAAATTATTACTTTATTCATCACTCAACACCTCAACGTCTTCGAAACCAACATCAAATTTTAGCAGAAAATCAACTTCATGTTTCGTCTCAACTAAGTGTACTCCTCCAAATTTCTTCAATTAGAGGAGAATATCGGGGGTTGCTGCAGCCTATTGTGTGAAACAGGCACTTGAAAAATTGTCCAAAATTTCAATTCGTAATTTGGCCAAAGAGAGTGCGATTTTAGAATCTTCGTTCGAATCATGAGTATCCTTCAATAGAAAACTACTTACCTTCTGAATTGTTAAATTCAAATATTTAAATGCCAAATTCTTTAGCGATAACTTTCTCGAACTCTCTGTAAGATATAGCACACTAGTGTCAATGCATTTATGGTGCATAATCTATGTTTGAGAATCACTCATACTTAAAGAGCATTAAGGTCATTTTCCAATGAGTGCCCTATAAGTATTGAGTCCTTGTCAAAAACTTTTTTCACCATTTATTGAGCTTCCTGCAAGGTTACTGTGACATTGCTTAGCATTTCTTATGTTATTCCACTATATCTACAATATTTACAATGATACCTTGTATTATAATCGATAATTTTATTCTTAGGCTTAACGAGTACATCGAGGACAACTTTGAAATCAAAATCTACAATTGAAACTCTAGCTAATTCTAATCCACTTTCAGTCTACACCATTTCACAATCAATTGCAAATATATTAACTCTATTAGGTTGTACTTCTCCATCCAATTTCTAGTAATCATGATAAATCTTTTCATCAACAGGATAGAGATTTAATTTTAATTATTCATGGGTTAGAGTGAAGTGTTTATATTTAATGTACAGGTGTTCTTCTTAAGTTGTCTTTTGAGGTTAGTCCAACTATTTCTGAGTCTAAAAGACAGGATCCTCATGAAAACGTGTGTAAAATAGAGATTGCCAAAAATTGACTTTGACTTGCTCCAACTCTTTAAAATACACTATTTTATCCTTTTAATGAAATGTTGATAAAAATTAGGTTGTTGCAACATCTAACCCAAAATTTAAGTTCAAAACAACTCCACACCGGATTAAATGCTTATTCTTTCAATATGAAATATTTTTACTGTCACTGTCAACCATAGAGGATTGACTTGATTTTTGCAAAATAGCCACATCAATAAATTCTAAAGGGTTTTCAACTTAAAATACCTACGCGGGGTATCATGATCAATCTTATTAACCAATTTATTTACAACACTAATATCAATTTTGGGAGGCAATCGTATTGGATTTGTTGGGGCTGTTGTACATATTTTCTTTTCTATATACTCATGATTGGAGATTACATAATGCAGGTTCTTGAGTGTTATTATCCATATTTAATAAATGGAATTTTAAAAGCAAGAAGCAATTATAAAAGAATTATTAGATGATGATTACTAAACACAGTTAAGTTAGCATCCACTAATACAATCACCATATGAAGAATTGACATGCACTATTTGCTATAATTTATTTGAAATTCCAATAGTCCTTCCAACTTGCAAACATGTTTTCTGCAAAGTATGCCTTGATGAATGGGTAGGAAAGCAGGCACAAAATTGCCCACTTTGTAGAGCAAATGTTCAGACATATTTATGTATGATTATTATAATGTAGATGATTAGTAAACAAGAATGAGTTTAATTGATTATAATACAATGTTCTTGATTGATAATCTTGAAATTAAATGCTAATTTTGTTCATGGATTGGGAAGGTTAAAGATTTGAATAAGCATCTTGAAAAATATTGTAATTTGCAACCATGCCCTTATAAATGTAATAAAAGTTTTTAGGAAGAGGAATTACAAAATCATATATAAATTTGTGAAAACCGAATGATTAAATGTCCTTAATATTGTGGGGAAGAACATAAAGCATCAGAGATTTCGGCTCATCTTCAGAATTGCATATATACTTACACAGTTTGTCAATCCTGCTTAGGAATTATGCAAAATGTTAAACTTCTAACACATTAATGTAAAAAAGAGTAAGAAAAATGTAGAAATTCAATTTTTGGTTGTAAAAAGAATGATTTTCATTCGGAATGCGAATTTGAATTGACTTATTGTAAGGATTGTTTTATAATGGTTATGAACAAAGATTTGAAAAAACATAAATGCTTAGTCAAGAGAAATATGTAGGACATACTCAATGAGTATAAAAGTGTAGTTATTGAAAGATTAGCACCATCAAAACACAATTAATAACTCTAAGAGGAAGCAATCAAATAATGTTAATAAGAATCTTTGTTATTATAGGTTTCAATGAATAATATTGAAGATTTACTGAGGATATTTGGTCCTATTTATAACTTAAAGAAATATATGAACTTTTAGGATATAGAATCAAAAAAAATAGCAGTTAGATTTCACCATTAAGCATAAGCAAACTGCTGTTGTCAATATTTATAAATACTGGGAATCAAATCAGAAAAATTAAAAACAAAGATTCAGCTCCAATAATAAACTCTAATTGCAGAACTTTTAATTCAGGATTAAATGAAAATTTTACAATAATTTAAACAATTTTAAATAGAAAGGGTTCATTTTTTGTCAAGCGCAACAGATTGGAAAAAAGGCAAAATGATTTTCACCTATCTCTTGTTTTTCCCAAGCAATGAAACAGCAAAAGAATGTTAAACACATAACCCTACCTTCAAATTTTACTCCCCATAACAATTTTAATAAAAACCTCAATATAATCTTAATCCTTATGAATGAATATTTATTTAATTATACATTTTTTCTGATTTGATTATTGGCTAGAATATTGCCATAGACTCTAGAATTTAATTAAGATGTATATTCAGTTATCAGTCACGTGTTGGACCTTCAAGAGCTATTATTTAGTTTATAATGTTTACTTAATAATCTTCATAAGGCTGATTGGAATAATTCTTTAAAGATTAAGTTTAAACACATAGTTGATATACTGCTATATTAATGTAAGGATGATTATAGACCCTGATTCCCTATCTGATATAGAAATGGTTTGAATTTTTTCCAAAAATAATTTATCAGAAAATTATAAATGATCTTCATTGATATTTTAATTATGAATTATTTCTTTTTTGGGTTTATTGGATATTGTGTAGCTTCTGTTACTTTCTTTATTTTCCCATATAAAAGAAAGAAGGACAAGTTCAAACATCCGAAATATCAGAAGATAATGCAAAAAAAAGCGATATTGCATATTTCACATAGAGGAGGATGTAGAGAAAATTTAGAAAATACAATGTAAGCATTTCAGCATGCTTATGAATCGGGTTCTAATTGTTTAGAAATGGATGTTTGCATGACTAAAGATAAGAAAGTACAATTAATATTAATAAGATTGTGGTATTACATGATTCAAGTCTTTTAAGAATGTGTGGAGTTGATGCTCATGTTAAAGATTATAACTATAGTGATCTTCCTAAATTCTCTGAAAGAGTGAGATTAGATTTTGCTCCTAATGATTATATATCAACTTCAACATGCAAGACACCAAATTTACCATTGTTTGAGGATGTACTCAAAAGATTTCCAGATGTGTTAATCAATGTGGAAATCAAGACTCCAGAACCTGAGGTTATTGAGGCAGTGAATTTATTGATTTAGAAATACAATAGATAGGAAACAATTATTTGGGGTGCAAAATGTATTATTGTTTCTAATTAATTAGTTTAAAGATATAATTCATAACTCTCAATTATAAACCCAGATATTGCAAGGTTTTTTTCTGCTGAGCAAGTGCTTAAAACCTACATTTACTACATCACTGGTTTATTGCCATTTGTTGATATACCTGATGATTCAATGCAAGTTCCCTTATACACAGATGATTTTTATAATTGGAAACTTTAGTGCTCTAATTCAAAATTAGAATCATTGGGATAAGTATTTTTGTAAGTTATTCTTATTATGTAGCCACAATTTTATATGGGTTATGGGATTGGTGTCTAGGCCTCTCTATTACCATTTATCAAAAAGAGGTGTTTTTGTGTACTATTGGGTGTTGAACAATGAGAAGGAGTTCGATAGAGCAATAGCTGCTGGTTGTCATGGAATTATGACAGATTGTCCAACTTAATTAAAGAATTACTTAGTAAATAAAAACTATATGAAAAATTATGATATAATATTGTTCATAATTTGATATTATAACAATAAAATTAAAATTGTACATTATATATCAAATAATTATATGAGCGAGTAAATAATCTCGAAAACATATAATAAAATATCAGATGTCTTTTCTCGAACTTAAATTAAGGCAGCTGTTGAAGGACTTTCGACTTATAGACAAAGAATTCAATTAATAGACCACATAATTGATAGAAGGGAAGAAATTGAGAAATCAGAAAATGTTGCAAAAATGCGTTAATATGCACATGTATTTCGAAAAATGCTTTGTAAATTTCGCAAGAAAAAGAGTAACAAAGAACAGGAATAAAAAGAGTTAAAAATAGAGATGGTAATGTAACTATTGAAGGAAGAAAAGAGAAAAAAAATGGAATCACCAGTCCAAGAGTCGAGAAGATTGTTGAGATATTGCATTATGAGGGATTAAAAGTTGCCTATCACTTGTAAAAGTATAACTACACAATCCACCAATGAACCTAAAACAGAGGAGAACCTTAAATCTCGGAAAGTGGAGAGATTTTTCACTGAAAAGGATCCACAAATGGTGGAGGATGAAATAAAAGAGGAAATTTATGATTTCTTACAAAAAGACAAGAACTTGGACAATTTGGATAAGGAAAGATTTTTAAAACTTACAGATGACAATTAAAAATTCAGATATTTGGAGAATAAAATTAAACATTAATTGAAATCATAAGAGAAATAATAGTTTTAATTGTCTGTTAAGGTAACTTATTCTCTATCATAGAACCACTACAATGTGTAAAATTTTTTCCACAAAAACTACTATAAAGGAAATTAGATAAAAATACTTAAATAAGGACATCACTAAGCTTCGAAGACAAATTTGATTGGATCTCACACAACTAGGAATAAATTATTGCATCAAGAGTCATATATTTCATATACTGAAATAAAACTTAACCAACTTTATTAAGATTCAATGGATGTTCAAAAATCAATGCGCTCGAAACATTAATCCTGTAGAAATAGTATTATGTAAGACTATCTTATAACCACTAATAAAGATATAATCAATTTGTCTAATCAAAAATTGTTTCAAATAAAGAAATCAAAAAAATGATAACAATTATATATTATCAATCATGGGGTCATTGTATTTAATAAATGTTACACAGTAGATGTTGTATCGTTATCACAATTTGAATAAGCACAATCTATTAAAGCATATGCATTATCATTCTTTTCTAAACATTCTTTAAATAATATTGAAATTTACTTATCACATTCTAAAAGGGTTTACTTTTAGATCCTTTTTTTATTATTGGTTATTGTTCAACCTTTGTTTTGCATTTGGCCAATAATACAAAACATTTATCATCATCAAAACATGATTTTAGTTAATCGGGACATTTTTCGCGAATACATGACTCTATTTTATCATCCTTATGTGCTCTTCTTGCTAATGTAATACTTAGAATAGTAAATAAAATTCCAACTAAAAGTAATCTCATTCAGTTATAATTTTATTAATATTAATACTTAGAAACAAAAAACTTTTACCATAGAAGAACCAGAAAAATATAATTATCAGGCCTATCATTGTAATTTTGTGCAATCATGATTCATGCAAGAAATATTCATCATTAATATAAATTATGAAAAAATAATAATTAAATTGTCATTAATCAATTTGTTATTATATGGGATATTCAATAACTCCTTATATATATTCTGCTATTTAACATAAATCTTTAAGAAATAGCTAATCAGTGACTGTATTGTTATCATTTTCATGATCACAAATTCCCAATAAAATTAGATTTTTTACTGCTTGTTCCCTTTCCTTTTCAAAGTAAATTTTCTTAATGAATTGCATCACCATGTTTAAAGGTTGATCTTAACAACATTAATCTATAATATCATTAACACTTAAATTATTTCCATCCATTTTAATAAGAGGATCGGCCCCAGCATCAAGTAATAATTAAATTATTTCATTTGTTGTACATTTTTCTGGGGTTTAGACATAATACATGGTTAGTAAAATAAATGGTGTAACACCTCCTATTTTTTAGTTAATTTAGAATAACTTTTACTCTATGAAATACCTAATAAGACTCACTCTGCCATTTTCACACACCAGATGTAATGAGCCTCTTTTCTAAAATTTAAATATTTAACTACATATCTATCGATAAAGTATGATTCATAATCATAGTTTTTGATTTGGTTCTATAGTGTTAACTCTTTAAATGCAGATATATTCCCATTAACCAAAGCATGTCTCATTTTTCTCATCTAAAAATATATTGTTAGAATACAAAATCATCCTAATCTTATTTTTCAGTAGGATAACTTGTTGAGTGTTTTACTAACTACTAAGCTTGCCATAATTAGGCTTAGTTGATTCCTTTATACATTATTTAATATATTAACAAAAAGATTATTCAATATTACTATGTTTTGCAATAGATTCTTCTATTTATTTGATACTTTAGCTTTTAGTTGTCTGTATGTAATTAGTTCAATTCATCAATTATTTATTTAAAATTCTTTTTTTGTACCACTTGGCCTCTTGCAGATTAAGATTTAATTGGACTTGGTTATCTCATAACCTTAACCCTATTGTTTTATCTGGCAAGTTTCTGAAGTAAAAACTTATCCTTAGTAAATCTGGAAATGTCAAGATATCGATTGATTTAAGTTGTTGACCAGAGATCACATATATTCATTGTCCCTTTAATATCAATCATCTTACCTGTACTCTGCAAGTTGGTAGATCTCTGAAACTCTTTAATGTGGATGTTCTCTTACCTCTCTTCTGTCTTGAATGCAAATTTTAGGTATGTCAATTCATTTTCCCTAAGAACATGTGTAAAATCCATTAATCTCTGATATCGTTCTTATTCAATTGATTATAGAAGAGCAGCTCGAAAACGAGGACTATCCTATTTCATATTATTATTAATTAAAAGTAATATAAGATTTTGTAATACTATATATGGATATAATTGTACGTATGAAATTATTTATTAAATTATGCAATAAACAGTGGATATTAGAGAAACAATACATATTTATTATGGAACAACATCAGGGAACTCCTCTAGGTTGGCATTCTAGTTTGCTGATGAAGCCGCTTAACATAAGTTTATTCCTAAAAGTATAATCATTCGAAATTAGTTTACAATTGCAGAGAGTTCAATGCAGAGCAATTCCTTTGTCAAAAATTGAATGTATTCTTCCTTTCCACCTATGGGGTTGGTGGTCCAACAAGTGATGCTATTGATTTTCATAATTGGTTACAATCCAAGGATAGAGTACAAGGTGAACTTAAGGATGTTCATTTTGTTGTTTTTGCCTTGGGCAACACATCACATGAGCATTTCTGTGGAATGGGAATCAAAACAGATGCTAGACTCGAAGAATTAGGAGCAACTAGATTATTCCCTTTAGGAAAAGGAAATTCTTGTGATGAGACCACTGATAAGGATTACTCACTGTGGGCAGAAAATGGACTTTTTGAAGCCATTGAAAAGATTTCGCCATTAAGGACAGTGTAAGCAAATCAAATACAAGCTTCGATCTATCAAATATAAGAATCTCAAGGACCAGAACATCTTTAATCTGAACGATTGCAATATTCAGGAAAACGATATTAGGATTCAACAGCACTCAAAGTAGTTGAAATAAGAGAATTGAAGAAAATACCCAGTAGAGGAAACTCAACTCTTTATATTAAGTTAGAGACAGCATTGTAATACCAGGCTGCCTAAAATATAGCAATTTATCCAGAAAACACAGAGTAATATCAAATATTTATTTAGTTAAAATGTCGAGGAATTTGGTAAGTTATTGGGTTTAGATAAAAATTACATTTTTAATGTTCAAACTAAGGGTAATTTGCCATTCCCATCTCCAATAAGTGTTCATCGTTATTTGAAAACATACTGTGATTTCTTTGGCCCTGTAACTAAAAAGCAATTGTATGTTCTATCAACTTTAGCAGATGATAAGGAAATTTAAGAATAGTTAAAATTTGTAGCATCTCACAAGGGAAGAGAAAAATATGAGACTGACTTTTAATAAACAAGAGAGTGTTTATTTACTCTAATCAAGAAATACAATATTAGAAATCTGAAATTAGAATAATTGATTGAACTTTGTCCTTTGATAGCACCTAGATATTTTACTATAGCATCTAGTCCCATGAAACATCCTAAATTCATTGAAATTATTGCCAGTGAATTAATGATTACAAAAGATAGAGTATTTTAAAATATAATCTTTTAAGTTAGGTTTATGCTCAGAATTTTTAAGAACAGTAAAAGCTGGTTAAGATTTGAGGTGTTTCTTATAGGACTCAAGTTTTGTCTATCCTACAAGCCAATAAGCTCCAATATTGCTTATTGGACCAGGAGCAGGATTGGCACCTATGAGAGCATTCATATAAGAGAAGGATGAATACATTGAGTAAGATAGGTTGGCAGAATGTCCTTTTAAGGGTCCAATGAAATTATTTTTTGGATGTAGGACTTAAGATGATTATTTGTTCAAAGAAGAACTTGAAGGATATGCTAAAAATGGAACATTAAATGAATTAAAGGTTGCATTTTCAAGAGAAGGATAGAAAGTAACCAATATTTCCTATATAGATTCGTGTAACTAATTTCCTAGATGTTCATTTCCTTAATGACTTTTTGGAGTTAGGTGGTGTTATATATGTTTGTGGATCAACCGAGATGGGTAGAGATGTTCAGATTGCATTAGAAAATATGTACAAATAAGTGAGAAAAGTTGCTCCATATTTGGCATATCGTAAAGTGAGTGATTTGGAATAAGAAAAAATATTAGTAAAAGAATTATGGGGATGAAATATATATATAAGTCATTTTATACGCTTTGAACAGAAAGTCTTTACAGGATTATAAATAGGTCCAGGGGAATGGGAATCTTCTTTAGCAAGTTTTTCATCAATCCAACTAATCTTTGGCTATTTGCCTATTGTGGCATTTGGTGAGTTTTCTCTAATATCTAGATTAATGTATATGTATACGTCTTTCTGCTTAATCTGTTTTATATCTACCAACACCTGGTGAACTAGTTGTAAGACTATTGTCTAATTATCTTCTTGCTTTATTGAATGTTGTTGGGGATCCTCTCATTTAAATAGACATTTCACTCAATGGAACTGTTTAATTTTGTTTAATTGTAGAGGCCTTGCTGGGAGACCTACTAACATATGATTAACTGAGTGTCATTTTTTTGAGATCAGGTTCTGATTGTCTGTCTATTTTTCTTTATGCTGATGAAATAATTTCAGATTTATTAATTTAAAGGGTATCATCTTAGAGTAAATTAAGAGAATTGGTGATTTGAGCCCATACTTGATTGGAGGTAGCAGTTAATATTAAATCGAAATTGCTTTTGAAAATATGTATATTGCGATTCAATTGTACAGAATATTCTACTTTTTATCCTTGTTTTTACATAACGTTAATGACTTCCTTAAGCCCTATTATCCATGAATTAAGTACTTTAAGATGCAAAATTTATCTCATTTGTAAATACTTCTTCAAAGAATTAGGTCAACTATGTGAGATATCCTCTCTTTTAAACTGTTTCAAATATATGATTGATATCTGCATACCTTGCTACTTCACTTTAAATTGATTGATTCATAAAATAAATATATGCATTTCTTATGCTTCTATAATGTTTATATAATTTTGAAAAAAATTAAAAAAATCAAAATCTTTTTGCATGACTCAGGGAAAGAATAAGAAATTGGGAAAGAAGAAGGGATAAAAAAAGACCATTGACCCAATGGCCAGAAAGGAATGGTTCGAATTAACAGCTCCAGTCCCATACAGTGCTGGTGGATTTGGTTATACATGCATCAATAAATCACAAGGCACAGGTATTCTAATATTTAATGTCAGTCGTTGCCACAGAAGCTATCAAAGGTAGAGTTGTTGAGGCCTCCTTAGCTGATCTCCAAGGACAATCTGATCAATTGGCATGGAGAAAAGTTAAGCTTGTCATTGATGATGTTGAAGGTACTAGATGCAGAACATCCTTCTATGGTCTTGATTCCACCAAGGATAAGATCTTCTCAATGATTAAAAAGCGATAAACCTTAATTGAGGTAATCCTTATCCGTATTGAAGACCTAAGTTGAAGCCAGATCATTGGACGGATATATTCTCAGAATTTTCGTTATGGCCTTCACCAGAGCTCTCCACGGATAAAAGAGAAAGACTACTTATGCATAAAAGAGTCAAATCAAGGACATCAGAAAGAAGATTAGTGAAATCGTACTCAAGGAAGTGTCCAAGAAATCCATCACTCAATTGCTTTCTTACTTCAACCAAGAAGCTCTTGCAAAGGATGTTACCAAGGCCACCAAATACATTTTCCCATTATAAAACATCACCTTGAGAAAAGTCAAGTTAGTCAAGAGACCCAAAGTTGATGGTAATTATGGTTGTAATGTTTAGCTTAAAAGTTAAGAGAATTCTACGATGACTCACAAAGAGCAAAGAAGTCTGAGCATACCAGAAGAGTTGGATAATCTGAAGAAACAGAAGCTGTCAATCTTATCAAATAAGGTGTCATTGAGAAATAAGAGAAAGAAGCAGAATAATGATATTATACAGTAGTACATATAAAATATTAAAAGAATTCAAAAATAAAGATTTTTTTAATTTAATTTACATGTCTTAATAAGTTTAGAAAGGAGGAAAACCAAAAGCTGATCCAAAATAAGCTCCACCAAAGACTGATGCTAAATAAGCACCTAAAGTAGCAAAACCATAAGAAACTAAAGAGAATGTTATGAGAAAAATTAGAATTGAAAAATTGATGGTTCACATTTGTGCTGGTGAATCAGGCGATAAATTGACCAAAGCTGCTAAAGTGTTAGAAGATTTAACTGGATAAAAGCCAGTTTTCGGCAAAGCACGATATACAGTCAGATCATTTGGTATCAGAAGAAATGAAAAGATTTCTGTCTATTGCACTATTAGAGGAGATTAAGCAAGAGATATTTTAGTAAGAGGTTTAAGAGTCAAGGAAATGGAATTAAAAAAAAGAAATTTCTCTGATTCAGGAAACTTTGGATTTGGAATTTAAGAGCATATTGATTTGGGATTGAAATATGATCCATATACTGGTACACTTGTCCAAATATCACTCTAGGTATTTTCGGTATGGACTTCTATGTTGTTCTCTCAAGACCAGGGTTGAGAGTAGCTTAAAGAAAATCAAGAAATGCAAGATTAGGAACATCATAAAGAGTTTCTAAAAAAGAAGCTATTGATTGGTTCAAATAAACCTTTGAAGGAAATGTCTATTGATACATTACATTTAACAATATATTATTTAACAAATATTCACAATATATATTAGATGATTATTGATATTCAATATCTCTATCCCAAAATCAATGTAACAATAGTTTTCATGATTCAGGGTAATTTAAAAATATATTAATAATTGATGTTATTATGTTTATTATTTTCATCTATTCAGATGTTGTCTCATTCTAAATAAGTCTAATGTGGATGGATCAATATTTTAATCAATCTCTTAAGTGTAATACCTTAAACCAAATATCAATTTAATATATTATTCACCATATGATTGAAAATTGTCATATTTGAAATATTATTTTATTAATCCTAAATAACTTTTAAATGAATCATTATCTTTACTAGGTATTTAATTTAAAGGAAATTATGATAATATTGATACAACTTATTAATTTTGATTATTCGATCTGTAGGTATCCAAACTAAAATTTATAAACAATA
>JMSD01000093.1:80716-95567 GCA_000715435.1 Paramecium caudatum | reverse complement strand
CTTGGTTTAAGTGGAATTGCAGCCGTTGCTCATTTTAATTCGAAGACTAGATCACAAATCAAGATTTAAGTGTAAGAAGTGAATGAATTTGGACAGAATAGATATTTGACTTAAGCAGGAGCATATTAAAGATGGTAATAAATAGAGTCTGGCAGTATATCTTATGCTGTTGATTTACTCTTGTAAAAAGGTACTTTATACATTTATTTAGGCGCCTAATACAGTGGATTAGTGACAAGCACATTTACTATCAAACATGGATTGACTGATTTATATTTTGATTTTAGAGGTGAGAAGGTAGTCTCTCTGTATGTAAATGGAAAAGCAGTAGATGTAGAATGGAATGGATTGTTTATAAAGATTTCAAGAGAACATCTAATTGTTGGTCAGAACAAAGTGAATATTCGATTCAATTAAAATTATGCAAAGGATGGATGTGGATTACATGGATTTATTGATACTGATGGAAAGCAATATTTATATTCATAATGTGAATCATATTTCACGAATAGATTGTAATGATTAATAATAATTAGTTTCCCATGTATGGATCAACCAGATTTAAAAGCTAAGCTTAGATTTACGATTGTAAGTCCATAGGAATGGACAGTCATTTCAAATGAATATGCTACAGAGAGCAATTAATTTGATGCAGCACATGTAGTATAAACAACTTCTGGATATTAACCATCAGAATGGGTTAATTAATAATATGGAGAATTACAACATGGTAATACATATAAATTTTGGGTATTTGGTGAAACTAAACCATTACCAACATATTTATTTGCAATAATTGCAGGTGAGTATTGTGCTATTTAATTTGCTGGTGAACCAGGAGATGTACCATAAACAGTTTATTGTAGAGAGAGTCTTCGTGAACATATGTTAAAAATGAAAGATTTTGTATTTGAGGTAACAAAGAAGAGCATGTAATTTTATGAAAGGTTTTTTGGAGTAAAGTATCAATTTAATAAATATGATTCTGTATTTGTGGCAGAGTATAATTGGGGAGCAATGTAAAATCCAGGATTTGTAACATTCAATGATCTTTATGTGTTTAAAGAATAAAACCAGCAACAAGTTACACTCAATTAGCCAATACAATTGCCCATGAAATAGCTCATCATTGGTTTGGTGATTTTGTTACCATGAAATGGTGGAATGATTTACAACAACCCTTTTTTCGAATAATTATTATATTATAATAATCAGTTAATGCTAAATAAAAGTTCAAACTCTTCCTAGATATGTCAGTTATGTAAGATGACAGCCTAAAATCCCATATAATTGATATGCTCTCACTCAATGTGCATGAAATGTGGTCTCAATATTTAGATTCAGGAAAACACTAGGTAATAATGGTAGTCATTTCAGCCAAATACAGAATAAATACAGAATACAATGCCCTAAATGCAGAAAATTAACACTTACATATGATATCAAGAATTTGATGAATAATGAACTATACCTGATTACTGATTCCAGCGAGATGGATCGTGAGATTTTGAATGAAGTACTCATGATATCTATATAGAGCCAATTTTCCCTATAGAAGAACTAGCAGGATGCAATTTTGGGTCGCCGGTAATCAAATGCCTATTAGGAGCAAAAGAAAATTGGAGAAATGTTGAGTGTGCAGACAATACAAAACAATCCTTAGGGAGCTTTCAATCATTTCAAGAAACCCAATATGGGTAGTGAGAGAATTTCACCTAGTAAATAAAAAATAGGAAATCATTAAAAGAAGCAATCCTATTAGGTTTAAGAAGAATGTAAGTCCCTACACTTAATTTAGGCAAAGCAAAAACATAGGCTAATTAAAAGATCAATGATTTTTTTAAACCTAACTCAAATACACCTGTGGCAACTCCAACAACATTAGCATCTTAATTATTATTTCAATAGACAGACAACAAGAAACCAACTTACCTTCATTAATAGAGTAAAACGGATAAAGTAATATACCCAGAGGAGAAGAAACTCTCAACACCTAAATACAGCGACTTGGCGTGGGAGAAGGAGAATCAGTTATAAAAAGACATCTCGAAAGATAGTTCAAATGAAATTTCGGATAATTCTCGCCATAAACGCAGTTCGACGGGTTTGGTGGAAGTTGAAGAATAAGCGTCCATATAAATAATACAATCTTACTTCAAAATGGTTTAAAAGAATGTTCAGAAATTAGAGAAGGATGTTACGGCAGCAGTAAATAGTAAATAAGTTGATCCTCAGAATATTTACTAAAAATTAAAATTACTAACTGCAAGAGTGGGAGACTCTGATGGGGAACTTGTACAATCTATTAAAGTTATGTAAAAACTGCACTAAGAAATTTTGGGGCTCTCTACTCCCTCTCAACATCGGAAGACAAGTTCACATACTAGTCATCGTTATACTAATACTAGTAATTATGTAAAAAACATCGAAAAAAGTGATTAAAGCATAGGAGCCATGCCACAGGAATTAAAAATATATAAAAAATTTCTATGAATTTCATGAATCCAATTTAAAGTGCTTTAACTCGCATGGATCATTGATTTCTACGGCAGCCTTTTGTGATTGTCTTATGAACTGTATAACGGGCTGCTCGTTCCTTCCTAATTTGAACAGAGTCTAAATTTAAAAAATTCAATACTTTAAGGTATTGATCGATTTCAATCTTCCTCTTTTACACGAAAGCCTCCTCTAAATTCCCGAATAACTTTTTCTCTGGAAAACGAGAAACCCTTTTCTAAATTTACTTCTCTAATTTTGAATGAAGGGCTTCTAGGAGACTGTATCTGGTTTAGAAAACCCAATACAGAGATCCATAGGTGATTTTCACTTAATATATAGTGAAATCCTTTTCTACTATCTTGTAATTGATAACTTCAACTTAAAAGTCGCATTCCTATGGTTAACAACACATATACTTGTTATTCATATTATTTGCTATTCAGTGGTTTTCTCTCTCGTGGTACTCTGTTCAGGAAGGACAGAATTGGAAGAGCATCTAGTGGCTCATTCAAGATTTAAATTTAGTTAATGCTTGGTTAGTTTTGGTTTGCCATTTTTGATGGTTTATCGTATGAAAATGGAAAAGGTTAGACAGATCTAAACTTTTAATTTAATTAAAGTGAAAAACAGTATCACATAAGAGTTAAATCCCATATAATTCGTTAATTGACGCAAATTATAAAATGAAATAACATATTAACTTATCATCACACTCTAAAGCATTGACTGATTTAATATAAAGTATTGATTAGATAGGAACTTAAAGAAGTAGTGCACTCTCTATTAGGGATAGTATACATGCATCTCATTCCACCTTACCTATAATACTACCATCATTGAGTTAAGAAAGTTTACTTTCATCAGCAAGAGATGTTTCTCACCAAACAACAAAAACACTCATCAGGAGACGTGATAATAGATCAAGATTCTCTCTCTATACTAGAAAATCAGAAGCAACACCTTAAGGAACATGTAACTTCGGTTAATGGGATACTTTTGTTGATGCTATTAACAATGATGATTCAGGAGGGGCTATGGAAAGTCTTGTTCATATAATGGTGCTAATAGTTGAGCAAGATAATTTGAGACTCCTGATTAGAGTATTTCGATTAACATCCCTTACATTAATGTATTTTAAGGAATACGGAAAAGCACTTGTATTTCTGAAAAATTGCCTTTTTCTGAGCTAATTTCCTCGAGATTTCGAAACCATCCAATGGTGTTTATTGTAGTTGGGGTTGGTGTGTAAAATGATGTAAAAATATGAGATAGGGAAAGTATTCATGAAGAAGGTATAATTACACAAAAATTAGGCAGTCGAATTTGCTTGGTTCACTGAGGATCTCGATAAGGAATTACATTGTTATGAGGAGTTGGGCAAGCTATGTTTCATGAATTATGAATTGTAACTTGCTAAACAATTACATGACATGAGTATGGCAGGACGAAAACGAAATGATGAAATTATGAGAATTAGTAGACAAGGCTTGGAGTAGCTTGTTCGCAACTATCCCTCACAACAACTCTCGATTGATTAATAGATACTCTCGAAAATAATTGATTTTCCTTTCATAATTAGAGCAGCCTAAGAATTAAGACCAATTTAGAATAAATACTTATCAAAACATTTTTTGGAATGTGTACCTGCAAAAAGACTCTATTCAAATATTGAAGAAATACTTAATAAAATTATGTAAGATCATCACTTCTTTTTTGAAATTCCTATGCCAACAGAAAATCCACATACTGTGGACAAGCCCCTCTCAAGAAAGGATAGAATAAAATCTACTCAAATGATTACATGGATAAAGTTGGCTATCTAAAAGGAGAAGACTTTCAAAACTCCAATATAGGTAGTTTAGCCATCCGTTGAAAATAGAAAACTCTCACTAGATCAAGCAGTCACTGAAAGACTAGGATAAAGAATACCAGAGACAAAGGAAATTTTCAAGAACATCTAATGTGTGAAATAGAAGAATGTAGAGTGTATACGTTTAACGAGTGAAAGAAATAAAGCTAACTCTAAGGAAGAATTATTGAAATTGGCTCGAGAATTATATTGATTTATTAATGCTACAATATCGTAACCTCCCAGTCATTTATAAGAATGACCTGGAGAACTACCACATCAAACGTTTTGAGAAATCTCTGCGATTTCGTATGGTTGGCAGTTAGAGTCGCAGGAAAACCATAAGAATTTAACCTCAGCCTTTGCCCCCACAATCACGTAAATACTTTCTCGAATTGGTGACCCTTAATGAACAACGATCCAAATATCTATTGTATGGTTAAACTTATGAAGATTCAAATTCAATCGAAGGGGCAAGAGTTCAGAGTCTACAAGAGAGGGAACTCTCAATACATCTGCACAATTTGTTATGCTTTCTCTTCCGTATTTTGTTCCAAAACAACATAAACGTACAGCAATACTTAAAAAATGGAGATAGATTATTTGGGCTGTTAGAACCATTAGAATATATAGAAGCATAGTCCTAGATTAAAGATTTTAATTATACAATCTACCAAGAAGAAGGAAAATATCATCTCCAATATCTGGGTATAGGAGTCCCAATAAGAGAAGAGCCATTAGTTAACCGAAAGTTGATATGAACTTTACAATTGCAGCTAAGGGATTTGGTGATGATACTAATCGAAGTAAAACAAGTAGAAAATTAAGGAATCATTTGACAGCAGGGAAATAATCATTGTACTATAAGGATTTCAAGATTAGTGATTAAAGGTTAACGAGAATAAGAGCTAGTAGCTTGACATAATTAGCAATGACAAATAGAACTCAATCATTTGTGATTAAATAATTAATAAAATGACTATTCACAATTCTAAGGGAGGCCATTTGGAACGAATCAATTGATGATAAGCTTCTTAAACAAAATCAAGTAATTCTTACAACATAAATCTAAATCTAATATATAATTACTATTTATCTTTTGTCCATTTTGTAATTAAATCCTTCTTACATGTTATTTGATTGAACATTAGAGATTTAAGTATTTTTTGACAATAAGGTTGCATGTTAGATTCTCTTATATCCAAGATTTTGAATTTATAATATTTTTGAAGAGCACCATAAAATGGAATAACTTCTCCTTTGTATAATGCTCGAGCAAATTTTGAGTAGAAACCCATCTAATCACTCGGAAGAGGAATCTAATTATTATTAAATTTACTTCTAATGCTTCAAGTGTCCATTATTATACTACAGCACTTCCTTTGCACATCATTCTATCTGTAACTGGATCATAGTATTCACTATCTTCATAAACAGTTAACCTTTTCTATAAACTTGTGCGTGTGTCCATTTAATAAAGGATTGATTTATTTGAAACATTCGTTACATTTAGCATGTAAACTTTTCCGCTTGCTAAAATTAACTAAATTTATACAATTTTCATCAACAAATAGTGAACAATAAGATAGGAATTCGTGGGTCCATTTGCCATGGAATATACTTAATGGATGGAGATACACAAATTCATGTTCTCTAGTAGTATAATAATATTGTCGAGTATTGTGTTCAACATCTATTTTTGATTATAATTTAGCCACTTTCTATAATCCATTAGTCTAAATTATCAAATCTGCAAGGATTAATTGTTCTTCCCTTTTTGGTCTCTAAAATTACTTAATATCGGAAACACATTTTTTGACAACTTCTTTGTCTTCAATAATTAAATTAAATATCTCTAGTAATTAGAGTACATTGTAATAGACCTCTTTGAATGACTTAATAATTAAATGATGTTATTGAGCGGCTTTCACAATAGCTTATTCTAAATCATCTGTAATATTAGTAATTGCACTTCCAACAATATTCATAATTTAGAAGAGATCTGATACCTTGTAGGTATCACTGTATTTGTTAAGAAATGCTTTTAATTTCTACTGATTTGTGTGAATATCTTCACCATCAAAACTCTGTCTGTTAAGTAGTTCATCAACACTTAAAATACATACTAGTATGATTCCATAATGCAACATTCCCCTCAATCTAGTTTAGAGTAAGAATTTGCCAAATTATGGGCTCAATGGGATTTGAGAGAGTACTTTTCCTAATTATGTTATGAGAGCATTATCAGATTATGTGACTTGAGATTGTTTCAATGCTCCCAATTATAAAAGATTTGACAAACTATCCTTTATTTATGACAAATCTGGGGTTGTTAAGTAAGGAAATTTGTATACATCTCTAATTCCTATACTTTTCATTTGTAGAATTGTATGATCTAGTCCTATTTAAGTTATTTCAGGTTCTTCGAATTTAGATAGTTTGGTATAAACAGCAGTTGAATATAAACGATAACAATATCCTGGAGCAGTTCTTCCAGCTCTTCCACTCCTTTAATCTGCTGCAGCTTAAGAAATCCATGAAATAACTTGTTTTTACAATCCTATCTTTGGATCTGTTATTCTTCGTTTCTATTTACCAGCATCAACAACATATCTAATAGTTGGAATAGTGATAGAAGTTTCAGCAACATTAGTAGCAATAACAATCATTCTCTTTTTAGTAGGGTTGTTGTGGAATATTATTTCTTAATTCTTGAATTCCAATTTCGAATAAAGTGGCACAACTATGAAATCTTTTAAATCATGAGATATTTTAAAATTGGTATTGCTTGTTTTTGGAGCATTTGTATTCTTTAATTAAAGATATTCTGCTTTATCAGTATCTTGTGCAGGTTTTAGTTCTTCTTCTGACTCAATTTCTTCTTCCTAACTTCCCTTTCTCTCGTAATCTCCCAATCTATCAGTTAAGAGACTACAACATTCATTAATTTCCCTTTACCCAGTAAGGAAAACTAAAACATCACCTGGAGGTAAAGTTTAATGTATTTTAACACATTTCTCTATCACAGCTGATACATAATCATCTTTTGTACTATATTAAGTGTATTAATTACACTTTACTAAAGAATATCTATACAGGAAACTGTCTTGTCTATACTTTGATAAGGTTTAGGGTTCTAGGAAATACTAGTTTATTATTGAGGAAATCATCCAAACGAAGAGTAGCACTCATAATTACTAATCTCAATGGTTTTTAAATTTTAGCTCTTGCAATCACGATTCGAGATAGAACTCCAATCAATATATCGATATTGACTTTTCTCTCATGTGCCTCATCTACTATAATAACTGAATATTATGGTAGTAGAGCTGATGTTTACATTTCTTTAATTAAAATACCATCAGTAAGGAACTAAAATTCTAGAATAAGAATACTTTCATCTTCATTTTATCATTAATCCCACTGCTCTGATGCTTCACTTAATATGCAATTTCATTTCCTAAAGTAAACCCTGTTTCTTCAGCCACACGTTATGCTAAAGCAATAGCAGCTAATCTTCTAGGTTATGTGATCTATGTAACAATATAATTTACAGCTATTGCACCAAACTCTGTGAAACCAGCTTCATAGAGGAATTGAGGAATTTATGTACTTTTACCACATCCAGTTTCCCCTGATATTAGTGTTATGAGATTTCCCTTGATTGAATCGATAATATCACTTTCCTAAGCCAATATTGGAAGTTATCTTCTTTACTCATGCATTTTCTCATCCCTCACCAATTATGTACTCTTAAATTTATGCACATCTGTGATTAGAGTATCGTAACTCAGTAATAATTGAGGATCAATATCATAGATATCATCCTTCTCAGGATCATATTCATATTATTCTAACTCAACAGCAGCTCTACGCTTCAAATCAAATGTGTCTAGAGTGAGTTCTGGGAAGAGTTATTTAGCCTCAATTTCCAGACGATCAGATTCTGATATTTTCATGTTTTGTGGTTCATGGTGGATAATTTCTACAGGTGTTGGATTTTCATAGGTATTCGTTTCAAATATATTAACTGATATCTATTAAACAACTTGCTCCTCTGGTTGTTGCACTACAACTTCTACCCTCTGATTCTTAATCTTCTTATTTGCACCACTTGTAGCATCCTTGATACTATTCATTGATTTCATCTACTCTGCACTCAATTGATTGGCAGCTAATTGACCTAGGATGGCTTGTCTTCTAACTTCTTGTTACTTTTTCTCCAATAACTTTTTTTCTTTTTTTTTGTTCATAATTAAATGAAGAATTCAATGGGCCAACGAAACCTTGTACAAAATTACGTCGTAGATTTGGGACTCTACCGAGCCTAACCATCAACAACCAATAGACATCCCAGACTCCCTTCATTCAAAAACAATCAGCCAACCTCTACACCTGCATCACCAAAGGAGCAGATGTGGAAAACAAACCTTTGTTTCCAAGATCAATCGTTTACGAGTACTCGCAATGGTTTCTCCTCTAAAAAAAAGAGTGTCAGTCCATAATTGTATGCTGTTTCACGAAAATTTGATGACTAGCCTAAGTCATGCGAGAAAAGAAGTTTGCGGAACTCGGTGTACTCAAGACCAACTTCTCGATTACATTACGACCTCGAAACTTATTCCCTACAACCAACTGAAATTAATAGGAACAGCTTTAAGTTTCACTATTAACTGGGGAAGGGTGGATTTGGGAAGGTTTGGCGAGTGGAGATGGTGAAGTGTAGGAAATTGTACGCAATGAAGGAGATGAGCAAAGCTAAGTATGCTTATACTCTATGAGGGTGCTGGCCAAGAAATCCGTCAACTCTGTCATGAATGAACGAATCCTCTTATCGTAATTGCAGCACCCTTTTATAGCTAACATCCACTATGCATTTCAAGATAGAGAGAACTTGTACCTTGTTCTAGACCTGCTTACAGGAGGGGACTTACGATATCATATTGGGAAGTAGAGACGTTTCAGCGAATAACATACAAGTATTAATCATAAGAATTAGAATTTATAATTGCATGTATGTTACTTGCCTTAGAATACTTACATAGAAATGGCATTATCCACAGAGATATCAAACCTGAAAACATTGTTTTAGATAAAAAGGGATATCCTCGATTGACTGATTTTGGGATTGCTCGTCTTGTTAAACCAGAAAATAGTCAAGAAACAAGTGGTACTCCTGGATATATGGGTAAAGAGTATATTTATTCAGCCCCTGAAGTTATGTGTAGATAAAATCATAGTTATGGAGTAGATCACTTTGCATTAGGAGTTATGGGTTATGAGTTCATGATGGGAAAACGTCCATATTAAGGAAAGACACGTAGAGATATTCGAGATGCCATGATTGCTAGGCAAGTGGGAATTAAAAGATAAGAAATTCCTTAAGGATGGTCTTGGGAAGCAGCTGATTGCATCAATTAATTGTTATAAAGAAAACCATAGGCACGTTTGGGATATGCAGGTATAGAGGAAGTTTAAGCACATCCGTGGTTTGCTGGATATCCATGGAAAGCAATCTTAGATAAACAATTACCATCAACGTTCAAGAAACCATAAGAGGATGATATGATTAGAGAAATTTCTACTGATCATGATTCTTTAGATGAATAAATCCAGGAGAACACAATCTTGTTAAGATAGGAGACCATATAAAATTTGTTTCAAAATTATACATACTATAAAGATAGATAAGCCACTATTAAGCGATTTTGAATTATATCACTAATGAATAAAAAAATGTCCACTGATTCTCGTTTCTTAGACTTAGAGATGGTTCAAGAATATATCAAGTAAGATTTAGATTAGAATGAATACTTTCGTTATGAACATGACATAGACTTCTCTATTCCTGAATAAGATGAGTTCTTTGATTGTCTTGATTCAATAGATGATCGTACTCGAATTACAAAACCAATCAAAATCCAATAAAATGTATCTCCTGTTAGTGAGATCTCCTCCATCGAATCCCTTGATGAAGAGTTTTAATTTGATATGAATGATGCAATTCACAATAAAAAAGTGATATCGATCTTTACTCTTAAACAAGATTTCTTTGATAATGAACACAATGGCACATTATTCCTGAAAAATGTGGACATGCTCAAATAAAAACATTTAGAAGAGTTCCATCATTATATTAAGCGACTTAGTTTTGGAGGTGGTACAACTCTAGATTCATAGTAGTATTCTCTACTATAACAATTTATAGCTGTATTGGTGGAAATAGTTAAACGAATAGATGATGTAATATATTTACTATGAAGATGTTTCGTTATCAAACAAAATGGTTAGAATTAGAACCAGTTATTACTCTTTAGAACCTTTTTCAAGCATTCTCTTTTCAATGGGAACGTTTCTAAGACTACACTACTGCCTTAATCGATAAGTCAGCTGTAACTAAAATGCGAAGCAGTAGAATTTTTGACTTCAATTAACTCTAAAAGGGAATAGATTTTTATTTAACATACATTGATGAACAACAAAATGATTTTGATATAATCTAGTAAAGTACACTAGAAAGTCTAATCATATTCAAGATTCGTGAACTTCTACAATTGAATGAACATTTCATACACATTCGATAATAGAGTTAATTAGCCAAAAGAATACGATTCTTTTAATAGATTTGTAGATCGAGGGTGAAGGTGTATAAACTACTAAAAGATAAAGTTACATTCAGTGCAAAGAAGTAAAGAAAATCATAAATGATTCTGGCCTTAAATCATGTAGAGAGATGCATGTACATTGATCCGAGTGTTAGAATTGAGTCCATGTAATTAGGAGAGCCAACATGTCCAAGTAGAGTAATACAAAGAAGAACAAGTCTTCAGATGAAAAATATGAACTCTAACTACAATACGTACTACTGTGAATATTAATATAATAATGCGAGCACCCAAGTATATTGATACCAATATTATTGACTCGCTCTGCCAAAAAGAAAGACTAAAATAACATCGTGATAGACTTAAACAAATTTCAAGTGATAGATCACAATCTCGAAAGGTACCAAGGATTAGTAATCTAAGCAATTCCAATTAGATGGCAAATTATAACAAATTAGACTAAACTATCAGCAGAGTAAGATGTCACTTCAATAGATGAGAGAAGAAGCCCTCTACTAAGAGAATAGTAAAATTCTTACTCGCATTACTAAAGCCAAACCACTCTCAAGATAAAGTTCTGCAAGTTCTGTTAGATCACTTAACTTGCCTAAAAGAAAGAAAGATGCAATAAAGATAATTAATGAAAATAAATAACTCATGAAACGATTGCAATCAACTCAGGGGACATTTCGAAATAAGGATACTTATGTTAGAGATTAGAGTATTATATTATTTAAATTAGAAAAGAGATAGGAACTAAAGTAACGAATCTCCAAATAAGATAGTAAATAAAGGATTAATAAGATTGTGCACAACTTGGTTTAAATTAAGAAACTATAATAATTGCGTATAGAACCATCAAGAAAGACGTTTCCAAAACTTCATTTGCCAGGTTTTTCGTAATGACTATGATATATATACATAATACCCAAACTCTGATGGTAATCTATATGCTCCAGGTCCTGGGGAGAGAGCCCGAATTTTTGTCAGTTCCCTCTTGGCTCTTGTAAATACAGTTGATTTTGTGTCTACAAATTTTGAACAATAATATAGTCCTTTGGGGTCAATGTCACCTACATGTTCATATTGTCCTGGTCCAGGAGTGAGTTCATGGGCTGGTGAGAAACGAGAACTCTTTGCCTTCGGAGGAGAGAGAATGATGGCACCGGAGCTAACATAATTTTGTATCATACTCTCGGAACTTGCTTATTTTGTATTTTCCTGTCTCATTCAATGCAGCTGGTAATTCATATTGACCTCTTTTAATGTCATAAATGATTACGGTCCTGGTTTCCTATCCTTTTCCTTATGACTTTCAGTTCTCATTCTCATTGTATACTTAACTGGTGAAAGGGTACTCTAAAAATCATACTACCCTGGTCCAGGAGTTTTCTGTATTAGGCCAAGGAAGATGCCTTCATACTTATTTCCTTTCTTTAAAAATATAAAATTATAATACATCTCTTCCCACTGCCATAGTCCAACCGTTAGTAGTGTTGAGAGTACTCTTGATTGTATAATTATTTGGAGCTGGTGTAATACTTTCTCCAGTTAAATCTACTTTATCACCATAACCAATTCCTGCACTACGTTTACTCATCATACTTGGAAGATTATAAATATTTTGACATCTAAATTAGTGGAATAATACTTCTAATTATGTAGGTCTCTAAAACGATTTGCTTTAGGGAATGAGTATAACTATTTAGACACTGAAAGGTTAAGTGGTGATCGATTAATTTATTCAAACGATGAATTCATTATTTATTTATATCAATCATCATGTACTTATTATGTTGCCAACTTTGCTTGATTGCAGAAACACTCAAATTGTTTCACTTATCTTCTTACCGAATCTAATGACTTTTCAAGATTAATTCTTAATGTCACAAGATTGGATGGTAAACGTGCTCTAAGTGATTCAATTTTCTAAATTATAACAACACATTACATTGCAAAGACTTGCTAAATCATCAGTTTATGGGAATAAATAATCATAGAATGTCTTTGAAAAATCAGTACTACGAGTTTGGAATACATTCTCAATTACATCAAAGAATTTATCTTAGTATGGTTCCAATGCAACATATCTTCTTTCATTATTGAATCCAGCCATAGATTCAGCTAAGAGTTTAGCTGATTCTTTATTGTCTCCATTGACAAATGAATCCCACAATGCTGCTCTTTCCTATTCATTAACAATTAATGCTGCACATCTCAATTATGCCTTCTTTGCTGTATCAGTTGTATCAATTAATAACATTTCATTGAGTAATTATTTACGTAATTCAACTTCCTTATCATATTTCTTTGATCCATGAATCAATTTTACAATTGACCATTTATTGTCTTTGGTACATTCTACATTAGAAAGATCTTCATCTTCACCCTTATACCAAGATAAGAGCTTATCAATGCAATTATCATCATAAGTAAAAGCAGCAAGATTATTTCTAAGAAGAATCAATCTATTCTTAAGTAATGGGTCATTGGCAATCTTCTTTAATTAATCAATAATGTAAGCAAATACTCTCTTAGACAACAATTTCTTGAATCTAAAATATATTAATTATTTACTTTCTTGGAGTCATTGAACCAATTGCTCCCTAAAGGTAGAGTAATTATGAATTTATAATTTCATCTGATTCTTCACGAGGAAGTTAGTTGAGTAGAAAATCAACATACTCCTCTGAAGAAATCTTTCCATCTCTAACTGAATCAAATAATGCTCTATAAATTAATGTTCTAGTAAGAAGATCCTTCACTGATTGAAGATTCTAACTAAAATATAGAGTGGATGTCTAATCCAATAGCACCTTAACAAATGATTAATCTTAGTAATTAAGTAATACTGCTCTATATCCTTTACTTCCATCATATGTGATTGTGGTTTCTTCTTATGCTTTAACCAAAACATCTTATGAATCAATTCCACCATCTTCTCTGAAAAGACCAACCTTAATTTAATGATATCTAAGTGTTGGGAATTGAGGTAGGGCAGCTCTTTATCTGATGATTAATTGAGAATTGATGTTTCTATCAGCTTAATTCCATTCTGGCTCAATTTCATTCATACCAGCTGTTTCAATCCATTATTATTTCCATTATTGAAGTGTAAAATCATTATTATTGAATTTCTCCTATAAGTGATTGATTAAATCTTATAGTACTGCATTCTACCATCCAAATTTCTTAAAATAATTACCACAAGCCTCACCAAAATTACTTGGTCCCATTATACACATCAATTATTTCATGGTTGAAGCACCCTTAGAATAGGTTATTCCATCGAATATGTTTTCAGCTACTTCTGTATTAATAACTTCTCCAGCTATAGGATGTGTTGTGACCATTTAATCTTCCCTATATCCCCATCCTTTACGTTAATTGAACATCACAGCAATATTCGATAACTTAATTGAATCAATTTGAATATTTTCCAAACAATAATGGGAAATGAAATCTGCATAACTTTCATTTAACCATAAATCATTCCACCATTTCATGGTGACAAAATCACCAAACCAATGATGAGCCATTTCATGGGCAATTGTATTGGCTAATTGAGTGTAACTGGTTGCTGGTTTTTATTCTTTAAAACATAAAGATCTTGAATGTTACAATCCTGGATTTTCATTGCACCCCAATTATACTCTGCCACAAATACAGAATCATATTTATTAAATTGATACTTTACTCCAAAAAACCTTTCATAAAATTACATGCTCTTCTTTGTTACCTCAAATACAAAATCTTTCATTTTTAACATATGTTCACGAAGACTCTCTCTACAATACACTGTTTATGGTACATCTCCTGGTTCACCAGCAAATTAAATTGCACAATACTCACCTGCAATTATTGCAAATAAATAAGTTGGTAATGGTTTAGTTTCACC
>JMSD01000093.1:59822-80056 GCA_000715435.1 Paramecium caudatum | reverse complement strand
TTATTCATTAATTCTGCTTAAATTAATAAGTTCAATCATCAAATGCTTATGATCTAGATTAACATAATTCCATTTAATACATTATATGTTATATGAATCAATTTCTTAGATTGTGTGATTTTTTTAAGAATTTATATTATTAATAGTTAGTATATCAGAGTAAGGATGACGTATTTCTTCGTAAAGAAGTATATTTGTACATATTCATCATAAATTAAAATAATTAATGTAACAATAATTTTACGACACAGATCTATAAAGTGAACATCCTCCATCTGATATGTTTAGCGATAAAGCAATTCCGGTAGAAAAACTCCACAGATAGAAATTACTATATAAAAAGGAATTATTTAGAGTATTAAAGGAAGTTAGGCAACGTGGATTGAGTTATGAAAAACCTGCTTATTATGATAGAGTGACCATAAAAATGATCACAATATCAGAATAAGACTTGCATAATGATTTGAATGAGATACTCTAATCAGTGGAAACTATTTAATAACATATATTAAAAGAAGATCGATGGATCGATAAAGCAATGCAATCAATGAAAAGACAAGAAATCAGTATATTTTTGTAGGAGCATTTAAAATATGATGATAATTAACTAAAAGTGTTAGAGGAAACAAAATACACACTAATTCAAATGATAGATTGGCAGATTATTGTGGATTTATATTAGGATATGACATACTTAAAGTACATAATGGCTAAGGGAACTGGAAGTGATAGATGCGAGAAACTAGATGAAATAATCTATGATTTGCGGATCTCTTAAGGGGACAATATACTTTATGAAATCTCTAATCATGGTCCATAATTAGTAAAGCATATTACTTCCAAAACTGTATTTTAAGTGCTCAAAACAATGAAAAATAAAGAGCATTCTATTTGTCATATAAAAAATGAAGCTTTTATTCAAAATGAAGATCCTGCCTATTTGGAAACACTCAAATATGAGGGTACATCTGATTGGAAAATTGAAATTAATTTAAAAACACTTTTTAAAATTGATGATTTATATGGAGATGGCGCACTAATTAAGACTACTATGTATCGGAGTAGAAATACAGCAAAACCAGAGAAAGTTTCACTAATTGATTTTGATATTTGGATTTACTAAATGTCAGATGATCCTTATCCTAGTAAAGTAAATTTACTCTTTTCATCAACTGAAGAAGATCCTATCTATGATAGAACTGAGGCAAAAATACATCACAGTCAAGAGTCAGATCCAAAAAAAGGAAGTCTTTCTCTCTATATTGATGATCTTAAAGTATCGAAATTAATGAGACTTGCCCTTCTTCGCATGAAAAAGAGAGAATTAAGTGTCATTCGTTGTTTTGACACCAAGGGATTAGTGTAAAATGGAATTGATTATGAAGGTATGAAAGGATGCATAGAAAAAGAATTAATTTATGTGTTATATGTTCATGATTTTAGTGAAGGTAAAAATAATTTCAGCATGTCTGTTGATGAGAAAATAGAATAAGCAATCAGAAAGAAATAGATAGGATTAAAGTGGATATCCTAATAAAATTATAAGAAAGCACTTAAAGTATTTAAAGCAATTAATGCATATTTCGATTATGGTACCTTTACAGAAGATGATAAAGAAAAGATGAGAGAAGTAATATTTATTTTTATAGACAGTTTTAAATATCATCGTTACTTAATTCTTCATTATGTATGATGAAGTTGTAAGAATGGAAAGAAATGAAGATTGTATGTGAAAAGTTGTACAAATTAGACCCCACTAATCCTAAAGTTATTTATAGATATTGTTTTGCCCTAAAAAATTTATGTGAGTTTGAAGAGGCACTTTCGATTATTAGGGATGATAATGAAGAATTAGTAAAACTCAAACATGAAATCACTTAGCTTTACTCAAAATATAAGGATAAGTCAAAGAAAATATATAAAAATTTATTTGATTATGATCAAAATTGAATTACAAATCAATGTTTCTCAAATACATGATGTAATAAATCTTACACAAGTAATATTATAATTGATTATGGTGCCACTCTTACAAAATATACTGGTAATCCTACCCAAGGACCAAGTACTCCTTCTCTGCTCACTGTTTTCATTAAACAATCAACAACACCAGAATAGGGATACACACCATTAGTTTTCTTCATCTTTTGTAATTTTGTTTTCATGTTATCGAATGGAAGTGACAAAACTGATGCTACACAAGCTGCACCAACTGAAGCACTTTTTGATAAGAAATTTCTTACAGTATTCTATCTGCCATAGTCTCCTGCTTTCTTAAGAACACTTTCATACACCACTCCTTGATTTCATCATAGGTAGTCAATTAACCAACAGTGAGTGAAACAGCTCTTAAAATAGTTGGAGTTGATCCTCTCCAAAGAGTCAATACTCCCTCCTCTTTCGATATTCTGTAGATTGCATCGAATACGTTTTTGTAATTTCTGCGTTCATTCATGGGTAATGTTGCATCAGCTTGAAATCTAACTAATGAAACATCAGTTGGATTGCCAACAACAGCTCCACAAAGCCCTGAAAATGATGATGCTGCAATCTTCTCAAATAAAGTTAGATCCCCTTCAATGATAGGTAATTTTACTTTATTTTGTTGACTTCACATTATCGACAATCACTTTATACAATCCTAGTCTTGTTGTAGCATATGTTATTTATCTCATCATGGCAGAGCCGATTCTAATTTACTATCATAATACCCTTAATAAAATCCTCTTATTCCCTCTGTTCTGTACATTTCCTTTGCTACTTCTATAGGATTGATTTTTGTAGTCGATTTACTCATTCCTCTTTATTCGCTTTAAATCTGTAAACGCACTTTCCAAGTATCAACTGGTTAGACTATGCTAATGGCTGTGCATCCAGATATGCCTCCAAAAAGAAATGGTTTAATGTAAGAATTACTGGATTTAGACATTAAATTTAATTATGGTAAATATCTATACAAAAAATTGTTTTGAGATATCATCAATGTTTACCAAATACATGATGCAGCATATCTTAGACTAATAAAATTATAATTGATTAAGGAGCTATTCTCACAAAATATACTGGCAATCCAACCCATAAACCAACAAAACTCTCCCTTTTAACGGTTTTCACGAAACAATCTGCTATGCCAGCATATGGATACACACCATTTGCATTTTTTTTCATTTTCTACAACTTAATTTTAACATTATCAAATGGTAATGAAATAAATGAAGTCACACAGGCTGCTCCTATTGAAGCACTAATTAAATGATTCAATACTATATTCGATCTGACATTGTTTCCTGTTTTCTATTAAATGTTCTCATACACCATTCCTTAATCTCATCATACGTAGTTAATTAACCGATGGTTATTGAAATGGCTCTAATGATTGTAGGTGTTGATCCTCTCCATAAAGCTGGTACACCTTCTTCATTTGCTATGCGATAAATTGCTTCAAACACATTTTTATAGTTTCTTCGTTCATTAATCGGTAATGTAGCATCGGCTTAAAACCTGACCAATGACACATCTGTTGGATTGCCAGCCAAGGCCCCACAGAGCCCTGAAAATGATGATGCTGCAATTTTCTCAAAGAATGTCAGATCCCCTAGACTAATTTCTTTTATTACTGGATTGTGTTTGCTTCACATTATCTGTAATCACTTTATAAAGTCCAAGGCGCGTTGTTGCATAAGTAACTTATCTCATCAAAGCTGAACCAATTCTGAATAGATGTATGCATACCCTTAATAAAATCCTTTGATTCCTTCTGCTTAATACATTTCTTTAGCAACTACGAGAGGATTGATTGCAGTTGCCTCCTTCCTCAACCCCTTCTATTCGCTGTATATTTGTAATCTGACTTTCCAGGTGTCAACAGGTTAGACTAAAGCCACTGCAATGCACCCTGAGATGCCTCCAAAAAGAAATGGTTGAAAGTAAGATGATTTATTTTTGGATTTTGACATTAAAATTAATAGTATATTCACATGTCAGCACAACATGAATTGCAAGGTACATTTTTCTTCACTGCTTAATTCTACTCCCCATAATATTCCATGAATTCTTCATTATTTGCAATTAACTAATATGATTATGTTATTACTTTTTTCTTATTTTAAACTTAAGGTGTACTTTTCTCTATTTTACTCGTTGACAACGAACTATTAGCATTGTTTTACACATATTTAATTCCATAATTCTCATTAACTAAATTTGGATCTTCCATTGCCATTTAATAAATTTAATGGGCTAACTCCATGAATGCATTCTCAACATTCAAACCTTATAATGCAGAACATTCAGTGTATAGACATTCATTTTCATTAGCATATTATGCTGCTTCATTGTAGTTTACTTCTCTATCATAGAGATCTGTCTTATTTCCTATTAAAAGAAATTTCATTTTGCTGTTGCCATTGTCCAATGCTTCACGATGCCAATTACGAATATTATCAAATGTTTCCCGTCTAGTTATATCAAAAACCATAATTGCTCCTGCTGCTGCCCTATAATACAAACGAGTCACACTCTTAAAACTCTCTTAACCAGACTATTTTAGATAATATAATACTGTATCCCATATTTACAACTTTATTACGTGATCATTGACTTAAATGTATTTAATATTGAATTCTACTCCTATTGTTAAATTGTAATCATTTTAGAACTTATTTTCTACAAATTATTTCAAAAGAGAAGTCTTTCCAACAGCTTGAATGAAAGAGTGATATTACCTACATCTCCAATTAAAATAAATTTGAATAAAAGACTGGCTTCACTTTCATCAATATTATTTTATATCATATTTATATATCGAAATATTAACACAAGATAAATAACTTCTTAATTGTATTATTTAACATTATATATCATGGAGGTGGATAATTATATTATTGGTTCACCTGTTATACAATATTATTTAAAAATCCCTATTAAGCCAACCCTTAACCCAAAGATTTTGTTGCTACACCAGTGTAAGGTTGCTGAACAGCATAAGGTTATTAAAATTGCTATTAATAAATAAGCTATTGTGATTGATGTTATTGGAATTGTTGCTACTATTAATCAGTCACATAAGAAGGATTTTGTGAAAATATATTAACATTCTATGGGCCAGGTAATTGAGCTGGCACTTGTTATTATTAGAAAAATGCATTTGCATCGACATCTATGTTTAATATTATAATTACTATTAGGTGGTTTTGGTGCAATTTTCATTAATTCCATGTATTCGACCACTTAATCTGGTAGTTCTGCCAATACTTCTTTAGATAATAGTGCAGCATCACTTTTATATTAATTAAATGGAACAAATTAAACTAAATCTCTCTTTGCTTTATTTCCTTTGCTATCTACCATACTCATATCATCATTATCTAATCTATCCATGTTTCTGAAATCTGCATCACCAATACCTATTATAATTATTGATAATGGTAAATGAGATGATGCAATTATATCATCAATTGAGGCTTACATATCATTTGTTTATCCATCTGTTAAAATCATTAATATCAAGTAATTGTTACTTCCTTTATCCTTACATTCTTATGCCATTTTCATTGATTCAGCGAGGATTGGATGTAAATATGTTGGACCATCAAATGTTAATTTATGGATTGAGTTACGATAACATTACACAATTCCATCTAATCCATAAACTCTAAATAATTAATAATATCAATACTCTGGATCTTCAATGTTATCATTGAGAGAAAAACAATGAAGTGTTTAATTAGTATTAATCATATTGAGATGTGGTTTACATCCAAATCCAAATACTGGTACCTTTTTATCATAATCATAATTAATTAAAATCTCTCCAACACTTATAATTGCTTGCAAATATTGACTTGGATTTCCATTTTAAGGCATAAAATGTAATGATTGTGGATCTAATGGATTTCTATTTGATGCAGTGAAATCTATTGCGATAATCAAATTTAATTGTAATCCTCCTGCCAAGTAATCCCAGAAGGCAAACTTTTATTTCAATTAAAATTTGTCAAACGAAAGCATTCCTGCTGTTTCATTTTTCTTTTATTTATTCCTAAATTCCTTTTTATTATTTTTTCCACCTTCTTAAAGTTCTTCAATTGAGAATGTTGTCTCCCCTAAATAGACATGCTTTCCTGAACTTCTATAATCCCATAATTCAACTTTAATTGGCATTTAATAATCTCCATTACAAATCTTTTGTGCTTTACATTCAATTTATTTCCAGACTGGTTTTGTGGAATCCTTGACAAATTCAGTCTCATATACTAAAACTGGATTATTGTCATCTTTCCTTAATCTATAAAATCTTAAGAAAGGACATGTTCCATGCCAAAACCAAAATCTTGTTTCTGGTAAATTAGCAGCTGAAAGATGTAGAATAACGTCATCATTACATTACTTCACTTAATCAGCCTTAATAATTATTTTTCCACTACGTTTTCCATGTAAATTTGATATATCAGCCATAAAAATCTAATCCTTTGACCCTGCAACTTCTGCCACAGTAGTTTCAGCAACACCAATAATCTAATTATGGGAGAAAATACCTTTGATTAAGTTTAAGAAATGAAATGATGAACCTCAAGTTTTAAGTACTGTTAAACTTCAAAGTGATAATCTATTTTAATTGAAGTAGCAAAGTTTGGGTTCAAATTGTTCCAAATCAATTCAGTTTAGCCTATCTTGGTCCCTTATAATAGTATTATATTTTACAGATTTAACCATTTTTTAAATACATAACTACAAATGGGTCACTTACAGACACTGTATCCAAATCGTCCAATTGTCTACAACTAATAAAGAGTTCTAATTTTTGAACTGCTTCTGATCCTTGCACTAACATCTAGCTATTCTACATTAAAAATATTAATTCAATAAATAACAACATACACATATATATTAATCAGAAAAGTCTTTCAAAATTGTTTCTGATCTGTTATTTAAATATCAGATTCAATATTGATTAATTCTTCGTTATCCCCAAAATATTAATCTAAACTATTAAATTTCTTATAATTGTTTGTCTTATAATATTTTTCAAGATCCTCTTACTACAATTAAGTTTTATTCAAACTTTGAGATTACTTTTTTGGTGTTATGCCTATTTATTCCATGTAAGTTTCGACTTAACGAGGTAGTTCGGATAACACTTCTCTTGCAAGTCTCTTGGAATCTTTTTCAAATTTATTAAATGCTACAAATTTAACTAAATCCCTTGTTGCCCTTCTTCCTCTTGAATCTTATTCTGTAAGATTATCATTATTTAATCTTTCCATAAGTGTGAAATCCGCATCACCAATTCCAATTATGATTATAGATATTGGTAATTCAGAACAATCAACAATCATTTCAAAACTTCCATCATAATCATTTATCAAACCATCAGTGAGAATTGTAAGAACAACATATTTTTCACTTCCTTCATTTTAAAATGTTTTAGCCTATTTGTAAGCAGTTTGGAGAGTTGGGCGAAAGTTAGTAGGACCAGAAAATTTTATAGTTTTCACAAATTAACGATATGTTTCAAATATACCCACCAAACCTTATACTCTAGATTATCAATACATTATACTCAGGATCATCGAAATTATTGTTCATGGGGTAACAATGTTAAGGTGAGGAATCTTAAATTACAAAACCAAATCCATATAAAGGAATAGATTTGTCATGATCATATTGTATTAAAATCTCTGAAATATTCTTTAGTGCTCTTTCATACTAACTCAATTTTTGCCCTTTTTAGTCAAAATAGTGAAGACTTTCAGGATTTGTAACTTCGCCATTCGAATCTGTAAAGTCAATGGAGATCATTAAACATAATTATAGACCCCCAGCTATATATTATTCAAAAATAGGTAACTAATGAACTTAACAACCCTGGATATTGATTTAACTCCAATTTGCCCCTGTACTGATGTTAGTGATATTTCGAACACTCTAATTTCCTTACATTTAATCGACTGAGAGTTTAACTTATCCAATATGTTCTTGTTAGTTGTTCGGCAATCTATCCAAAAATTCTATTTACAAGGCAGTGTTGTAATCATGGTTACAAAGTTCCTTAGCGTGTTGTTTGATAGTAGGCCTAATTTACTTAATTTTTACCATTATTTTTCTGTAGGAAAGTTTATACTTTCTGATGTATAAACTAAAGTTACTTCCTCTGAATCTTAAACAGTACGATATATTTTAATAAATGGGTGTTTAGCACTATTTACAAAGCACATAAATTTCGATTTGATCAGTTGAATAGCAGCTTGCATATACTAATAGAATACAAATTTGTAATTCGACCATATCATTTTTATATATTTATATCTCTCCAATGATTATAATTCTGCCTATAGTATTTTTTTTAACATTTTAAATATCCGTGTATACTATTTAATTCTTCGCAGTAAGTAATTGGGTAATGTTTACTTGTGTTGTGCCGATTAACTAATTTCTAAATTTCACTTACTTAACATTACTATCCCTAAATGTTTAGTACTTCAAACTTCACCTAAAAGGGCTACTCAAAGTCAAATGTAAGTTCAATTGCTTTGCTAAATTGTGGGTTCTCTGAATTTTACACAATTTCAGTTCTACCCTTTTCGATCCCTGGATAATAGAAAAGATTACATTGTTTATCAATCTGTTCACTTACACTAATTTAGTAATTCATTTCCCCAGATTTGGTAGGTTTTATATCATAACATCTAAGTCGAACTACAAATTATTTAGGCATAATATTTATATAAATTATTCATCAGTTAACAGGATTGAATGGATTATTTTTTTAGTGATTTTAAAAGAGTGATTAATTGAAATAATCACTCTTTAAACTCGAATCACCATTTATTTGATTTATTTAATTACTATTCTTCTGAATTTACACTTGATTAATTGGTTGATTTGGGTTTATGGGAATACTTTGAATTTGAGGATTACTTTGAGCACTATTAAGAGAATTATTCTGTTATAATTGTTACTTTTATTCGTCACTCAAGTTTTATTGTTAAATTTACTACTGTTGAGGCTGTATAAGTACAGATTCAAAAGGTTTCTACTATTGATCTGATTAGAAAATTCGATTTTACAGTAATTTAATATCTTAAAGTTATATCTATGATTCATCAGCAAAAGGATTAGGTATATTATGAATCTATTATTATTATTATTATTGTTGAAATTGTGGCATAATTGGATGTTTTGTGATTAAAGTTCTTTCATCTTCCTCTTAATCTGGTTCTTCTCCTAAATACTTCTACAATGTATTTTATCTTTTTAATTTACCAGGTTAATAATATTTTTGTAATTCTTATAATTAAGCACTTTATCTCATATCTGGTAATCTACCAGCTATATTTTATGAATTCCCTGGTTTTTTGCCAATCATTTGCATATAATTAACTACTTAATCAGGAAGTTCAGAAAGTACTTCTCTTGCCAATCTTTTAGGATCTTTTTAAAAATTATTAAATGCAACAAATTTAACTAAATCTCTTGTAGCTTTTCTTCCTTGAGAATCTTCCTCCTATAAATCATCATTATTTAATCTTTCCATAAGTGTGAAATCTGCATCACCGATTCCTATTATGATTATTGATATTGGTAATTCACAACAATCAACAATCATTTCAAAACTTCCTTCAAAATCTGAAATCAAACCATCAGTTAAGATAGTCAAAACTATATATTTTTCACTTCCACTATCCTTAAAACCTTTAGCCATCTTCTTTGCTGTATTAAGAGTAGGTCTAAAGAGTGTAGGTCCAGCGAATTTGATTGTTTTAACAAATTCTCTATATGTTTGAAAAATACCAATTAAACCCTAAACTCTAATATTAATCTAAGTAATTACTCAGCATCTTCATAATTATGATTAAGAGGATAACAATGTTATGTATTTTAATTCTAATTTTCAAATCCAAATCCATATAAAGGAACGGATTTATCATGATCATATTGAATTAATATTTCAGAGATGTATCGTAGAGCAGTTTCATATTGACTTAATTTACGACCACTTGTATCAAAATAATGTAAGCTTTATGGATTTGTTACCTCTAAATTAGAATCAGTAAAATCTATAGATATCATTAAATTTAACTAAAGTCCTCCTTAAATGTATTATTCAAATGTAGGTACTTCAATTATTGAACAATTCTCAAAATTTATAGACCCTGTAACAATACCTCCAATTTGTATGTTTCTTTTGGAGTATGAGCCCCTTAATTAGTTTAGTGAAGCACTAACTTACCCAATATAAATTTATTAATTATTGTTTTTATCATAAATCTCGAATTACAATGCTGTGTCATGATCATGATTACATAGTTCTTTTGAATATTTCTTTATTGTAGGCCTTTAATGGAATACACAATTACCATTTTTTTGATCCTTTGTAATTAATACTTTGTGATTCGTATACAAAACTCTTTTCCTTAGAATCCTATACAACTCTAAATATTTTAATGATTGGATTAGTGGGTCTTTAGATACAACACATAAACTTTCCTTTTTCCAAGTGATTAAATGCTAAATTTACTAAAAACCCATACATATTTCCATTTCAACAAGGTCATTTTTGTATATTTGATATTCTCCAATAATAATAATACGACCAACTTATTTCTAACGTTTATTCTACAAATCTGTATAATAAATTTAATCTTTTGCTGCTAATAATGCTGTTATATTAGCTTAAGTTGAACCAATAGGCTTTTAAATATATAATGTTATACATGTTTTTATTCTCCTTAACAACAAAATACATCAAATTTAACTTTAAATGATTCTTGAAACTCATAATTAATTTAAATTGGATGACTGAATTAAGGATTTTTAGTTTTAAATGCAACTTCTGTTCTTCCTCTTTCAACCCCTTTTATAATTAGAAATAGTACATTATGCATCTGATTGTTCACTAACTATAATTTATGGGTTAAAATCTCCAGATATAGAACTAGAATCCAATTCTTAGCATCTCAATCTCAATACAAATTGTCTTCTCATAAAAATAAATTATAATTATAATAGTAATAAAAATGTTTATTTTCACTCTAAATTCTCATAGATGCATATTCATTGTTTTAAGAAAATAGGAAGCATTGTGATTAAATTAGTATCTCTAAAAAGCCAAATTGTTAATTTTATAGGCATCTCTTGAAAAAGTCTGGCTAAGTTAAAATAAATTCATTATGAATGGCTTGAATATTATTTAAACTTTAACAACAAAGTTTCCTATAATGTTAATAATAATTACTTTTCCTCACTCCTTCAAACTTTATTATTTTGTTAGCAAGACTTAATTTGTGTTAAAATGATTTTTTTATCAAATTTAATCTCGTTCACTTTTAAAATTAATAAGGTTCAAATGAATAAAATAATTATTTTAGAACAATGTGGTTTTTATTACTTGTGAGTAATGCCGTTTTTTGCTTTTCTTAAGCTTCTTTTGGAATAATAATCCATTACCAGATGTTCATTTTTAAGATTCTCCTATTTTCATTATAATATCTACAAACCATTAAGTGGGCATATCAGGTTATACACCATTCATTATGAGCTTTGATTGATAACTCTTGATTTAAGAATTAAGGAATTTAGACCATCATTAAGTAATTCAATCATATTTTAATTAATACATCATTTATTTAGTTAGGCTTTTTATAAATACTAGAATAAATCGAGAAAATATTATTTAATTTTGCTTGTTTTTGTATTCCTTTGAGCCTAAATTAGTCCTGCATTGCCTGGATGTATTACTTATTAAAAGGGATATCATGAGAGGTTTAATAACCCATTTTTACGTCTTCTTAATGTATAGTGAATCCATATTAAACTATTTCATTTGGGGGAGAATTTTGTGCTCTTCCAAAAATTATCATACATAGTGTTTAATATTAATTGTATCTCTTGGGATCAAGCGTTATATCTTAATTATAATCCTGATGAGATTATTAATCAACTGTAAATCACCTGTAAGTTCAGCAAATGTATAGTTAATAAATATTGCTGAAAAAGCGTCCAATTTACTAGATTGAAATAATACTCTAGCAAACTCACTTTTTAATCTTGATATACATAAATAAATAGGTATAAAAAACACTTTATTTTTCAGGCCATATTATCATTGATTATCTTGATTAATTAGTTTAGAGGAAGCAATTTGCATTAATAATAATAGCACATTTATTTAATTTTATATTACACTTTATATTATAATTAATACCAAAAGGAAATAATCATTGATTTAACAATATTAGCAACTTAAATGATTCTTGTATTAATAAATGTATAATGATATAATGAATCAAATTTCAGAAATCATTTTTTGTAATTCTCAGTTTGTAAAATGGTGGAGGTGATAATAGTAATTGATCAATAATTGCATTACTATCATTTAAGTTTGAAACTTTAATTTCACCTGCAAGATCGGAACCATATTCAGTATTTTAAATGACAAAGTATAAATCATCATGCTAAACAGTAGTTTAAGCTTAGAAATCAGTTTATTTCTTATAAGATTATTCCTCATTATAATCTACATGTCCCATGTCCTGTTTTTCTTGAGATGGTGATTTAGTATTAAGTTATTGATTGATTTCTTAACTTTAAGACATACCACTTTATGAAAAATTTTCTAATCCAGTCTCTGGTGATGGAATAAAATGATCCTTCGGGTTTTATTATTGTTGTTCTGAAATTTTAGGGATGACAATCTCATTGGTTTAAGACAAGTTGGCTTCAAGTTTTTACTTTTTCTCTCCAAATTTTTATGTTTTTCGATTTCTCTTATTTAATTATTCTTAAGGGAATGATGACAATTAGACTAATTGGTCATAAAAATTAGTTTAATCTTGCAAATCTTAAAATATTTCTTTACTATGTAAAAGAAATCTTATATCATTCACTTAAAGCATCTCTTTAGTATTTTAATCTTCAGGTTCTCTTTTATCCTTTTCTATTTCTCTTATTAAAATATGAGGGAATTATTTTTCTATTTTCTCATAAAATTCTGTGAGAACATCATTATAAAAAGCTCCTTTTTATGTGAGATTCTTCTAAACTGATTTACCATAATCATGCAACCCCATAGTCCTGGAAAAATCCAAATTGAATTCTTTAAGTCTTTCAATATATTCGATTTCTTTGAGTAATTTAAATAATTTTAAAATAATTACTTCTTCCATCATCTTGATTCCTTTTTAATCATCAGATCTCTGCAATTATTTTTCAAAATTCATAATCTGCAATTTGATAATAGATATCAAATGCCAATGGCAATAGTATTCGAATGCTAATTCTGTAAGTTTCTAAAGATATTGGCTTTCTATATTTTATTCGAGAATCTTCCATGTAGCTTTGATGTTTCCTTCTTTTATATTTTCTTTATCTTTCTCATCATTTTTTTCTTCATTTTTTTCTTTATTTTTTTCATTCTTTTTTCCATTAAATTAATTTATAATCGCAGGACCCAATTCTTTAAAAAAGGCAAGGAAATAAAAGAAGTTTCTGAAAATCATTTCAATGATAATAATTTCTGGGACAACTTTTGTGAGTTAGTTGTATACTTGTTTAGTAATGTGCTTTGTTCTTTAATTTCTTTTCTCACATTAAATTAAGTAGTTGTCAACCTGTATATTTTTATCAATTTTAATTAGGATCTGCTTTATTTCTTCAATGTGAGGTAATTTATTTGAATGAATCATTTTCTCCAAACTTTTTGGTATTAGCGATCGTAGCTTGTCTATATATTCAGGGGACTTTATTTCAATCTATGTTCGATGCATCAATTATAATATTAATGAAATCCTGAATGAAATTTTTGAAGTCAAAAACTTCTATCATTTTTATAATAATTATATAGAATATAAACTTTTGTGATTTCGGCAACTCAACTAAGTCAATCTCAAAATCAAAGGATTCCTTGAATTTTATATAGTAAACCTAATGATTATTTAGAAAAAGGTAAGCCATATTACAATGTATTATTATATATCATTCTTGATCATAATTTGACAATGAGCATCTTGATAATGAATCATAGTCACTTCTAAAGACTACTCTCTTATCACTAATGAAATATAAAATAAATCTATCTACTGATGCAGATATCAAGATATCTGTTGGTTCCTAATTAACTTTGTTTTCTTATTCATAAACATAGATATCAAATAAATTTGTTACAACAGTTTTCTAATAATTTTAATATGATAGAGCAAGAACATTATTTTCATACCTCAAACTTGAAATTGGGGTCCAATCTTTATATTTATTCAGGAAAGCATATTAATAGAGTGAAACACTTGTGGATGATGATAAAAATGTAGCACTAAAATGATAAGATCCTTCATCATAGGTTTGAATGACAAATCTGGTACTATTGTAAGTTGCTTTGGCTATGGCTGCACCTCTGAATCTAGCATTGTAGGAAATGTAGAAACTATTTTTAAGATTTAAATTTCCACTATTAAATGGAATTAAGTTGTTTGTTCTGGAAATGGCATCGACCCACAATATACCATCATTGTATTCAACAATGAATATTCTGTAATATTATTACAAATCTTAAGTAAATGGTGAGGCATCAAAATCAGTGATATTCAAGGTAGTGCGTTCAAAGAATTACTTATCTAAAACATATGAAGTGGTTCTGATGTACCATTATGTAGCCTATATGACTAGAGTATAAAATAATATTTTATTTGATTGTTCTACAAGGAGTGTATTACCAATTAATTTAACCTTTGGGATGGGTTCCTCTAATGTTTGGAGGTAATTGTAAAGTCCAAAGGTTGTAATACTGGTTCCATTGACTTAAAATGCTGCAAAGTATGGAGCAGATCCTTCAGATTAGCAAGCAACGAAGAAGTAATTTAAAGTTTGATGGCTTACCACTTTGTCACATTTATATGATCCATTTGAAGGGGATGTGATAGACGATAAGACGTTCAAATCCTGATCTAATAATAAAATATTTTTTGTAGTCAATATCAAGTCTGTTGAATTTCCTATTTTTGTATGATCAATAATGTCTTCATTGAACCCTAAATCCAGGTATGATTCAATGTCACAGATTGCTGTGTTGTAAGAAAGTGTTAGAGACAATAAACTCAAAAACAGCACACTTATCATTATTGTGTATTAATTAATTGATTTATGTTTAATTTAGTTTATATAATAAATAGTGTTTTATAAAGAAAGATTTTATGTAATATTTTTTGTTAAATATATTCCCTAAATTTGTAGATCTCTCCCTTTTTTGTAAGACTAATCTAAGAAGGGAATCAGAATATTGTCAATATATAAATGTAAAATGTGTTTGAATAAAATGCAGCATAGGCACAAGATCTTTCTTTGGCAAAAACACTAATATTATACCTCCTAATCATAGTAATCAACAAATTCTCAATTTTTTAAAATTAATTATATGGTAAAATGGCACGTTAATTAACAAACTAGAAGAAATGTACGTTAAACAACACACTTATTATTTGTACTTTTTATCGTTAAAATAACAAATATATTTTTTCTTACGCATTTTATAAATTTAAGTAATATTATTTAGCAGTATTATCTGTAAAAATAAAGAATTTTAATTTAAAATATCATTACCATGCAATCTCCTTTCTCTTTTAATCAATTCTTAAAGTAGTAAAATAGACGAATAATCAATTTTGATGAGAACTTGGATGAGAACATTATCAAAAGAAAAATTTAGACTGACTACTTGTTTAAGTGGGAATTTCAATACAAGTATATATAACCATTATCCTAGATCCCTCTCAGGACTCTTTATTATTGAAAGAGTATCTAAAAAACAATAGCATCTTTAAATCGAGATCAACTAGCTTGAAAAAATAAAAAAATAAATGGATGGTAAAGTGACTTACACCGGTTTCGCGGACCACTATGAAATTTTAGGGCCACTTTATCAAGATAAGGTACAATTTGTTTTCATTTTAGATCTTTCTCTGTAGAAATATATTTACTGGTTTAATCCAAGTGGCGAAGTTTTGTGATAACGAAAACAGTCAACAAAAGAAGTTGAGTTACTTTATGTCTGATAACCCCAATAAAAACATTCTCTCAATAAATGAGATGTTTGAAGAGAACGAAAAAATAATTTTTATATCAGATTATTATGAGCCTGGGAATCTATAGGATTACTTTATTAAGGTAAAATTAATGGTGACTTTAACTTAAATAAAATCAATAATAAAAAGTATACTTTAAGGACTCAAACATCTTCATGAAAACAAAATTATTCATAGAGATGTAAAGCTGACTAACATTATGATTGTAGATTAATTTAATCTCAAATCCTTAAAAATCATTGACTTTGAATTTGCTACCTTTTTTGACAAATCCATCAATCAGGAATGTGGTACTGAAGGGTACAAGGCACCAGAGATGGTAAAAAAACACAAATACAATGAGAAATGCGACATATATAGTGCAGGAATTATATTTTATATACTATTGTTTGGGCAAAGACCAAAAACCATCCCAAATTTCGATATTTAGAAAATAGGATTCTTCTCTGAAGAAAAAAGTTAATATGAAATAGCCTTAGACCTATTAAAATCGATGTTAGAAGAAGACCCAGAAAAGAGGCTATCTGCTCATCAGTGTCTCGAACATTAACTTTTTCAAAAGGTTCTTAATCAAAGTGATCCTTCAATCTCTAAAAGTATTTCAGGTTTAAGCTCCATTAGATTCCACAATCCTTTCATCTAATACAAGAGCTTTTCTTGATTTATTTATATATTATACCTTAATTTATAATATTTGAAATCTCCTCAGTTTTAGGCTTTTCTATTAAAAGATATTTTGAAGTGAATATCAAATAGTAGGAAGCTATGCCGCAATAGTTCATTTGAATTAAAAAAATAATTAAGATATTTCAGACTCTTCTATGATTATAATTTTTGACAAATGCCAAATATTAATACCTCTTAAAGGCATTTATAAATCTCTAATAATTGATAGTATGAGGATACGATTTTTTTATTAATCCTATATAAGGAATTCGATTCTAAATAATATGAATACTACAAACGATATCAAAAGTGAAATAGTCAAATACAAACTGCTCATAAAATGTGCACGTTTGAGAAACGAAATAAGCCTACTCCCAGATATGAACGTTGAGGAATGCAAAGAAAAAGAGGAGGTTCTCATAACTGACGAATGTAGTCAATTTTTGGTAAGTGGGGATCTTGCACAGGTAAGTAGTCCCTCTGACTTCGAAGCTCCTCTTGAGACACCTTAAATAAAGAGAACTAAGAAGGGAAATCTATAATATGAGAAAGCTGGATAAAAAAAATATTTCTGTTAGAAGTGTCCCTATAGTACTTCAGTAAGCTAAGCCTTAGGAGGACATGTCCAGAAAGTCCATAGATTAGTGACTAAAAATATATCAAAATCATGAGAACTACTCATATAATTATTTATGATTACAAAATCTTGTTCTGCATAGAGTGTTGAAAAATTGAGTCTAAATGATTTCTCAATAACAGGTTTACTTGCTGAAGGTATCATGGAGATTAATTAGGTTCTTATGCTGAAGTTTTTGAAGTTTTAGATTTAAGATCTTAAAAAGTCCGAGCATTGAAACGAATTCATAAAAAGCGTATAATAGACATGGGAAAGAAGTAAGAAATCTACATTGAACGAGTATTGCTTCAATATTATACTTAATCAAATGGTATTCCTATTTAAGGAATGATTGGATTTCATGGAGCATTCCAAGATGATGATTTTTTATACTTTACACTTGATCTTTGTCCATATGGAGACTTTTCTTCATTAATTGCTACAGCACATTTACAGGACTAACTTCCAGAAATGTTGATAAAATATTACTTAGTTCAAATAATTCACATACTTATTTACTTACATGGAAAGGGAATAGCTCATTTAGATTTAAAAGTATCCAATATCTAATTATTAGCCATCTAATTTAGTTATTGATGAGAATTGTGATCTAAAAATAATAGATTTCAGTACATGTTACTTTTTTGATAAGTCATAGAGACCCACAGAACTATTTACACCATTATCCTCGAAATATAAATAAAAGATAGATGATTCTCCAGAATATTTAAAGCCAAAATTTGTTGGAACTGCTTAATATATATCCCCTGAAATGCTTGAATAAAGTAAAGCATCAAGAGAAGCAGATTTATGGTCATTAGGAGTACTTATATATGAAGTATTATTGTTTTTGATAAGGCATATCATAATAAATATCCATTTGATGCAGAATCAGAGATCATGATATTTGATAATATAGTAAAACGAAGATTCACAATGAAATAAGATTTACCACTTCATGTTAGTTAATTGATAGATAGGTAATTTGTATGGTTATATGAGTCTTTTGTGTTTAGATCCTTAATAGAGAATAGGCCATGATGGAACTGAAAAGATTTTAGAACATCCATACTTTCATGATGTAAAGAATTACAAACCGTGGGAAGATAGAATCCCAGTTGGTTCTTATATGAACTTATATCGTAGACGATTAGCTAAATAATAGAGTTTTGGATTAGATTCTCCATTTAAAACTTATCATGAAGTAAACTCTAATAAAGAGGTTTCTCCTTTAGCCTTAGATGGAAAATAAAAAAAGAGTAGTAGAACATCTGTATTATAATTGAAACCAATATATTGTGAAGAGGACACAACATTAGCAACTTAGAAAGAAGAATAAAGTACATAAGAAACTAATAAAATTAGCAGAATAAAAAAGTGAAATAACTTCAATAACTAGAATAATTCATGTCAGAAAATTTGTTCTTGTTTATGAGCATCTTCATTGTTTACCTACTATAGCATTTTGTGAACTAATATCAAACCCAAAATAACTGAGAATAAGATAAATGAGTAAAAGAAAATAAATAATCTTTTAAACTAATCCACATTTACGTTATGAAATTATCCTCATGAATTAAAGAAAATATTTGCTATAAAGTGAAGAAGATAGTTAAGTGTTTTATGATTGTGAAATAACACCATTCCCTTGGATAAAATTAATGTAAAATATTAATCTTTTTTAATGAAACTTACTCATAACTTTAAATCTGTGTATAGGGATTTGAGGAGGTCTACCATTTTCTTGAATGAAGTTTACAAATTGTCATTCAATATTTCCTTATAGAATCCCAGGGCATGGGCTTTTTAAATCTCTTTTTCTGCATTCTTCATTCTTTTTTCAACAACTTCAGGTGTTTCTGTTCCTCTTCCTGCTAATCTTTTATGTAATTCTTCCATTGATGGTGCATTAATGAATATATAATTACATTAATCTGGCATTGATTTACTTATTTTTTCTGCTCCTTATACATCTATTTCAATTACACATACTTATCCTTATTTCATGACCTTAGATACTTAAGCTAAATGAGTTCCATAATAATTTCCATGTACTTCACAATATTCAAGAAATGCTTTCTTTTCTATTTCTTTTTAAAATTCTTCTTTGCTTACAAAATAATAATGTTATCCATGTACTTCACCGGGTCTTGGTGCTCTTGTAGTATAACTTACACTAAAAACAAAATGTTATTGATATTATTTAAATAACATTGACAATAATGTTCCCTATAATAATAATTTATATTACTTTTCCTACTCCACTTGCACCAGATACTACTAAAGGTTTAAATGTTTTTAAATCCTTTTCTTAATTAAAAAAACTAAAGTATTCTTTAGCATATTAATAAACATTATCTGGCTAATCATAATTAATAGTTAAACCTTTTCTAATATTATTTAACTTGTAAATCATTTAATATTTAATTCAATTCAGGATGCTTATTCAAATATTCTATATGTTCTTATTTGATTTCATGTTTAATATGTAGAAAATAGGTTTACAATTCAGAATCAAATTATTATTAATTCATAATATTTATATTAAAACATTTGGGTTATCATAATATACTCATAAGTCTCAATTATTTGATTAAATGCTTAGTTAAAATCTGTTTGATTTTATCAATTCTATTTTAGCATTGACATATTTATGTCAAATATAGGTATATCTAGCCATTTCCCTTTTAGATTCTTAAATCGAGTTTGTATTTGTTCTAATAAGCAAAATAGACATGATTCTAATGCGAATGGAACAACTTTTCTTATCATCAAGCTCGCCGTAAAATTAGAGCGTAATTCAAAGCAGAACATCATATTTCTAACATTTTCTTTTAATTCTTCAATCTAACCTAATATGAATACTAATTGAAAATACC
>JMSD01000093.1:6314-59802 GCA_000715435.1 Paramecium caudatum | reverse complement strand
TATTAAAAAAAAGAAGAATAAATTTATACCTATACTTATTATTGTCATAGAGTATATAATCTGATAACTATGCATATATATTAATATCAATCACGATTTGGACTATCTGAGTTAGAATTTGATTTAAATTAGTAAGGACTATCTCTTTAAGAAACAATAATAGATAGTGGAGATACATATTAATTATTGAAGATTGAGTTTTAATGATTCATATTATTATAATTTTTAATATACTTTATTGATATCATTATTATGTCTTTTTCTTTTTCTTTGGATTTTCTTATTATACAACTGGTTCTTCTTCTTCTATTTCTTCAACAACTTTCTTTGCTTTTGCTTTCTTATTCTTTTTATTTTTCTTTTTCATTTATTCTTCACAATCAAAATATAATCCTTCAGTTCTTAATTCTGTTAATACTTCATCCATAACATCAGTGTTTTTATCCATTTCACCACCTGCTGTTAAGAATTTTAATCTTTATTCCATTTAATCTTTTAATTTCAAACCAAATTTCTCTGTTGGTTGAACTAAGAAGTGATCTAATCTTGAAGCAATAGCACATTTATTTGCCAAATTTCTAGTATATATATCAATTATACCTTGATATTTTTCCTTTATCAGAACCATTAGCTCTACCAATATATGTACTGTGATACAATAAACCATATTTTGGTGTATTTCCTCTAGTTTTCAAAGCCCTGAATAGAGCTTTTTCAGCACCTAAAATTTAAATAGTTGATGCTGGATATTTGGCTAGATTGATTAATGAACCTGCATGGGCAATCAATTTAGCACCTACATTTTCACCAATCAAGGCAGTCAGATTTGGTGCAATAGCTGTCATTTTATTTTTCAAATATTCTTGAATATTATCTCTGAATTCAAATTGATTCAAAACTCTAATACATAAATCTTTAAGAGTAGTTAAATCAATATCAGCAATATCTTAACCCATAGATATTTTTGCTGCCTCAACTATTTATTTGGCTAATTCAGCATCTGTTGTCAATTCTTCAACACTTTCAAGTGCTTCATCATTAATGTTCTTTTTATCACCATATGTATCAACGATACGAGTAAAGACTCTATTGTCTGTAACAATTTTGGCCAATTCAGGGAAATGCCATGAATACCATTCCTTAATTCTCATGCACAAAGTGTTAAGATCTTTGTCTAATTGTTCAACAATGCTAATAGCTTAAGTGACGTGCTTGTCTTCTCTGTTGATATCTAATTTGACTTTATTTCTTGAAACTTGATGTGCAAGACCCAATTATGCTTGAATATAGTCTTTTTCCTTGAAATCTTCATTTCTCAAAAATTCGACAAAATGACTTCTGATTCCTCTGAAAACTTATGCTGTGGCTTCATTCATTTTGCTCTTCAAACTAAGGAATTCTTGGATACCAGCTGCTAAACCCTTGTCACTGATGGCAATTTAGAAACTAATTAATTAATGATATACTTGCTCTTCTTTCCTACTGCAGGTAGGTTGGTTGAGAGGAAATCGACAAGTTCTTGGGTGACTGTACCTTGGTGAATGGCTAAGGCATTGTTCAAGGCTACTTCAGCAGATACAAATGGTTGGAATGCCTAAAATAAATTAACAAAATACTTTCAAATGGCAAATTTCTGCAAATGAACCGAAGTCAGCAAGTTATTTTTGGATCTGTTTTGATTTGATATTTGTCTCATCAACACTATCACATTAAAAGAGGGCAAAACCAGCTGCTGCCTCAAATAAGTAAAATGTGCTCATAAATTAAAATATTTAATTAAATAAATCAACAACATTACTTTTTGTGATTACCAACCCCCGCTGTAGTAACTTTTTCTGGTTAAGGTGTTAGTTAAATTGTTTATGCATTTGTTATTCGCTGACTAAATCGTTTTTGATATTCTACACCTTTTTACTCATATCCTTTATAGATCTCTAAATTAATGTATTGTCATACTCTCTAACAGAATAGTGAATCCCTTCACTACATTAGTTGCTTTTAGTGCAGATGTTTCTAAAAATGCCATTTGATATTTCTTTGCCAAAGTTTCTGCCTCTTCAGCCCTTACAATCTAATAGGATGACTAAAATACCCTCTTTGATTCTAAATCAGATTTGGTACCAATAAGCATAATAGTCAACCTCTAATCTGCATGCTCTCTCAATTCAGTTATCCATTTTTCGACATTCAAGAAAGTTTATTCTTTTGTAATGTCATAACAAATCATTGCACCAACAGCCCCTCTATAATATGCATGAGTAATTGCACGAAATCTAATCATGTGGTTTAGTACTTCTCTTATCCTGCTGTGTCCCATACTTATGCTTTGATTGTCTTGCCTTCAATGTCTATATTCCGTGAAAAGAATTCAACACCAACTGTTGGTTTACAGTCATCAAGGAAGGTTTGTTGTGTGAATCTATTCACTAGGTTTGTCTTGCCCACCCCTGAATCTCCGACAACGATAATTTTCATTAAAACATCGTAATCTTCATCCTCATTCATATTAATTATATTTAAAAACAAAATTGAAAATAGATTTCTTCAAACTTTGGCTACTTTTATATATTTAAGAATTTTGTTAAATAGTGTCTATATTTTACAATAAATAATATATGTGTATAATATACCCTAATACAATTAATTATATTAATAATAAAATTAATAGAAATGGATAAGATATTTTTGATTAGAATATTTATATTTTGTGTTATCTATTCTTAAAAATTAATTTGGTGGATCTTTTATAATGAATTTTAATAACCAGATAGGTATAAAATCAAAAAAATGATCAAAATTAGGATATTTGTGGTTTTGTGATTTTCTTATCAACTTAATATCGATGTTTTTTCTATACATGGCCTCCCAATGCTCTGTGATTAGTATTTTTGTAGGAGCACTACTTACAGATGTAGAATCTGACTCCATTTTCATCATAATATCTGTTTCCTTTCTTTGTTACCTAGATTTTATAGTGTTCTTGATTGGATTCCTCACCAAAGACCGACTAACCTTCATGTAGTGGTACATCTCCTAATACAATAAATTTAATAATGTCATCCTCTTGTTCTATTTATTGGTCAAGTTATTGAGTAGAAACATTGGAGTAGTTGTTGTAGGCCGAAGTCTCTTCGATATGATTTTGTGTCATTTAATAATTACGTCTGATGTCTTTAAAAAGGATTCATAGTAATGCTGAATCTTAATAATATCTATTAATTATAAATGTGTGTGGGAATTAGTTTGTACTTTTTATAAATATGGATAGAAAATTATGGAATTCTTAATATTATAAATCATTAATAATTGGACAATGAACATCTGGACAACTGATCCACATCACTTCTATAAACTAAATTATTTCCTTAAGTGAAGTAGAGGACAAAAGTATCAATGGCAGCAGATACTAAAATATCTGTTGGTTCTTAGGCTAATTCTTTATAAGATTTGGTTATTTAATCAGTGTAGATTTTGAAAAGACTTGTTACAACAGTCTTCTAATAATTTTGATATGGAATAGCGACAGCTCCATTTGAGTATTTCATTGTTGAAATAGGAGTCCATTCTTTATATTTGTTAAGTGAAAGGTAAAAGTACAGTTAAACATTAGTACTTGAAAGGTAAGATGCTCCGAAATGGAAGGCTCCATCATCATAGGTCTAAACAACAAATTGACTTCGATTATAGGTTGTTTCTACTAATACTGCACCTCTGAATCTTGAAGTGTAGGAGATGTAATAACTTTATCTCAAATTAATGAGACCACTGTTATATGGTATGAGGTTGTTAGTTCTCAAAATGGCATCAACCCATAAAATTCCATCATTATAGTCTACAACGAATATCCTGTAATATTGTTATAAATCTTAAATGTATGGAGCTGATGAGAAATCGGTGATATTCAATGAACTTCTCTCAAAGAATCTCTAATCCAATATGTAGGATGTTGGTTTAATATACCATTATGAAGCTTAAATCACAATGGTGTAAAATATTATTGAGTTCGATTATTGTACTAGGAGTGTGTTTCCTATGAGTTCAACTTTTGTAATGGTTTCTTCACTTGAAAAGTAATTGTAAACTCCAAATTGTTCATAAGAAGTTGTATTATCTACTGGCTTGAAGGCAGCTACGTATGGTGATTCTTCTTCAGCTTGGCAGACAACGAAGAATATGTCTTGAGTTTTGTGACTAAAAACTCTGTCACATTGATGTGATCCATTGGTAGGGGCACTGATTTCATTCACTACGTTCAGAAATTCATCAAAGAAAATAATTTTATTAGTTGTCAAAACAATGTCAGTTTAATTGAATAGAGATGCATGATCCAAAATATCCTCATCAAGATCAAGATCATATTCTTAATAGTATTCACAGACTGCCTTGTTGTAGGCAATAGTTCCCGATAGCATGCACAGAATCAACACATAAATCATCATTGTGTATTTAATTAATCAAAATGCATATCTGAATTTGATATATCAAATATGATTGAATTCTGTAAGCATTCTGAACATAAAATAAATAACTTTAAAATTTCATGAAAAATTCAAATCTACATCAACATTGCAGACTGTTTGATCACCATTGTACTACTTAATAGTTGGAGTGGTCCATCCACCGAAAGAATATTTAGAATAATCTGAGAATGATGGAGTGTTGTCATAATGAGCATACCAAAGGGGTAATGATGTGAATTTGGAGCATGCAGCATTTGAACCAAAAATTGTTTCCCACTGGTATTTTGAGGCATAAATTCCAACCTTCTTCCCTTTATTCTAAAAGTTGGTCACAAGTTCTGAGAGGAAATTGCAGTTTCCGGTATAGTCAGAACTACTCCATCCACAATTCAAACTTGGGTTAGCTTCTACATCAAGCCAAACTGTTCCATAGAGAGCGTTATCAGCATTCTCTTCATGCATGCCATAAGCGGCAATAAAGTCGGCTACCTATTAAGCAGCTGTGATCTCTACAATTCCAATGAATATTTACTTCCTTTACAAGGGAAAAAGTAAGCATCTGTAGTAAGCCCAGCAGCTTAGGCATTTTTCATTGTGGTAGCCCCATTTGTATCTATTGTTCCTGTGCTTCTGTATCCTCGAATGATGGCATATGTATAGCCTGCAGTTTTGAAACAAGAAAAGTTATTGAAAGCAACTGCAAGATCAATACCCTTAGCCCCTAATGCAGGTCTAATTAGGCAGATGACGCAAAAAATAGTGATGATTGTTTTCATAATTTAATTAATTGATGATATCATATAATACATCTTGTGTTAAATATAGTTGTTCCTATCTTATTCACGATTAGAGTTATATATCTGGTAATAGTCTTTCCTTGATATTGTTTTATGATTAGAGTTGTAAATAGGAACCACAAAATTAATATTCTGATAGCATTCAAAAATGGGCACATAATTTAATTTATTTATTGTCTCATAACAGTTAAATAGAATGTGATAAATACGTTTTGAGAAACTCATATCTAATTTTTTGAGCAAGTTAAAATAAAGTAATTGGTCTCGTTATTCAAAATAGTCTAAATTATTTTATATAACAAAATGAAATCTCATACCAACAACTACTTCATTCGAACAGCAACAAAGCCTATCTCATAAATTAGTACAAACTCAGTAGTCACAAAATCAATAGAACAAAAGTCTCCATCATATTTGATATTCACAAGAGGCAAACACAAACGAAAAAATAATACTGCATCAAAATTACCTCAACTTTAATCAATATCAACAAGAGCTAAGACAGACATTGATTAAATTGATCCTCCCTTTCAAAGTGAACTAAAGAAATCTGTTGTAATAATTAGTAGAAAGCCAAGTGCTACATTCATTAGTCAAAGAGTGAAAACTCAACCCTCCATATAAGTGTGGGAACCGGAAGCAATAAAAGAAAGCGCTATTCCGAAATACATTGATATTTTATGTGAAGAACTGGTTGTGACAACAAAGACCGTAGAAAAGGAGAGTAAAAAGAGAATTTTATGTAAGAGCTCAATTAATGAACTGGAATCTTTTTAGGATAAAAGCTCAAAAATTGTGAGAAAAATTATCTAGTTATTGCAAAATCATAGAGAACGCTGTGATGAAAAAGAAATAAAAAGCAGAACCATTATTGATACATAGATGGTAAAATCACTTTTGTATTCTACACAAACTGATCCACAATCTCCCTTTTAAAAAGAGCCTTTATTCTAAAATCAACTTTCTGCAATTCCTAAAAAACATACTAAAATTAATTCTTAAATAACACTCACTCATTAAGCAGAATCTTTTAAACCAATGAAGAGTCTCATAGAGGCAATCTAGGAAGTTTAATAAGAAACAGCTAAGAAATCATCAGTTTGTGCAACTACACCTATTTTTTAGACTGTGAGCAGATAAAAATTAAAAATAGTTATAGAATGCATTGAAGAATCAAAAGTAAATAAACTGGAATTCAATATTCCATAATACATGGATGATGAAACTGTTACTTAAGTACATTAATAAACAGAAAATTTGGAAGCAAAAACTCCAAAACAATCTGCGAATATTTACTCTTTAGTCTCGAAAAATATGTTTAATAAGTAATTATATTTATTAATATAGGAAAGTGAATAAAATATAAAATAGAAGCCAATAAGAAATCTCTGAATTTAATTTTGATAGGGCTACTTAATTTACAAGATATTATTTACAAAACTATTAATTGAAATGCATCAATCCTACTAAGATACTATAGGTACAATCTCCAGATTTGATATCATTTATCATGAAATAGGAATCAAAATGTGAATAATAATTATTTACATCAAGAATACTGTAAATAGACTCAACAATTATGGTAAATATAATGTATAGTTAAGAAAGACAGCTGCAAATATTACTTAGACATTCCCAGTGAAATTTACAGATGCCCAGAACCATTTGATTCATAAAATACTAGTATGATAAGTGATACAAGTAGTGAGAGCAATAGTTAAATTGATGTCTCCTTTGATCATGGCATGAGACTTAGATATTTATAATAAGTTTTTCTTATAGATCCTACAACTTTTAGGGAACGTTTAATTAAGTTTATAATTTCAACAATATCAGATGAGTCTAAGAATCTATTATTACATTAAGAAATAGTTGCTTTTGCCAATCAAGTAGAGGAAGTAATTCACATCGATTATGAGATGCCACATTAACCTCGTAAAGATATTATGTAAATTTAGATTTGGAAGCACTAAATCGTTTGTTCCTTCGTACTCATAAAATAGACAGAAGAAATTTCTTGAAAAGATTTCAAAAGAAATATGAGATTATTTGTACTGGTTTATTTGAAAATTCCTTTAAACACTTTGTGCAGGCAGCTGAAAAATAAGTCATAAAATACTGTTTTCAATAACAGAGTAACAGTATATTAGAATAATCTACATTGAAGGGATCTAATATGTTGAAATCGAAACATTGTCGTGAAAACACTCTAGAAACAATACCAAAGTAATAAAATCTTATGACTTTATCCTTACCTCCAACAACAAAGAGTAGATCTGAATCTCCTTCTAATATAGTAATATTATCATATAATTTTAGAGTGAAGCTAAAACATAAAAGAATGGTAGTACACTACCTTAGTAAGCATTAAAAAATACAATGATGAGAACTTAAAAAGTTAAATAGCTTTAAAAATAAACTTCCTAAAATTATCTTTAAGTTTAAGGAGCAGCAAAAACCTAAAACATTAAAGTCAATAATAACTTATCTGTAGTTAAGGAGTAAATTATAGTTAAAAATAATGAAAAATAGAAATTAAAGATGCAACCAAACTATTTCAAGCAGTAATCAATGGATCCATATTCACTTCTCTTTAGAAATATGATTATCCAATAAACTTTAAATGAAGAAAAAACCCTTTTTGAAAAAATATTTATGATGGTTGAGGAACATAGATCATTAGATTTAAAAGAAGTTCTAAAAAATTAAAATTCATTCGATTTAAATCATTAGAATGATTAAGGAAATACGCTGCTGATTTCAGCAGCAAAATGTGGAGCCTGTTAAATAGTAGAATATCTTTTATAAAATGGTGCTGATGTTGCAATTGTGAATGTAATAAATATCTAATATTAGAATAATGGGTAAAATGCAATGGATGTAGCACTTGAAAATTACTAATTTACTTCAGCCGATATCATAATTAAGTATCTCAAACCAGAAAACAATAAAATTTGATTATATATATGAATTTTTCACTTTGGAGTAAGATATTTGGCTGTAGAATTGATCTTTATAGGTTGTAAAAATGATTGATATTGCTAATGTTTAATCGTACCACTAGCGATTAAAGATGTTAGTAGCTGTTCTGATCTCGCACAAGTTAATAGAATTAAAGCATTTCTTAGATTTTAGTTACTTTGTTTTTTTAATTTCAATATATCTTTGAGAGCATTATCCTCCTTTTCTTGTGTTTAAAATCTCTTTGGCTTGATGGGTGATGAATATTGGTTGAGTTGTTTCATTTTTTAATTGCCTGTACAAACTGAAATATAATCAATAGGTCTAAGAGTTAGTTTCTCTAAAGACACATTATTTGCTCTTTTTGAATTGGAAAGTTGTTTCATACTCTCTATCATTCCATCATCTGATTCACGATTTACAGGTGCATATTATGACCTTCTCAATTTATATTTTTCACAACCTGATTCTAAGCTATCCTGTTGTACCTTATGTTTAGGAGTCATGGCTTTTTCAGCGATAGATTTTGAGTTATTACAACTTTTATACTGATAAACCTTCTCAACTTTGAAAGAATCATCCACAGCATATTAAGTCAAAGATCTTACATTGTCATCCAGATTAATTTTAATAGTCTTTTTTTATGGTGGATTGTCTTTAGGTTAATCTTAAGGTTTACTTTCTTCATTCGAGGCTGATTGATGTAAATTTAGAATTTCTGTATTATAATTTTTTAATCTCTTTTTTATTCTTTAGTGTGATTGCTAAATTTTATTAATTTTATCTTCCTCTTAATTATTGATGGATTGATTTTTATTTACTTTTACTTAAGATGATATCATAAGAGATTTTTATCTCTCACTCTCATTAGTATTATTATTTAAATCTGTATCTATTTTGAGTTAACGGATTCTATTGTTTCCTTGTTTATTCAGTATGATTTGTCTTGTTGTTTTTATCACTTCTTATGTTTCTTTACCATTTTATATTTGATTGTGAAATAGTTGTTTCATTCCATCAATTTCATTGTTGTTCACTTAACTTGTTTTGATTTTTTATTGATAAATTTTAATAGTCTACCCAATCCCTTAATTTCTTTACATTAATTTATTAAGTTTATAATCAAAGGTACACATTAAAGTCTCGAAATTAAGAATAGGTTGTATGAGAGTGGTATTTAGAACTTAAAGAATAGGGACATCCTCAAATTGAGAAACAGAGAAGTCCCTGTTGGGTCTTGCATTCATTTTCATTTCTGTTGGCTTCAAATTGAGGATGACATATGGGATTTTATAATCTGGATTTCTTGAATTAAAGTATTTAGTTTAGAGAATGGCAATATATGAGTAATCAAGTTTACTGAACTTGCATTGAGTGACTTCGTCACATAACCTTAATGAGATGGAGTTTACTAATCGCAGCTATAATAGGGATCATCACTACCCTCTAATGTTTGAAAACTTCTTCGAGTGTGACTCCTCCGTAATTTATTTGCTTGAGTAATTGGGTAAATTTAATGTGATCTCTAATTTGAAGAGCTGAATTGACTGGAAAGTGCATTTTAAAGTAAGAAAATGCAAGATTAGCAATCTATGTAAAGGTATTCTGAAAATAATCTAAGTCAGATTGTGGCCATCTTTCTGTCTTAATAATTCGATTCTCAGTTTTCTAATTCTGTAGATCCATGTCAAGGATTAGAGAGTCTGGTTGTATTTTTGATAGGAAAATCAGATGTTCTCTCTTAATGAACAGTGAAACAATCTGATTTTTCATAATTAAATATAATTCACTCAAATTGCTGAAATTTTATACTCCTGATCAGAAACATACACTAATTCTTATCCTGTTCTAAGAGAATAATCCATTAATATATCATTATCAAGTACTATTTTATTTATAACATCTTATCCGTAAAGTAATTTGTAAGTGGATTCTATTGCTATTCTTTAACGCTACATATCCCGATTTTAGTTATAAAAATATTCAAGAGGAATGTGGGATTTAGGGACTGAGAATTTGTTGTTTATGGTTCCATTTTCAGTGCTCAATAAATCACTTACTACCTAAAGTCAATTTTTTTCGTTACCTATGCTGAAATCTCCCAATTAGCCTCTAATCCTAAAACATAGATACCTCCAATTTAATGAGGTTCTGTGTCGGAAATGCGCATTCCTTTTTTCCTTAAATTTCTTATTGCTACTTCCTTTTTCATTGGAGGCTCTTTATGATACAATCCGAGTAATTGAGGATACATGGCTGTATATTCAAATAAAGTAAAGGAATTAGGAATAGGTAAACATTAGCCAATAATTAATAGAGGATTTCTTGATTGTTCTGCCCTGTGCTTCACATAACTAAATCTTGAAATTGTATTTTTATGATCTTCATTAATGAGTTCATCGGAATTTGATATGAATATAAAGGCATTTGGATCCGGGTTTTTAATTACCCTTCTGTCTATAATTTTTAATTATCTCCACATTATATGAATAATTGCATTTAATGGGTGAAAAGATTATTCAATAAGTGCCTTTAGATATTTAAATACTCAAAAGTGAGGAATGCAGAATAAAGTGAAAAATATGTGACAATGGCTTAAGACAATTTGTCTAATAATTTATAAGTAGAGTTAAGGAAAGAAAGTAATATATTTATAACCATAGATTATGAATAAGAGTATCAGTAATAACCTGAAATGGAATTACAAACTACAAATACTCGGCAATAATTACTTGAAGAAAAGGAGGAAGTTCAAATTATAGTTCAAAAAATCGATACAAACTAACTTCGATAGTTTATTGAATCTATCCCTACTGTGGAGTTTACTAATATTCAAGAATTGACTGAAATTGGTAACTAATCTGCTAATGTTCTTTTATCTCTAATCGATGATCTTGAGGGTTTTGAGTAACTAGAGAACAACCAAGATGAGTTCAGTTATTGGATTAAGTATGTGGAAACCCCTGAGAAATTCTAAATTCATTAAATGAGACACACCTACACCCTCAATACAACAATAGAAAAGTATATGGCATTTATGAAAAACTTGAATCTATAGAAGTCCCTTGATAGTTCGGTGGATGCATTTGAAACACATCTTGCAGAGGGTGATGTGCAAATAAACTACCTCAGATACAAGAAAATACTTTTTATGGATCCAAGAGATTTTCTATATGTTAAGTATACCAAGGCCATAGATGAAAATTCGATTGTAGAAATTAGTAAATCCATAGAGATTCCTGACTTCTAACCACAGTAATAATTCTCTAACTTAGATAACCTACAACTAAGGCTACGACAAGAGCCCTACTTTTATTGAGTGGAAATTATGTAAGACAAATTGAGGAAAATAAAATAGAAATCACTACATACTCTGAGTGCAACATGAAATTAAAACTCAAACCTATAATGACCAAAACTGCAAGCAAGAATGAAATCAAGAAACTTATCAAGAAATATCGTGATTATTTTAATTAGTAAATCATTTGATAACGATTTATTTCTTATTCATGAGTGCACTCAAATATTCATTCATGCCTGAGTGTTCATTTTATGAGAATTTTATGAGGAGTTGCTTGTCCTTTGCCTCAATCTCAAATATGTTATGTGGTTTCTTGCTCATTTCCTCATCTGTGTCAGGATCCAAGAAAAGATTAAGAAATTCATATTCACTTTTTGGCTACACTCCAGATCTGACAATTTTAATATCATTCACATTAAATTTTATTATCCCTTGTTTTTCATTCAATTAAAATATCTCTCTTAATGAGGGATCACCTTTATTAAGTTCTGCTGCATTTAAGTTGTATATTGCAATATAATCCATTCCATTTTTGTCCATGAATAGAGAAATGGGTTTTTTGGCCTACTACACTAACTATGTGTGTCTTTATTGAACATAAATTAACTAATTTATGTGAAAAATTACTAAAAGTGCTGTAAACCCTGCCACATGCAATGTATTCATTGGTCCCAATAAAATCCAATAGCAGGAGTACGCTGCTAGAGGTGTTATGCGTGCAATTTGGAAATAATAATCAGATTTAAGTTCGCTTTCAGAAAATTATCGCTACTTAAACACAGGAATATAATCATTAACCCATTCCTTAGGTTGGACAAGTTTTGTTGGATAGTATTTAGTAAGTGTGCAAAATCTGGATATTAATTTAATCATAACTTAATTTTAATTATTTACTCGTTAAATGAACCTTGATCAAGCATTCACATTTGGATAAGATTGCATGAATTAAGATTTTAGCAAATAAGCAAAGCATCCTAAAATTAGTAAAAAATCACCATTTTATTGCATTGTTAAGCCAACTACGTAACTCATTCATGAATGTAGATCCTAATAAACACAGAGGAAAACTAAGTTTGAAATACAAAATAAAGAAAACTTGGACCATTAACATCATAAGCGCAATCCTACAGATTTAAATCTCATTCGTTTTGATACTTCACCTAATTCTTAAGGTGAAAATTCTACGAATTCGAGAGTGGGACATAATCCTTCTAAATGCTACAGGAGATTATCTTTCAATACACCAAATTAAACATTGAGAACGCAATTACCTCCAGTTAATAATGGTGATAAATATAAAAAAATTGCATAATAAATGAAAGACCTTATATAAAAACAAAAGTACTACTATGATATTGGAGATTATGAACATATTGAATTCATCTACGAATAATTGGATCAGTTAAGTTAGCAAATTTGATTAATTAATATATGAACAATAATGCTTAATTTGCTTAAAAATTGCTCAGATTTGAAGGCAGACTATATTCTTAATCCCCTGAGATGTAATTGCAAACTTTGTAAGAAGTGAAAGCAGACCTGAATGGTGAACATAATCACTAATGTTTATTGAACATGTTAGCAAAATATTTTGCATACACAGGAAGCCTATTTTAAAGAATAAAGATTATTGAAATAATACAACAGAGGTTTCCAATATTAATTAACCATGTACAAGACTGGAAATAAATTATTGACTATCTTTCATAGGAATGCTATAGCACAAATCACTAAGTATTATGAAATTTCATCATAAAGTTTAGAATGCTTTCTTTGCATGCCCTTAATACTGTTGTACCTATTTTGAAGGAAGAATATTCAACATTTCATATTGGGATATATGATATATTCATCAATGCAAACTCGCCCAAAGAATTATACATTGCGAGCCTAACTTTATTAAATACAGTAAAAGCACATCACTCATATTCTTTTATGAATAAATTATCGCAATTACCAGAAATCAAGATTTTTAAGACAAAGAAACTCAATATCCTTTTAAAATGTATTTATTTTGCTAAGCCATAAATTGGTATTTTATTGATCTAATTAGTTCTTTATGAACAGTCTATAATTGACTTTCTTACAATTGTTAAAAATTAAATAGGAAACTCTAATGCTTCAAAAGAAATCTTGCATCTTTTTTATAACTTTTTGAAAATAGCTTCTTATTTTAAAGATTAAGAAACTTTTGTTACTGCATCAATGTAGAGGTAGGATATATTATAAACTATCGAGCAGCTTCCTCTTAAAATTTAAGATCTTTTTAAGAACTTTTATAAATAATATAAATAAGAGTTCAGATTAAATTATTCAGATTCTGAATAGTTCACTAAACGTAGTATTATAGATGATATAACTCAATACGATATCTTAAAATCCCATTTATTTAGTCTTAGCACTGGTGAATTGTTGCCATTCTTCGATCTTCTAACTTATTCATACGATTATGCATGTAATGAAATAGTTAAGACTGTAAGTGTTCAAACTGAACAAAAATTAATATCTGTGCTTATAAAACTTGATAAACTGATTTAAGAATTATTTACTAATTTAATTAATCTAGAAAGAAGACCCTTTTCTTATTTAGACAAATGTTTGAAAAGATTGATACTTCTTTCAGTTCAATTATTTTAAGCTTAACTTACATTCACAAAGAAATCAGAGGATTCTAGTCTTCTTAATATTTAAACTTAAATTACTAACAATTAGCAATTATAAATCTTACTAGTAAAGTTATTATATTCTATCAATCAATCAGAAATGGCACAATAAACAATTTCCTAAATCACAAGATTAGAATCATATACAGAAATATACATAACATATTTAAAAAACCTAACAAATTATGAACAATTTTGTATTTGGAATGATTTTCAAATTAATTCCACACAACATATGATAAGAAGGGAAGTTATGGATTATTATTAATTGTTTGATAAATATTTACAAGAAATATAATTTTTGGAAATTGACTCTAATAATGCTGGTTAGATTTTCACAAATTTAACAGACCTTATAAATCTAACAACTACTTTGAGTGCAAAAATAGAATTTTTCTCCAATTAGGCTTATGCTGAAGATGCAACATTCTTATAATTTATAATCTTAGAGAAAATATGTCTATGTTTATAGAGAAATTATTTAGATATTGAAGTTGAATCCCTTAACTAAGATAATTCTAATTTAGTGATTTAAAAATTGATAGAATACAATAAAAGTTACTTTATTAAAACATTCTTACCAAATTTAAGAAAGGACAAATTAAAGGAATTTATTAAAGAGATGAGAAAATCAATTCACAGTTATCCAAAAATTCTACTACACTTGTTTTAAACACCTACAATCACAGTCAAATGTGGACTAGTGGATACCTAGAGTTAACATATATTGGTTAGATTTACAGCTTAATTAATTTCAAAATAACCTATTACTGAATACTAACTAATTTTAAATTATTCTGTAAATGATGGTAATTATGTGATTGTGGTAATGGAAGTCAAAGAATAATAAGGTAAATAATTATTTAATTAGCCATACTTAATGCTGTATTTGAGGAGAATTCAAAAATTGTATATTTTTTGTAATGCAAATATCAGGGTATAATTGTGTTGTAGACAGAGGAAACACAACATCAGTGATAATATTTCAAACACCTAATATTTTATTCAAGTGGGTTAGAATTATTTTTAACAAGATTTTTATTTTTTCTCTTTGCTTATAAGAAACAATGGATAAAAATAGCAGCAATATAACTAAAGCTCCCAACTTAATGCGAAAGTTTTCCCAGAAATTCTTTTATCTTGGAGGAATCTATATTGTTAGCTTAGGTTCTTCATGGTCTTATTTTTGGGGACTCTCAATCAAATGTAATTCATCTTAAATTAACTAAATATAAGGAATATTTACTTTTCTCACTTCATCATTAAAAATGTTCTTTGTATCCTTTAATGCATTATGAACTCCTTCAACTTCAGTTAGAGTTTCTATGTAATATTGTTTAAAAATAATAATTTATTCTTCTTTGCTAATGTCTAATTATCTTTCTTAAATATTAGTTAATTTTAGGATTTCTAGTGCTTTTTTATGCTACTTAAATTGATTGAATTTGCGAGCACTAATATTAAATGTTGTTACATTTAAATAATGACATTTGTATCATTTTCGATTTGTTATCTAAATTGCATTACACGATTGAGAGCATAATCATACATGCCGTATTCTAAAAGAGCTTGAATTTGTTGAGGAAATTGATCATCTATGTGTATTAGGTAAGTACTGTAATGTGCATTTTCAATAGATTAGACATCCGATCGTAAAGCATTCTGAATTAATTTTTCCATAATTTTTAATAATTAACGACAAATGAGTAATGCTGCAGAGAAGATTAGTGATTTATTTAATATATCATTGGCTGAGCTTGAAACTAACATCATAGCAAGTGCTGTTAAATTTAACACACAACCATAGAGATTATTAGATGTACTGTTCCAATATTTTTAGGAATTGTAATAATCAGTAATTGATTTTAAGACAAGATTCTATGAATAATTGCATAGTTTATTGTAGTTTGTGATTAATAATGAGAAAGATGTCTAAAAAATAGCTTAATAAGTGGAATCTCATGTGACTAAATTTAAGTAATAGCAATTACTTGTATAAATGAAACTTGTTCTAAACTCTAAACTGAAATAACTACTCGAAACATTTGGATTGGAAAATCAGCAAAAATTTGAAGTACTAATACACTAAACTAGGTCTAAACTCAAATTAAGTAACTCAAAGAATCTCTGCTCAAAATAGAGACAACTCTCATGGAGTAATAGTAATTAAAATCTCCATCACAATAATATATAACTCCTTATCCAAAAAAGAATTTTATCACTGCATCAGATCGATTGACGCCTAATTTAAGTGATGAGGCAGAAATGAGGGGCAAAGGGTTTTTCATTACTCCTGAAAACAGATAGCAATAGCCAAGGTAATTTGAGCATTCCCATCAACAATATTCTTCGAATGAGAGTTATTCGGTTACTCAAAACAAAACTTTAAATTCTTTCGATAAAGAGAAATCTGAAGATAAAACTGATTTATAAAGTCCATTTTTTGGTTTCCAGTAATAGCATCCAACGATATTTTAAAATGAGGCTATGAATGTTTATTTGTAAGGCATCCCTCAAGAATCTTAATTATTAGAGCAATCTTCAGAATAAACCAATGACCATGAGCCATAAAAAACATAATGGTCTAATTTGTAATTATAGCATACATTTTAACATCTTGATTCGTTATAAACAACTAGAACGGAATAAATTGAGACAAATGTTCGTGTTTCTACTCCTAAAGAATAAAGCCAGCATCAAGCAAGAAATTAATCAGTTGAACCAAATATAAGGGAAGTTTCTCAATCACCGAATAATAAAAGATTAATTCAAACTTCGAATTCAAAAGAACCTTTCTCAAGGTGTAGGCCGAACATGGAAACTGTTAATTTACTCTAAAAATTGAATTCTGTAGAGGTAGCCAGCAAGAAGAGTTTAACGAAGCATAGTAAGTCGAAGTCAAACAAAGAAAACTAAGCATAACCAGTTGTTAAATGTTCGAAACCAAGCAAGCCATAAGTCACTGTGTAAAAGGCTAAGGCTACAACTGTTATAAAGGTTCCTTCATAATAAACTCTAGTAAAGAAGCAAAAGTCGAATTGAATTGATTTAAAATTAGTTACATGTTTAATATAAAGTCAATAGTTATTTCCATATGTTAAAGTTGTTCGAGGAAATTTATTCTCAATTGGGTGGTTCTCTTTAGCAAAACTGTAATATGGTCTATAATTATCCTTCTTTTCAGAAAACAGTTGCATTTTTACATTTTCATTTGTACGATTATAATAGGCTCTTTCATACATTTACTATTATGGTAACTACTGTTATTGTAACTACTATTATGGCAACTATTATTAAGGTTATTAGACTTGTTGACTCTAGTATTGTTACCCTTGTTTTAATAATTATTCTTCCAATAATCTGATCCTTTACTCATACTTTTCTGACATTTATTCATCAATATCTAATTTTAATAATATTTTACTTTTTCTTTCTTAACAATTTTCTGAGTCTCTTTATCGAGCTATTTTTTATATATTTTAAAATTCCTATAACTCCTCCTTTAACTATGCAATTAAGTTCTTCTTATTTTGCAATTGCTCCTATAATTCCTCTACTTAATCTTCCAAAACTTTAACTTTATTATTTTATTATTTTTTATATGTTCCCTACTTTGCTTAATCTAATTCTCTCATTAAATATTAAATCTTTCTTTAATTGTCTTCCCTTTCATTTTCATATGCTAAATGCAACTCAGACAGCTAATTCTAACTTAAATTAAATTTTTAGAATAGATCTTAATACTAAATTTGGTAATTCTAATCCAAGGATTTGTATCTTTGGCTCCATAACATCAATTATTCTTGATATTGTTGTTGTTGTTATTTGTAGGCATCAAGATCAAGTTTCATTTAATCATAATCTTTGGCCTTATTAGCCATTTCACTTTCATGTATCTTAGAATCAGCTAATGCTTGCTCAAATTGTTTAATAACATCCTTCTATATTTTTATTTCCTGCTGCTATGTCTCTATAATTTTTATGAGCTTCTAATTTTCTTCAATCAAATGATTCATTTTATCTTGATTATTGTTAACTTCCCTAATTTCCTTTAATCTCTGATCTTTTTATTCAAGTTAATGTTGCATCTATTGAATTTCAGAGAACAAATTATTTATCTTTTCTTAGAGTGTAAAGTTACTTTCCTAGAGTTGCTAATTTTGTGTATTTATCATTTGAAAGCCTTCATTGTGTTCATCTTCCAAAACATTTAATTTATCCTTCAATTGTCGGTTCTCTAAAATAGCCATTTATAGTTATGTTGAAAGCTCCTTAATCACATCCCTATAAGTTTCAGTGTTTGTGATTTGAGAATTATCGGCTTCATTGTTCTCTTGGATTCTCGATAATTGCTATGGAGTAGCACCTTACCTGGGAGTTACGTGATAGGAGGAGAAACTTGTGTTTTGGGCATCCTCATTGAGTGTTGAAGTAAACACATTAGATGTGTTAAGAGGTGTGAATGTGGAGGTTTAGAGTCTTGGTGAAATCATTCCGTTAAATTTTAATATTCTATCAAATTTTCTGAAAAATAATGTCCACCTTGTTTGGTATCACAACTATGCGAGGATCTCCCTTAACATTCACGGGGATCTTCAGGATCTGCTAGTAAATGTGGTACTCTTTCCCTTTGTCCTCTGTGCCCTTTCCTTTCCCGAACCCACTTATTTCAAGTTCTTTGGTCTTCTCTTTATAGAGGATTGAGAATTATTGTTCCTCAATATGTAATTTCGATGAAGTCAACTCGACTTTGTACTCCTTTTTGTCATTTGTGGTTTGTACTTCAATAGAATGACCTTCTGTTACCATTGAATTTAGCCTGCTCTCTAATCCTGAAGAGTTCGTCCCTCAATTCTAGCAATTCACTATCGTAAATATTTGATTAATTCATTTAAATAATGCTGCCAGTCATATAAGTTAAGGAGCGTTCATATTCGGTGAGTATTGAAAAACACAAGAGAAACATCTCCCATTACTCGTACAAGATAGTAGAGAAACTCTAACATCAGGAACACAAGTATACTAATCTGACAACCCAAAAAGAAATCAAAGCATCTTTGATAGTAGTGATTCGAGATGTTGAGGCATTCCGAAAGGACCTCATGGAAAATCTCAAATATTAACAATTCCTCAAGTACAAGGACTTCTTGAATGAAAAGCAAATCGATCAATTTTTTACATACATTCGCAATTACATTATCAATTCAACCTACGAACACCACTATTGTACATTTTAATTAAATGGAAAGAAGATTGACTTAGAGAATGCTGATTCAGGGACTATACATGAAGTGGTGCAAGAGTTCCTGACTCGTTCATAGTATGAGGAATACAACTTCATTGTAGGAGGTGATTTTTAATTAGTTCACAAGTCACCCTTCAGGTAAGTGTTGTATATTTCCAAGGTGAGGTTGGGTCACATGTAATAGTAGGACCATAAATACAAGAGATACAAAACATCAATATAATAAGTGGAAACCAACGAACTTGATCATAGACTCCAATAAATTGGTATGAATAAAAAGAACAAAGAGATCAAGTAATATTTGTAGTAAAAAAACTCAGAACTATTCCATCGATCCCCTAAATCCAAGGAATTGCAAATAAAATAACTCAAAAATAGTCCTAGGGACAAAAAATCTGATCTGTAATTTGAGCTACCTCAAATATGTGATCAGATATTTGAGAAGTTCAAGAGAATATTCAATATTGAGTAACTGAATGTAGATAGAGAAATATTTTCGCAATTCCTACTACTTTGTGAATTATCAATCTTTTATTCTAAGAATTTAACCCTCTAATAACAAATCAGTAGATTGGATGATGATAATGAGAAATTTCGTCTTCTAACAAATAATGTTCTGTACTTTGAATTCAAAGTGCTCAAGAATATGAACAATAGCTTGTAGGCTCTCAATATTGGAACCATCTAAGCTTTACTGAAATTCATTAATTAGGATGTAAAGTAAAGTTTATCAAGAATATATTGGAATGGTTTTCTACGTTTGAAAACCTTCTATATTGATAGAAATTGGACGACAAGCGACTCTCGTTACTTTTTATTACTCCTGAATGAGGAGTCGCCTCTCACTGTGTAAAATTATTTGTAGTTACCTCTGAGAGAAATTTCGAAAACAATCCTCACTATGAGTGAAGAGTTATTGGAATAAGTTGTTTGGTAAATTTTGTAATTCTGAATCATATACGCACTATGCTATTGAAGAATTTTTTTTTTCAAATCTAAAAATTAAAAATTATTAATAATGCAAACAAAATCTCCAAACTTCAAACTCAATCCAATGAGGCCATTGAGTGTCCATCATAAAAACCTCATTGAAGAAGAACCTGATGACTTAGACATGGACGCATCTAAAATATCTTTCAATGAAAACCTGATTGTGTGTACATACAAACCTACACAAAGTGTCACTATTATAAGGAAGACTATCCTCAAACTTAAAGGGTATCCTGGGGCGGATTGGATAAATCCCATACTGTAGGCAAAAGAACGAAAGAGATCGACCTCAATTTTGAAACAATCACCATCTCCAACTAGATTCTCGTCATATATTTGATTAATATTTTTAATGCAAAGTTAATTCTTCCAAACATTCTTCAGGGGATTAATTGAAAGATGTGTCAGTGTGACAGTTGAGTTGAAAAATGGGATGCAAATTCAAGGTTAGCTGACATATGTTGATGACAATCTTAATTTCAATCTAGTGGCTCCAGAAGTCCCAGATCCGAAAAAACAACCACAGTTGATTAGTTTACGAAATTGTTTCATAAGAGGATCGACTGTCAAATATGTGCATATTCCACCAGAAGAGTTAGAGACTGAGGTACTGATTTCAGCGTGTAAAAATGAAGTGAAAAAATAAAAATAATGATTAATATGAATAAGTTGTTACCATTTTAATTATGTTTTATGGGATGCAGGAGATGCTGCTATCACTGTTGTGAAGGTTAACTGTTTAACTTATCCAGGATGTGAACAATGTCTTGTTTCTTTTAAGGAATGCATGACTCCACTATGTACTTGGTGTTGTAACAATATAAGACAAATTCAAATTCCATGCTCGATTTGTGATTGTAGATTTCGTTGCACAAATCCTCTATTAATAAGGGATCCAGTATCCCCTGATCTATTGAGCATCACAGAAAATTATACTTATATTGGCGATTCGAAAGTAGGTACAAATAATTATCACGTATTGCATGACCCAATAACTCAAACTATGTTATTAGAAAGAATTATAGATTCTAGTGAGAGGAGTGAGGCTAAGGAGATTGCAGGATAGTGGGCAATTAAACTCAAGCAATAATTTCCACATATAATGAGATTAAGATGTAAGTTCTCATTTCATTAGATCTTTTCCAAAGACCTGTGGATGGATTCTTTCGTAAATAGTATAGGACTTATCTCTTCTTTGATTATGTGCTTGATCCATTCTAAAAAGAGTATGAATTTCGATTGAAAACTGAGAATTATTTCAGTGCCTAAGAAATATTATCATACACTTTGGGTGTTCTTTCTGGGATTGTGTATTTATAAACTCAAGGAACAAGTGTGAAAGATTTGAATTCTGTTTATTTAGGGGAGGATGGTGTGATTAAGATCTTAGATTCTTCAATAGTTGAGTATCCTATCATCATATATAGCAAGGAGAAATCAATATTAGAATAACTGGCAATATACGCAATTTAATTGGCAACAATGAAAGATGTGAACGCTGAAAATTTAAATGATAGAAAGCTAGAAGCTGCGGGTGTTCTATCAGTAGGTAAAATGTTTATTTATGATAGATTTTATGATGCTTTTAAATTCTATTTTGGAATAGTAAGTATCATAATAAGTAGCTTATGAATAACTACTAGGATTACCTGAGACTTAATCTCTAATCATGGGAATGCCCATAGAATTCGGATTAGCATACAGATCCCTTGCTTAAGGTTAAGTATAGCCTCCTACTTAAAACCCTATAAAATCAAATGCCTTTGAAGAAATGCTCAAATAAAAGAACTATCAGATTGGTGGGAAATAGGAGACAGCATTTTAGAAAATTTTGAATGAAAAGAACTACAAATTAGGACATCACAAGAAAGCAAACTAACTTGAATTATACACGCCTTAAGATTCTTTCGTTGACGTCTTAGAAAAATACTAACAATAACCTCTCATACTCCACATTCCTGATTAATATAGAGAGCCATCCCAAATACAATCAACAGATTACAAGTTCGTGAGAGAAACCTACCCAAATGGTTGCATTTATGAAGGGTATAAGTAAAATAATTTACGAGAGGGTTTTGGTATATTGTATCATAATTTAGGTAAGTACACACATCCTAATGGAGCATATTACGAAGGTTAGTGGGTTAAAAATAAAATGGAAGGATAAGGGAAGTTTTACAATAATGATGTACTGATATACGATGGAGACTGGAAGAATGATGAATATCATGGAAATGGTAGGGAGTGCAATGAGGAACCAGACAACTTAGGTGAAGTTAACTATAGAGACCTCACCAACATGGATTAAATTTGGATGACTTATGCTGGTCAATTTGAGAATGACAAAAGACATGGCAAAGGAATTGTCGAATTAGTAAATGGAGCAACTTATTAAGGGGATTTTGTGGGAGGACTCCCTGATGGCAACGGAAAATATGTATTCAAATAGGAGAAAATAATTGGAATTTGGTCGAAAGGATAATTTTAATGAATCTATACATAATCAATATCTCATCGGAGGCATAACCCCATATTAAGGTTAATATCCTCCTCCTTGTGGAGGCAATATGAGTGTTGGATGTGGCATGTATTGCGTACGCGTACCACTCAATCCCAAACTGTCAATGGTTTCTACGAATGCCGGTGTGAGGAGTCCCTAAAACACCGAGGAATGTGTGATAAGCAATCTTTTGATAGTGTCCTTTGATATGAATGTCGGGACCACATTCTTCTAGAACGAAGCTTTGAGTTGATCAACTAAATCAGTCATGACTGCACGATAGTAATCTTCTCTTGCACTGATGTGCTTCTTTCCTGTGGAGTGTTATTTTCTGCCACTGGGTGAGGAGTGTGTTAAGTAAATACCACAATACTCGCAATAGAACTTAGGCATTTTAATTAATTAATTATGTTGTGTGCTATATGCTCAGACAGTAGAACCAAGTACTATAACCGCAAAGCTTAAGTCCTGTTATGCTCAAATTTGAGTTGCTTTTTGTAGTTTTAAAGTGTGACTCGCAACTAATACAAGTATGAGGACTTTTCTGAGATTGATTCACGTGATGAGTTATTGATTGCTCGTAAAAAATGATTATAAATAAAATTAATATGCAGGGAGCTCGATTCGTGGAAACCAATCTCGTCTAAAAGATGCTCAGGAGTTAGCAATATGACTTTCACAAGAAGAAGTTAGATGAAATTAACACAGAGTACTTCTAATGCGAATTTAGCAAAAAGGCACGTTATGCTTTTAAAGATCTACCAGTCCTCAGTAAGACCTAGCAACTCAAGGCCCAATCCTCACGCTTCTAAAAGTCTGAGGAGCGAAAGCGTATCGATGAACAGAACCAATTCTTGACTTCACACATCATTGAAATTCAAGAAGGCAAAAACTCACAGTTCCGAACTATATGGACGGTTTCAAATTTCAGGCAAAAGCCATATGTACTTCTAAATTTAAAGTAGGCCGATACCTCGCAATGGTGTGATAGTACACTGGGCAAGAGGTTACATTCTCCATTGCGCCGCAAATAACAGCAGAAAATTGACGAAGAGAATTAGGAAATATAGAAGCGATTAGAACTCACGAAGCAAATTCTTTTGGAGAAATAGTAGGAGCAAATTCAACGATACGAGAAATTGCGAGATCACATGACTAGGGTAATATTATTCGTAATGTAGATCAAAGGAAAGAGTAAAAATGGTAAAACTCCCCTCCTACCCTCAATGAAGAGCAAAAGCACTACATAACTCAAGTCAGACTCGATCCTTAAATAGGACCTCCTTAAATCGGAAATCAATATCAGCAAAATATCGAAAATCGAATGAATTTTATTAATTATTAAAATATGAGCAGCGGATTCACTCACTACAAGATAGAAACAACTGACGCATATCAGCGTTAGTATAATAAGTAAAATTAATCCAAATCTTAGACCTGATGATTTTAAGATATAATCAAATGTGGAGGTCACAGATTAAGGGACTTTTCAAAAAATCTTAGAGGCTAAGGAGAGGGGTAAATATATCATTCAAATAAGAAATAACAAATTTGAGAGAAAGCGTCAAATCACTTAACAATCAGATAACGGACTACTTAAAAGAGTTGGATATGTGGAAGAACAAGTACAAGTAACTACAATCAGAGAAAGGTACGAGTCGGATTTCTTCTATGCAAACAGGAAATGAGTGGGAAGTGCAATAATTAAGAGAAGAAATCAATAGATTGAAATCAGAAAATAGAAACAATTTTCAAATTTAATAACCTATGAACAATGATTTTGAACTCAATTCCTTAAGATAGTAAATCAAATAGTTGTAGGAAGAATTACGAATGAAGAATTAAAATTATCAAGGCATAATACCAACTTAAAGTTATATTGTCAATTCTAACCCAAATATCGATTCACTGAAAGAGTAAATTAAGTAATTAACTGCTGAAAAAGAAGATTTAATTAAAGCTAACAACCTTTTAAATTAATAAGCATCTTAATTGAAACTACAATCAACAACAATTAGAACAACAGCCCAACCTAATGATGATATGAAGATAAAGATAAAATTGTATGAGGATAAAATATCTGAATAGTAATAAGAAATCTAGAGACTCAATTACAATTGTGATTCGTATATTTAAGAAATTTAACAGTCATAATTACGTTATACAAAACCACAAAACAGTGAAATTGAAGGATATTTGAGAAGAATTTCTGCCCTTTAACACGAAGTTTTGCAGTGGTAAGATAGATGCAGAGCCCTGGAATTGCAAGTATAGTCATCTGAAACTGAGCAGAAAGTTGGTTAGAAGGATAATCAAATTCTCTTTTTGCAAGAGAGAACTCGTTAATATGAATTACAAATTGAATAATTACGATTGGAATTAGATAGATCTCGCAAAGAGAATGATGGGTACAGAGTAAGCTTTGAAAGCAGAAAAACAGATACAGCTGAAGTTGAATAACTGAGACGAAAGATTGCAGAGATGGAGTAGGATATTTTAATATTGATATCTGATTTATAAGAAAGGGAATAAAGAATATCTATTACAGAATAGGGTTAAGCTTAATATTAAATGGAATTGAATTAATTACGAGAGGAAAAAGAGAGATTTAGAATGGATTTTGAAAGAATATCAAATGATTATTAGAGGTAGAGCGATTAATACAGGAATTCTGCAGAAGTTGATACAATGAGACAACGTATAATTGAATTAGAGACTCAAGTGCGTAATTAATAATACTAGTAACCATCTTAAGATTACATTAATAAATACTAATAACTGTAATATGAGTATCAACAATTAAGTTCTTAATCTAATAAGTATAAATATGATTATGAGTAATTGTATTCTGAACTCATGTAAATAAAGTAGTAAAAAACATAGATAGAAAAAAACTCATACTAGTTTGTTAATATTTAAAGTGATTATTAGGCATTATAAGATAGATATAATCAATCTTTAAATGAAATTACACAATTAAATGAATAAATTAAGAAATATAGAGGAGATTATGATCAATTGAATTAGAATTTTTTAATATTTTAGAGAGAAAGTGAGGCAAAGTCTTAACAAACTGATTAAACAAGAAAATATGAAATTCAAATATAATAATTGAGATAACAATTACAATAGCAAGAATCATCATTAGAATAACAATTTATGGAAAGATTGAGAATAGAGAAATATTAGATTGAATAGAGATAAGGAGTTGAATTTGCCTAACTCAAACAGCAATTCGATTAATTGTAATTAAGATATTCAGAATGTCAAAGTGAATTGAGATTGGCAAAGGAAACAACAACTCGTTAGAGTCAATATGAAAGTTAAAATTTGAGAGATTAATTGTAATAATTGAGATAAATTAACCTTCAATTGAATTCTGATATTAAAGGGTTATAGGAGTAGATTTCTAAGTATAGAACAGATTATGAATAAGTTAACTAACATTTTATTCTTCTTTAGAGGGAGAGTGAGACCTTTAAAAAAAATACTGTCGATTAAGATAGGTTTAGGGCTCTTGAATATGAGTTGCAATAAAAAAATCAATAAATTAATAAATTATAAATAGATTTACAGAATTAGAGTGTATAAATTAAAAGTGATCTTGAATAATAATTTGTTTCAAGATTGACAATTGAACGATCAAATTTAGAGAATCGTTTGCAATAATCTGCATAATAAGAGATTAGCTAACTGCAATAAAAACTATAAATCAGCTAATCGGAATTAAATCAACTAAGATAACGATATTCTTAAATTGAATAATAATACAATTAAACTAGAATTGAAATTACTTAAATAAAGTAATAATTTTCGATGAAAGAGAGCTAAATGGTATCTAGTGATTAATTGAAAAAATATCAAGTACGTATTACTGAATTGGAACATGAAATTCAAACATTGAATGTAGAAATTGATAGATAAAAAAATATACGAACTGAGCAAGAAAATAAAATACAAGTACTAATAACAAATATTACTGATTATGAATCCAGACTTCATATTCTTGAGTAAGAGAATGCTCGTTTAGAGAATAAATTGAAGAGAGGTCAAATAGTGATTGATAAACCATCAGATCAATATATAGTGAATTAATTACTTGGATAACCAAGTTAAGTAAAAGTAGTAACTACAACAACCAGCAATAATGTTGTTCGTTAATCAGGTACGAGTTATGGATAAACTTACTTTGATTAATAGAGATTACCATCACAGAATGAAATAAAACAATCATAATTTAATAGAATGATGAGTCCATAACCACAAGTGAGTAATTATTTGAGCCCTGATAAATAGTAATTATTTATTTAATTTAGTTAATAAACTTAAAAAGTGACCACTACAAAGAGTGTAAAATAAGCCATAATGAGTTCAGGTAATTAGGGATGAATATATAAAGGTCACAAATATTTTTAATAAAATGATTTTGGTTTTTGTCTCTATTTGTGGAAAGTAAACATTGAGTAAAACGATTCTGCAGTTGATTCAGTTTTAAGTTTCGATCTTTATGATAGCAAAGGGTCAGTTTTTAAATAGGGTGTTTTGAGACCTGATTTCACTAACTACTTGTTTCTAATTTCTCTATTTGAAACTGAAGGTGATTTAATCAGTCTCCCAAGTCGATCTCTTTCATTAATGTAAGGAATGAAGACTTCCTCATGTTTGATCAAACAATTAACAGGATGTTGAGGTTCAGATAGACTGTCGAGTATGATAGCTTGTCTAAGTAATCTCTAACTATGATTGCTTGGCTTTCGTAGTAAATGTGATTTTTTGTAGTAAATCGTCTCATTTCTCAAGAGATCATTAATCTAATTCATTTTTATATATAACAATCATTTAAGTTTATCTTAACTTGAACTCCGATAACCATTTAAACTATATAACAACACTATATACCATTTAATGAAGACAGGTTACTTGATTGCCTTTACTTCGACATAATTCATTGAGATTTTTCGAGGAGGAAGCCTTTCAGGAGAATTTCGAATACTTGCCAATGTTTAACTACTTTTTCGAAACTGCTCAACAGGCTCTGTCTTCATTTGTTAATTCTTATTCACAACCTTGCGTAGCTCACTTTAATAGACGATGATATCTTTATTTTTTTATTTAATTTGCTATTCGTATTCTTTGAGTAACTCAGCTTACTAATTCCTCTCAACCATGAATTCGTCCACCTTTTGCTGCAGTGTTTCTGTGTATAATCGTAATTGCTGTTCAATTCTGATGTGCTGTCTCACGTCAGCTTCCAGTTTTTGAATCAGATTCTCATATGAACTTTATTAGTCTGCAGAGGAAATCCTTTCTTCAAGTTCCAATTTGGTTTTTATGAGATAAATTACGATTTGTTTCACATAATTTAGAATAATGATAGTATCTGTGGAGTTTAGAATGTGTTTATCTTCTCCTATAGGTATTACTTTTTATAGGTATTCTCTTGATTATTAGTCCAATTTGACGCAAATTTCTTGAAATAAATCCGTAACATGGGTGTCTCTTCTCTTGTAATAGTTCTCCATTTAACTGAATTAATTAAATTATGTCTGACAAGGAAGCAACACTCAGAGACATTGGGAAGAAGGCCCTGGCTGAAACAGAGAAATTGGCCACAATATAACGATTTGGCTTGTTCTCCTCTCCTGTTCCCTTGGGTCTGGGGGATGATAGTTATGACAACAAACCCAGACGTTTTGCTTATTGATTTATTAGCTCCTCGCAATGAGCAGGGCAAACCCGTCACTTCCCCACCCAATGTTAAGGTGGTGGCACCCAAGGAGGGCAAAGTGAAGTCCTCTTACTTCAGTGTGTTGGGGTATACTACTATTGGAGACAAATACATTGATCCAGACCGCAAGATTCGCTTACAGGAGATGGAGGAGAACAAGCCCTTTGTATCTGATGATAAAAAAAACTTCGTGCCTCCCTCGGGGTACAAGGAATTGGTTGGAGGACTCTATCCCCACGATGCGGACTTCGAACTCCCCAAAGGCCCAAATAATCATAAGGATTCTGATGGCCGTGTTGTGGTCGGCCCTAAAAATGTCACCACAAATCCTGCCAGTAAGTTGTTAGCCCAATTCCCTAAGCACGAGAAAGATGAGTATAATCGCTACCATCAATTCGAGAGGGAGAAGATCTTTCATGAGCAAAAAATACTCAAGGACAAGTAGCCATTCAAGAGCACAATCTATACCCTCGATAACTTTAGCTCAGATAAACTTATTTTTGGAGAAACCAATTTACCCAAGGTATTATGAAATTTTACAAAAGCCTACAATCGTGAAAGAATTTTAACCAAATATCATGAAACATGAAGCTCCATTTAAGCCATCGCACCCAACTAAAAGTGGTCAAAAGGGATGTTTGGGGAAGTATCCAGAGTATTAGGGAAACCCCCTTAAGCCTACGCAAAGAAGAGATTTAGTAAAAGGAAAGGATGCATTTAAGTAACATAAACAATATTTAGACCAAATAACTTAACTGGATTAGCTAGACCAACTCCTAGTGTATCGTGTTTTCCCCATAACCTAAAAAGAGAGCTCAATAATCGCATATTTTGAGTGTCATTATCATAAATTTAAATATGCTTCATCTCTCAAGTAGAGTCTCACTTAAGCTAATCCATACGTTACACCCATCAATGTGCAAATTATCTGAAATGGGGATTTATATTTTGCAATCCTAAGCATTTGATTACTGATTTCAGTTGTTCGTGAATAGTGGAAATCAGCCCTTTTAACCTTGTCTGTGATGTTTTGCAGTTCACTTTCCATTTTACGAATGGCTTATGCTTCAAAATCTTTGACAAGAGAATTCACTAAATACACTCCTAGGAATCCGAAAAATGTAGTGGAGGCAACAGCATATCCTAGAATGGTCAATTTAATTTTATTCTTGTATTCGTTAGTCAATTGATTGGCTTTCCATTTGTCAAGTAAACTATTTAAATAGTTTAGTACATCTGTTCCTTTTCGGATATTGGAGCCAAATATTCTGTTGGCTAGGGAAATAATCTCTTCATTTATATAATAATATGGAGAGAAGCAGGTTAGATTTGATTTACTACTTCCAATAGAATTACCTCCACAATTTACGCAGAAAAACCTAGCATCATGTTGTGGACACTTCACAGAACAAGATCAGCAAATCGCAATCCACTCATATACCCAGTATCTAGGCTTCTAACCTGTTTGATGCCTACATGAAGGAGAGACAGCAGAAACGTGAATAATAATAACTCAAGCCATTGAGTAAGTCTACAAAACAATTGAACCAAATTTTGATAGCCAACCGCTAACTTATACGAAAATAGCGCATCTCTTCAATTCCTTAGCATCCTGAAAAGAGTTTAGAATAGCTGATAACTCGAAAAAGAAGCACGAATCTTACTGATATTTAAGCAAAGAAAGTAGAGCCTTAACTAAGTTGGCTTACAAAATAGCCTAAATTACTTAGAAACAACATTAAACAAGTGAGACATGAAACTGTATTTCGAGAGTCATTCAATCGTATAAATGGATGGCAAATAGAAAACGATTAAGATAATATTGATTTTTGAAAAACAAGTAATATAGTATCACTACGAAAACATTGGTTCCGAGAGCACTCCACAAGTACCTAATGAGTACTTATTATCATTTCTTTCCAATCGAAAGAATCCTTCCTCTCCCCAATCAACACCCCAAGAGTTCTTCAGTAACCAGTAATCTACTCCATCATCTGATCCGTAACCTACTGCAAGGACACAATGAGTTATAGTAGTTCTGCATTCGTCCTCTCTTATTATTCCTCCGCTATAGTGTTAGAAGACTTCAGCATCTGCATTGATACATACTGCGACAGGTTGAATGTTTAATGCAGATTTTAGTTATAATGGGTCTTAAGGAATGACGAGAATGTAGTCATTAAATTTATGTCGGACTTTATCGGGATTGAGATTACACAGCTTATTGAATCCTGTATATGGATAATCTGTATCACTCATAATGCCATCTCTAAGTGTACATTTAAGTGCAGGTTCTGGATCACCACCATTACATCCATAGTTTTGAATTCTACAACAATCCACTAATTGTTGACTGGATAGACTTGTGACAGTATTTGTTTGTAATGCTTTTGTGGCTTCAATTGTCCCTACTGTAGCAAATGCCCAACATGATCCACATGCTCCTTAATCTTTCACTTCGCTGACAACTCCTCGTTCTCTCCAGTCAATGTGTGCAACTGGTTCCACATTCAGCAATTCATATTTTACAGAATTTCTTTAAGATCTTATATGCCCACTACTGTAGAGTGCATTGAACTCTTCACTACTCAAATCACTGAATTTATTGAGAGATTTGTGGTTTTGTAGATTAGTTAACCAAATTTGAAATCTATGCTGAAACTCTGATTCTGTATTATAGGATTTGTGATGATTGTGCATCCATGTCTGGAATTGTTATAGTTCTACAGAGGCAGCAAGTACAATAAAGATTGACGTCAAGTATACTCTCATCATTTTAATTAAATAATGAATTTCTGCCCCGTTTGCGCTAATTTCCTGTCATTGGATAATGAATCCGGATCGGGATATAGATTGAAATGCCCAGTATGCATTTACTATTATCCACTTAAAGAAATGAGACTAACTAAGTACTTTACTACGAAAGAGCCAGCTCCAATCACTTATCCTTAATAAAATAAACAGATCACTGATGAATAGTGTGAAAAGTGTGGATGTTTGAAAGCATTCTTTTGGGAATTCTAAACAAGAGGAGCAGATGAATAAAGTACTATCTCTTATGAATGTACTAAATGTGGTCACAAATGGAAGAATGATAGATGACTATTTATATATTCAGGTTTCGTAATTTTCAAAATCATCTTCACGATATGATTGACTGGTTTTCTCCATTTGGTTTAGGTGTTCATCGAGTTATTGTTAATCATCAGAGTATTCATCTTCATCGTCTTCCTAAAACTTCTCCTAAAATTTCTTTATTTATTCTTCATATTCGGAGTCTTCTTCATTTAAGTGATCAGGTTCAGATTGACTACGTACTAAACCATTGTTCATGATGTACACTTATGCTGATTTTTATTCACTAGTCTCCTTTTCAGTATCAAATAGTGCCAATAATTACTCTTACTTTAATCTTAACTGTTTGTAGAAAAAGTAATTACGCTTACGACTATAAAACTTTTATAAATCTTCTATAGTTGTTTCTTGACCAGATAGCTCCTTAATAAATTTCGTTACCAAAGATCCATTCAATTTTTATATATTTTAACATTCTCTAATTATCTATTAATCTTAGTATTGTTACTTTAATCAATATATATCCAAATTCTACTTTCCTCAATTATTAGTGTTTTGCACTCAATACTTAATCAAGAACTTGCCATAAATTACGATGTGTCATCATCTATCCATTCAAACGTAATTCTAAATTAGATTACAATCCTTCAAATAATTTATGAATATTGAATTCTATAATTTTCTCCTCTATTTAATCATAAACTGGCCAAAACCCAACCAATCTAACAAATAATGCTCTGACTATCAAAGTAGATTGAGTTAAATTTATGTTGCTGTTATATGGATATTATTGGGTATATTTTTCGATTAGGTAACGGGCTAGAAGTATTGCATCTGGTTTATCAAGGAGAAATGGTTGTTTAGTCAATCTATCGTGTAGTGAACAATAATCAATAGATGCTCCACTCGAACTAAATAGATAACTGTCTAATTTAAGTATCTATATTTAAGCTGCACTCAATCGTACTCTCACCTCCAAACCTATCATCAAACCAATGAATACATATATCCTATAATTACTCAATCTATATTGCAGACTCAATTAAATCTTTTTATGCAACACTGATATACGATTGATCTCGTTTAGTAGTAGTTGTAATATTTGATTTATCTAATTTCGGTTTCTTAATGGTGACACTTCTTACGGAAGTTCTCTCAATGTCATTCTTGAGTTCAGAGATCTACTTATCCTTAATCTTGATCTTATTCTTGGCTTCATTCTGATACTTACTATACATTTTATCCAACTCTTGGTAGGCCTACACCATTTATGATAGCTTTTCAGAGAGTTACTTATTTTCATTCACCTAGTACTCTAATTCCTATTACATCTACTAAATTAACTACTCCCTTTAACCTAATTGATCTTTCATTTTTCCTTGTTCATCTTCCTACTGCTATCGATACATGCTATCTTAAACAACTTCCTCAATAATTTTTGCCAATCTTATGGTTTCATCTTGGAACTGCTTGCACTCTATTTCTAACTCTGTGAGACGAGTAAATTTGGCTGATCTCTTGATGTTCTGCAACTCCTGATGTGCATCACTCAGTTCATTTGTCAACTATTTAACTTAATTCCTGAGACTGAGTATCATTTGATTATCAGTACTAGGTTTTTGGTAGAATCTCTTCATGGTGCCAGTTTACTCCATTTCTTCTATGATACGAGTGCATTTTTGCAAATCTTTCTTTTAATTTACCATTGTAATACCTCAAGATTAACGTTTCGAGTCTTGAGTTTAGTGTTCTCATCCTTCAATGAGTTGACTATGGTCTTTAATTACATGCTCTCTTCATAGAGTTTTTCCCACTCTATTTTCGTAGTCCCACTAGCCTTCCTAATTGGAGCAGGTAATTTATATGGACTACATAAATAGAGTTATTACTTTCTCTTCTCTTATGACCCTGATGCACTTGATGGTCTATTACTATGATAATCATGAAATATACTTATTTAACATTCTATTTTAATGAATGAATATACTCATAAACACATCAGCTACGAGGATAAGTTGGAATTCTACAAAAATGTTCGGCAATGGCACAATAAGTTTGTGTATCAATAATTTGATCTTACGACAGTTAAGAGCTCTTATCTCGAAAACAACGATAAATTCATAACTCTTAAAGAGTAGCTACTCTCATTTAATAAACAAGTACTCTAATAGTAATGTAGTTACAATAAGCTGAGATTAGTAAGATTACTCCTTCGAATTGTCCATCTCGTTATAACTATCATGCAAAAATCTTACAACTTTTGAGAGAAGCCCTCTTAAGCAATAGTAAAGAGTCACAAGAAGAATTTATAAACAGGATCTATGATTGGCACATTGCAGAGTCTACGAGACCTGTAAAGAGCCGATGTCGTAATACAAGTGACTTCAAATACGAGAGTTCCAACTTCGATGGTACAACCAACGATGAAACGAAGAGACAGTTTCTTGACTTTACGGACACCAAATTGCCTAGTTCATAGATTCAGGAGAGTCTTAAGGACTTCAAACACTAACAAAGAACCATACATAAAGAAGTTGATACACCAGAGGCTAGGTATTCAAATATCTTACCTAGACTCCAATAATATACTCGAAAAATACTCATACAGTAGTAATTACAAATCCCGCAACTGAAGTAGGATTCAGGGTCATCGTTCTTTCCTACCTGCCAGATGTAGCCAAGCAAAATAGATGAATAAACTGAAGAAAATGGTATGCCAATTGAACCAGTTAAGGTTTATTTGCGAGATGATTAGGAATTATAAAGACAGTAAAGCAAGTCATTCGAAATTAGAAATTATTAATAATATTAATCAACTGACTAAGAAATAGAAGTCTCATTATAATAGAGGTGGTTTACGAATAGATAAAAAGAACTTAAAAAAAATAAAGAAGATCAAGAAATAGTTGATTCAATGGTTAAGTGGTCTAAACATAGATCTAGAATGTAGAAAGAAATAGATAGAAGATAAGATTCATCTCAATATGGAAGTAAATACAAGTAATTAGAATGTATGCCAGATTCACCCTTACAGACTAAGAAATATTATATAGGTTATGATCCAAAAATCGTCAATCTGAAATAATTACCTATAATTGTGAATTCATCTACTAAGCATTCTGTTAGAACAATGGTTGATATGCAAAATTCTATTTCAAAAAATAAGATCGATACTGCAAAACTACGATATTCCAGTCTACTAAATTTGAGTAACATAGAGATCTCACCTGGCAAGGGAGGCCATTCACTCTCAGTTTATGGAGGTCCTGATATAAAAGAGCGTTCTATCTCATAAAAGAACAAAATATCAAGTCTTATTGAATCTCAGAGCCCTGACAGAATAACTGAAGAACAACTTAGAGAAGTAATGGAGGTATAAAATTTATTAGAAAAAGATAAAAAATAGAATGGCTAAACACAAGATAGTGGTTCCTTTGAAAAAGATTATGACAGGGTTGGTTGCACCAGCCTATGAGAAAGGGGGCAAAGATAAAATACCTGATATAGGATCACTAATAATGAACAACCCATTTGAAGTCCCAAAGAAAGGTAAAAAGAAAAAGAAAAAGAAGAAAGACTGACTAATAATTTTGTTCTCTCTTACTACATATGAAATCACTTCTTTGGTTTAAAAAAGCTTTCAAGTTTTCTTTGTGAAGGGTCAGATTTTTCCTCCTTCTAATCTTTTGGCTGTCTTGGTGCTTTTGGTGGTTTAGGTTCCTTTTACTTCTTTTTTTTCTCTTTTTATTTTTTCTCTCTAGGTTCCTAATCTGACTATTCTACCTATTCAGTTATCTTTTTTTCAGCTTTCTCTCTTTTTTTCCTTGCCTTGCTCTTTTCTTATACTTGGTTTTATTATTCCTATATTTCTGGTTATTTTTCTGATTCTTATTATTCCACTTATTATTTTGGTTTTTTCTCAGTTTTTTCCTTCTTTTACAGATTCTCACTAAAATCGAAACCCCTCAATCTTACCTTATTGTATTCGGCAACTAAGTTTTCAAATTATCCGATCAATTTATCTTCTGCTGCCTTGCTCTTAATATTCTATAGCTTGTGCTTGAACTACTTCAATTAATCGAGTTTTTTTAGTAAATCCGAGATGTATTGTCTAATTTTGTTCATGTGCTTAATTTAAGGTTCTGAGGTTTTTTCAAACTACTTGGTAATGATTTCAGTTGTGAAGTGTTCATAGGAGTTGAGTATCTCAGGACACTAAGTACCAAGTAAATCGAATAGTTGCTTGTAGTTATATTTGGCGCCAATAAGATCTGCCCTGCAATTAGATGTGGCCACTGTCTCGCACTGCAGATCATCAGTAATGGGATGACCCAGCTCAACAAGGTGCTTGTTTATTGCAGCAAGCATGTCCTTGCTATTTCCTAAGTAGTGTGCGGCCAAGTATTTTCCTAACTGAACAGGGTCTTGGATGTTCTTTATGCGCTCTTCATTAGGTTTCACATTCGGGAAACCCAACTCACTAACTCGATTGTTGAGTTCTTCATATTCTTGGCACTTTTGGAGCATTTCGAGTATAATGGCACTCCGCTCATAGACTTATTATTACTTTGGCATTCGGTAATGAATTTATTAAATGAAAACATTTTATAGGCTCTAAACTCCTTAAAATCCTTACCCAAGAAATCCATTAACCTTCTTCCTGACCCCACACCCTTGAGCCCTACAAAGAAACATGTAAAGTTACCAAAACGATTGATACACTCAGTCACATAACCAGAAGGCATGAAAAAATCCAGAACTCATCATCGATAGAGGCACATCATCAAATAAACTTCCTTAAACCCTCGAATTGAGGAAGTCCGACTCGAATTGCCTAGTGAATCCTAATAATAAAAGAAACGAGAAATACATGTTACTGATGGCACTCAAGAATTAATATTACGGTAGTAAGAAATCTCGAAGTAAACAAAAAAGAAAAACATAAATGAAGAGATCTCTGATCTCAAGAAACTAGAATAGCAACTTCTAACCACATATACAGGTAGATATGACGAGGTTGAGTAAGAGGAGAAAATTGAAACAGTTCTAAATGAGAGGAGAGAATAAATATATCGAAAGATCTACGAAAATGTGAAAGCACTCTAAGGGACCGAAAAATTGGCCCAATAACAGAAAGAAAGAGATAAAGACTTGTTAGAGTATATATAGAGGTAATAAAACTCACACCGTAACCAACCACATATTTAATAATAGTTACTTACTGCTAAAAAGTAAGTTGAATAACTGTAAAAGTTATCAAGACCTGGTACATCTTAAAGGATTAGTTCAGCTTCAAGCAATTAAAATGAGGATATTAAAGCAATGTTCATAAAATAACCTACAATAAAACAATAAAAACTATCCCCAAAACCCTCGATTGCTGGATCAAATTATTCATCTTAAAGAAATATTTATGATTCAAGGTAATAAATGCTTACATACAATCAATCATAAAAGAAAATAGATTAAGAATTACTTCACATCCTTCTTACAAGGTGGTAGAACATAAAGTATATATAATTAGTAATTTAGTACAAAAAAGAAACGGTAAAGATAGAAAAAGATATTTTTAAAAATGGATGATGAAGAGTTAATGAAGAAGAAAAGAGAAAGGAGGATGGAACTTTGTTAAAAACTCTTATCATGGTTACATAAGATGAATAGATGTAAGATAACCTTACAATAAATGTATGAATTCAAACTTCCAACTCAACCGTTTCAAATAGATGGATCATTTGTTTTCCTCAGATACGTGAAGTATAATAACTTTATTGAGATTAAGAATCTCATTAAATTCAATAGAAACCTTCTTTTTGAATACAATCATCTTGGATAGACTTGTCTTCATATTGCTTCATAAAGGGGAAATGCACCTATGTTACAATACTTATTAGAGTAAGGTGCAGATTATGAAGTTAAAGATTACATGAATCGTAATCCACTCTGGTATGCAGTTGAAGCATAGAGTGAAGAATGCTTTAAAATGTTACTAAAAATGGGTGCAACTCCATGGAATATTCAAACATAGAATTCTTGGTTTGCGACAATATTACAACAAGTGAAGAGAATTCACACTCTAATATCTATATCACCTCATACTCTAAAAGCCTAAATCCTGGAACATGAATTGGCGAGGATATTGTGATTATATAATTCATTTCAAATAATAGGTTTGTGGTCTTCCTTAATGATTAATAACAATTATTTTATGCATTAAACTCTTCTATGGAACATAATTAGTACTCTTAAATAATTTTGAACAATCAATCATTGAAACAGATATTTTTCTTCTTCTTCTTTCCTACATTAATTGTTCAGCTACTTAATGCATGTGTAATGAATAACTTGTTTCTTAATCAAGTTATGTATTAAAGCATTATAATTAAGGATTGTTGAATAATTGAGATTGCTACAATCTGTTAGGTACTAATCGTCTAATTTGCATGGCTTATCCACTTTTTTATGGTTTTGAACTCTAATCATGAAATATCCTTTAATAGAGTTCTATATCACGAACAAGTTTCTCAGCTTACATTTCACTTTAATTTCTGTGTTTGCTCACTTTTGATGAGGTTTTCATATAATTACAATTATAAGAATGTTAAGAATATTTTCAAAGTGTTGTTTCTCGACTAAAAACTATTATCAACTTCTAGGAGTTAAAAGGGATGCTACAACTGATGAAATAAAGAAACAGTTCCATTAGCTTGCCAAGTAATATCATCCAGATTCTCCTAATTCTAAGGAAAGCGATTCAGTAATTATTCAATCTAAACTTAAGGAAATGTTCAAATCTATCACTGCTGCATATACTATACTATCTGATGATAATGAACGAATTAAGTATGACAGAACATTAAATGAATCAGAATAGCAATAAGGAGCAAGATCAAGTCAATAACAATCTACACAACAGTAAACAACATATTAGAGACCTATTAACCCTAATGCTCAATTCTACTATGATTTTAGAAAGAAATCATAAAATTTTGAGGAAAGAGATTTTCAGAGACAAAAACAAAATTATATTGAAGATAATCCTCTCTTTCATAGCATGAGAAAGAGTCCTGAACTATATGTAGTTAGTTTGGTGTTTTTTGTCATTATGTGGAGATTGTATGGACAAATGGTTGATGAGAGAACATAATCCAGATATCAATCATTCCCAGAAGACCCTGAATTCATTAAAGAGAAGGAGCGTGATTATTAGAAACGATATGGATTCTCTCCATACCCAAAAAAGCAAATCCTTTACAAAGTCACAAAGTCTGAGTGTAGGTGATGAAATGTTCCTAATTTAGAAACATCCCCATTGACATTTTGGATGAAATGGACAATAGCGGTAGATATAACATGGATCCTGTGTGTTTTGAGAGACTTGATAAATTTAGATCAGAATAGGGAACATAGGTTATTTAAATGGAATAAAGTGAAGATGAAGATTCTGTGCAATAATACTTAAAATTGTCAAAGAAAAAATAGCATAAAAGAAAGGATGATGATGATGAAGATGATAATGAATCTGATGTGGCTGAAATGTATAAGTAAGCGAGAGTATTCAACATGAAAAAGATTAGAGGTTTAAATGCCAACCACATAGATAGTTCGAATATAAAAGACCTATAAAAATTATGATATTTTAATGGACATTTTTTATTTTTAGATCATCATATGTAAAATAGCGATCTTTTCTGATTCAGAATTGGATTTGGCTTAATCAATGAGGATGGCTTTTTAGCGTCATAACGATCTCCTATGAAATTGGAACAAACATGTGCATATTAGATTGGTGCAGGAATCTAATTTGAAATATGATTACCTTAATAGCACCACTAAAGTTGTAATACATGTAGCATAATTTGTAACTTAAACTTTGTAATTTTGACATCACTTTTTAATCTTCAATCAAATCATTAACCAAAACATGATAATGGGTCGGTTAAACAGTACCTTAGGTAGTTCTTTATGAGATTAGATAAAAATCAGTTTTTCCATTACTAATTGCTGTATCAATCAATGTACCTTATGGTGGATTATCTAGATTTCTAAATTTTAAATAATAGATTACCTTTCTCCAGCATAAAACTTTGCTCCAACTTTTTTATTAACTGATAGAACGATCAATTTTATTGTATTTGGTAAACTCTTCTCCTTTTAAACAATCTCAATAGCCTATCTAAATTAAGCAACTTCATCTTCAATAACTGCCTTTGCCTATGAATTTGATACACCATCTCTAAATATTATAATTCTTGCAGGATATAATCCTCCTTTCTCAGCAAATGAATTAAGAGCTTTAACCATAAGTTAACATAAATTAAAACTGAATTCTACACCCATCTCCATTTCTAATGTTTGGGTCATATATCTACTAAAAAATTCATCTTCTGAAGATACAAATGATAACATAGACTTCCTTCCTCTCGCTGTTGAGTGATACACATCCATACCACAAATCATAGTTGGTGCATCAGTGAATGGTAAATCTGACACACCCCAAGGAGTACCTCCAACTTTTGCACATATCTGAACCAACAACTTATTGCATATTGTCTTGACCTTTCCTTTTGGTTGATTGAGAGTTGAACTTAATATGACTTATGATGCAATTGGACAATCATTAATAAGGTATCTCTTAATATCAGTGTATAATGGGGCATTCTTCTTTGGTCCATTTAGGATTAAGAGAAGTAAAGTTACTCTTTCAGGTCCTTATGATTATTAAGCAATATGATCAATCTATTTAATCCAGTCATCTATACGAGGTGAATGAATAACAAAAGTTCTTGGTGGTTTGCATTAAAACTTACAATAGTCAATACTTTCTCTTAAACAACTCATAAAATCTTCAGCCTATCTACCATCTCTATCTCCATATAAAATAGCCCAATTTTCTAATCCTACACCTCTAAGCATAGAAGTTTAAGTATCTCTATCAAGATTTCCTGTTTCAATATTTATGGAAGTGTTGTTTCCCATAACTATGTTACCAGGTTTCACTTTCAAACTTTAGATCTATAAGCATTTAGGTTCTAACTAAATGTTCCATTTCTTGATTAGTTCTTCTCCTTCTTTATTGTGAAAACATTAGATAAATTAATCAGCTTATCTAACTCGATCTACTCCCCTTGGCTTAGTAACTGTTGATAATGCTTTCATTGTCTAAAAATTGTTTCTCATTTCATTTGAAAGACCAGTCAATACACACAACTCTGGGATTAAATAAATAATCTTTTCTTCTTGTTTCTTTCTTGACTTATCAGTGACTTCAATCAATGGCTAAGTAGTATCCTTTATATTTATTTTATATCTTTTTTATTTTTTAAATATACTTTTCCTGGTAATATTGCATGTAGCTCATCTTAACTCCCTTCTAACCTTCAAATTCACTCTTTGGATTGATCTCTCTATTAACTTTGTTCACTTTATAGAACTTGTAATTGTAGACGGTCATGACTATTGTTCCTTCCAATTGTGAGAAATCTCTTGAATTTCTTAACTCCTCATACATGGTCGTACTTCTTAGCATCTTGAATGAAGAATCAATATTGATGTAGTATTTGCCCTGTTCCTCTTACTTAATCAAACTGCACGATACTCCTGGTAGGACCTAAATTAGATTAACTTTACTTTAATCCCAAATTAATCAAAATTAATAATATTTTTGGTATTAAAGTACTTTCTTCCTATCTAGAGTAATTTTTGTTGTTTCAATAACATTTTGAAGAATCTTCCTATCAATCCTGTATACTCGGCTTCTCCTGGCTTTAAGACAGCTCTTTCTTCTAAGGCAATCGTGTGACTGTTTCCTTCATCTTCAAATATTCCCAATATCAAGCCCATTGTCTATGCTCTAACTGGAGAATATATCGTCTATCCATTCGTTATGAAGACCTTCAAATGTTCTTGTAATTATGGCTTGGCAACTTTGAAAATATCTCTCCATTTTGATATTTATTGTTCTGCTGGAACTGAAGGAGTGAATTATAACTACATTAAATTCTCAATACCTAATATCTGTATATATGCTAGCTTGGGTTAATTTGTATTTGATAAAAGTTGGTATGTACTATTTGTCCTTTGTCAATCATGTATTATTATTTATTACCATCCTTCTATCAATATTTATCATGGAAAAAGGCTGTTTTAATTTTTCGGTATGGAAATTTTTAGTTGATTATTATTTTCATAATGAAGTTGCCTGCCTGAAAGAAGGACGCTTTGTGAAAATAAAAATTATTAAATATATTCGTAATGCATCCTGTAATTTCTTTGTGCAAGGAGAAAATGCGGTCTAAGAGAGGAAAAAATCGATCAAAACAACAAAATTGCTACAAAGAAATATAGTATAAAACACAAACAAGAAGTGACTTAAGTTTTGAGTGATTTAAAAAATATTAAACTGGCAGACGCCTAAAAAAGTATTACTCTAGTGATAATACTAAATTAGAGAGTAGAAATTCATAAATCAATCTCCCCTTAAAAAGTTTGGCCCTTAAAATTTGCTAGAAAGGATAATTAATGAGGAATGTAATTAACTTGGATCAAAAATTATGCTGAATGAGATTAATATGTTTTTATTAATTTAATTAATGTGTCCATTCTTAAATGCAATAAGAATACTGATCTTGTGGATAGTGCTTATGGTCCTTTTCATGAAACAATACTAAGGAAAAAAGATAGTTTAGTGGATGGGAACTGGTTTAGAGGTGATTGGCAAGACATTGAATAATTTTTACTATATGTTTTGAATCTCGATAATATCTCATATTTTATAAGAGCTTAACTTAATTGATAAATATCTGTTAATTATGGTTTGAGATACTCTAATTAGGTTAAATAATTTTCCATTCATTAACTGAATAAGGGTTTAAGGTTTTTCCTCCAACCTATTTTTTTGCCCTCGAAAATTGCATTAATTAGAAAATAAAGCAAGTTTAGAACAAGTAAAATCAAATTAAACGATTTGTTTTTTATTCCAATTCATTATAAGAGAGCCTTCTCATGAATAAATTTAATCAAAAACTTATTTTATACTGACTTTCTATCAATTATTTATTTAAATATGGCTATAATAATGTAATATTTTATATAATTAAAGTAATTGATCAAAATTATAATAATTTTGTATTCGATGTATAAGTAATTGTTATAATACTATTGAGTGAATCTACTTTTGAGAATTCACTAATTAAACCAATATTTACATAGAAGTCTTATTTCAGTAATCTTTTGGTTTAGGAATAAGATGTAATAAAATGTCTCCATAACTATACTGAATTCATATTAGAATATATTATCTTGTTTTCCTTTGATAGGAATAGTTTTCATGCTCTTAATATATGTGAATCTCATAATTTAATAATGAAAATAATAAAGCTCATCCATAATATAGTAAAAAAAGAAGGTTCGAGAAGAAAAACAATTATTTTCAAGAATTTTTTGTCTAATTTGATGTTTCCAATCCACTCTAAGCATATCAAGCCTTATTTTAACTTTTCTTCCTTCTTTTTTCTTTAGTTTATTTTATGGATAATTTATACTCATTCAGCATTAAAATCTGTTTTACACAAACCAAATACATAAGTTCCTTTATATAGATGATAAGGTTCTTGTTTGCCTACTAAATTGTCCAAATATTTTGAAGTTATGAAGAATTTTAACATTTCAAATCTATATTTTATAGGTTCTAGTGATATTTCTCTAATTTTTAGTGGATGGCTTGTCAGACTAAGGAACATATCAACGGTTGCCTGGATTAGATTTTTCACAAGTATCATAATGAGCATGTTTTTTATTTAAATATTTATATCGGTTGAGGTTTTATGTAATTAACAATCTCTCGATAATTTAGTATCTTAATTAAATTTGCTTCAGTATTCATCAATTAATTTCATAGTTAATATAATCTGCTAACACATGACGTACTGATTTTGATATCATAAACTAATATTCGAATCATATTAATTATTAATGATTATCCCAGAAGCCCCACAATAACTGATTCAATTAATAGAGAAACAAGGAATTGTCTAACATTAATAAATTTAATTAAGACCGAGAACAAATTTGACTCCGGGTCTGCTTTAGGAATACAAAAGAACTTACATAAAAGTTAAGTAGGAATCCAAAGACTAACTTTGTCGATTGGTATTTTAGGAGGGGTGTAAAATTATAGAGGTTTGATAATTATCATATTTCAGGTTGCCAAATTTTTTTAAATCAAATATGCAACAGCAAAAACCATCATATTTCATCTAAGGAGATAAAGGAAGCAAAGGAAAACTATAGGAACTAGATAATGTGGTGTAAGTGAATTAAAAGTGAACAAAATTTAGAAGTTAAAAATAATTTCAATGACTTCTGACAGAATTATCACTATTCTAGATCATTAATTTCCATTGTCAGCCCATTAATTAATAAAATTCAAGAATGTCCCTAGCTCAGATTCACTATCAAACATGGTTGGTTCCAATACATTGTGACTTTTATAATCCATCTATTTTAATTACACCTTTTTGGCTATTAAAACCTTATTCCCTAATCTTCCTTTGGCCCTTGTGTATCACTTTTATTCACATCTAAACAAAAGAATTCATTTTTGAAATTTCTTCACTAGAGTACTCAAAATTATTGAGAAACTATTTTTGGAAAATAATCCCTCCCTCCCAAAATAAAAAGTTGTATCAATCTAACCATTGTTAATAACCTTAATAAGTTTATTTGAGGGATGTTTAATTTAGTTTTGAGTTTCAAAAGATTACTCGATTTCTAATTGTGATCTATGACTACTCTTTTTTCTCCCAAGATTTAAACAATGAGTATTTTTCAGAGTATGCTAAACAAACTTGTTCATCCCTTCATAATTTTGGCATTTTCCTCATTTTTTATTAGAAATTGCAACGTTAGATAAATTTTTATCTTGATCACCTCAACTAAATAAATTGTTGACCCTCGCACATCCAATATATGTTAGCCTTAATTCAATAGAGTTTTCTTTCTGATTTCTTTCTTTAACTTTTACTCTTTACTAATGTAATTTACTCATTGTAAACTCACTTCAAAAAAATCAAATATAGCTAATTATAAATTCCTTATTTAAAACCTAAAAGGCTCCTAAATAAAATGGAATTATTTTCTCAGCTCATCACTTTCAAAATTTAGTCTCAAACATTACATTTAATACTTTGATTTTTCTTATTTGAAATTAGAGATTGAAGTTTGCCAAAATTGCTTTGCCTTTTTTTTCTGAAAATTGAAATCATCATTTTTGAATGTTATTTACTTAGATATCTGATAATATTAAATAACATAGTAATTTTTTTCTATCAGAACCTATAGATTCAGACCCATAGTCTGAGAATCCCCGAAAAAAAAAAAAAATAATTTAAAATGAGATTTATAGATTCAATCATAGTCATTTTTTGATTTCTACATATTTTATTTTATTAAAGTGTCTTGGTTTCATATTTTTCTTGCCATTCCTTCTCAAAAATGTTGGAACTTGTGATAATATGTATTTTCTACAAATAATAATCCTACTTCTTATCATCTACGATTGTTGTTATAGCAAATTTATTCTCCAAATTCTAAATCTTCAATTTCATATATTATGTAAAATTCTGTTCCTCAATTTCACAATCACTTTTGTCTAATTATATTTATATTGTAGCACTTAGCAATTTATCAATCAGTATGTTTTATTTGATATTTATTACGATAACAGTGTTTCTATAAATTGATAAATAAAGAATGATTATATCTGAATTAAAAGCTCTGATTAATAAATTATGAAGATATTCTTCCTATTTTAAAAACATTATTTTAACTTTAATTATTACCATGCCAGGGAGGACAGAAGTTGAAGAGTTTTCACATTTTAAATATTCATATTATACTGATTTTTCTTCTGTTTTATAGTTGTTGTCATGTTTATGTTTATAGCAATTTGGTCTTGAAGCTTTAAATGTACAATAATAAAAGTATTCTGTATTTAAATATAAATCAATTGATTAGATAAAATATCTTATTTAAATTTTTCTATTTATTTAATAAACTGTGACAAATTTATTAATTTAATAATCAATAGTATCTGCTTGAAGATGACGTACTGATTTACATATCATAAACCTATATTCTAATCATTTTACTTAATTATTTAATGATTGTACAAGTTGATCTCCCCTAGTAGAGTAACGCAGCAGAGGTTAGAGTCCCAGAGCAACATTAATAAATTTAATTAAGACCAAGAACAAATCTGACTCCGGGTATGCTTTAGGAATACAAAAGAACTTACATAAAAGTTAAGTAGGAATCCAAAGACTAACTTTGTCGATTGGTACTTAAAGAAGGATGTAAAATAATAGAAGTTAGATACTTATTTTATTATTATAGGTGGCTAAAATGTTACAAATCAAATATGCAACAGCGAAAACTATAATATTTCACCTAAGGAGAGAAAAAAAACAAAGAAAATAAAATGGAACAAGACAATGTGGGGTTAATGAATTGAAAGTGAAGGAAATTTAGAAATTAAGAATCATTTCAATGACTTCTGACAGAGTTATCACTGTCCTAGATCACTAATTTCAGTCTTTTGACACCTAATCCACCTTAATCAAGACTGTACCAAGCTCTTCCTCTATTTCAAACATGGTTGAATAAATAACATAGTGATTTTATATTATCCATCTTTTTTAATGATAGCTTTTTGGCTGGTAAAAACCACATTTAATGAGGCAAACTTCCTCGGCCTTGTACATCACTTAGGTTTACTAATCCAATCAACAAAATAAAAAATCCAATTTTGTAATCTGCTTCTAGGATACTTAAAAATTATTGAGAAATTAATTCTCAAAATTAATCTTTCTTCTAAAGAAAAAAATATTTCAATTATTTTGAATGATCTTTTTTTCAATAAAATACATTTCTTATTAAATCAATCAAATTTTGAACACTTATTACTTTGTAGCAACAATCTTATAACGCTTGCCTTAATTAAATAATTAGTACTGCCTTTGCTTTGAAAAAAAAAAAATTTCTTAGGTATTTTATTTTAATCATTGTAAAATGAAATTATTTTCATGCTCATTACATTCGAATTTTTGTCTTGAACATTACATTTCTTACTTTGATTTTTATGATTAGAAATTAGAGAAAAAGAATCAGAAATAATACTATGCTTTTTCTCAAATCGAAAAATTAAATTTGCAAATTATATTAACAAGTATAACATTACCAAATGATGTTAATTATCAATAAATAAATCATTTTGAATCGCTTCCCTTATAAATTTCTGTGCAAATTATACATATAGTAAATTGAATTCTTTAAATTATCATATTTTTCAAAATCTACAAAAGAATGATTGTTTCAGTAAGATATAAAATAAAATTCTTTGAATAATTCCAATCATTCACTAGAAAACAACTGAAATTGGATATGAATCCGAACAGATTCTCATATAAAATATATTTAATTTTTTTAGAGTTTACCAATAAAAATTAATTAAAGGCCATCTAAAAATAATATAAAAGAGAAGCTTCCAGAAGGAAAGGCATTTATTTTTTAAAAATATATATATATTATCTATTTCTAACTTCCTCTAAGCAAATCAAACCTAATATTAGTATTTCATCATTCTTTTCACTAAGTATTTCATTTTATTTGATGGATAAATAAAGTTCTCTCACCATATTGATCCTCCTGATACACCTTTCTCAAAACCTTTCCATAGATTAATGATAAGAAAGTTGTAGGGCTGTTTAGTAATGAGAGAGATTGAATAAATACTGGAGTTTTCCCTTTTTAAAAATATATTTTATAGGTTAGAAGAATGTTGCTTGAATTAAGATATATATTATTTATCTTCAACAAGTCTATGTCAACTTCTGCCTGGATTTGAGGATTCTAATATATGATAAAAACAGTGATCCTACTTAAATATATTTTATTTGTTCACTTTAGTGATAATTTTAATTAATAATCACTTTATTATAAAATATCTTATTTAAATTTATTAGAGTATTCATCCATTTTTTAATAATATGTGTCAAATTATCACTTTCTTAGTGAATAGTATCTGCATGAAGATGACGTACTGATTTACATATCATAAACTAATACTCTAATCATTTTAACTTAATTATTAATGATTGTCTCACAAACACAACTATAAAACATACGATTACCAGATTAAAGACAACATTAATAAATTTAATTAAGACCGAGAACTAATCTAACTCCGGGTATGCTTTAAGAATATAAAAGAACTTATATAAAAGTTAAGTAAGAATCAAAAGATTAATTATGTTAATTAGTATTGAAGGAAGGATGTAAAATAATAGAGGTTAGATACTTATTTTATTATATTTAGGTAGCTAAAATGTTATAAATCAAATATGCTACTGCAAAGACTATAATATTTCATCTAAGGAGAGAAAGAAAATAAAGAAAATCAAATGGAATAAGACTATGTGGTGTTAATGAATTAAAAATGAACTAAGTTTAGAAATTAAAAATCATTTCAATGACTTCTGACAGAATTATCACTGTCCTAGATCACTAATTTTCAATTTAAGATCCTTAATCAATCACAATTAAGACTATCCAGAGCTCTTCCTCAATATCAAACATGAAGGGATCAATTACTTAGTGATCACATTGATTTTAATATAATCCATTTTTTTAATTACACCTTTTTGGCTGGTAAAAACTTATCAAATTTTGTTAAACACCCTCGTCTCTTGAGAATCAATTCAAACTAAGTATCTTACTAACAAAAACATAAATTTCTATTTTGTAATGGGAAAACTATGATACTTAAAAAATAATTAAAAATTATTTTTTTTAAATAATCTTAGTTTCTAAATGGAACAAAAAAAATTAAATTAATCCAACAATTATCTACAGGAAATAGTAACCTGAGTTGACTTATATATTTATTTAGTGGCCTTAGATGTTGATTTTTTTTTTTTTAATCATTGCTCAATTTCCCATTATAATCTGAGGTTTCTTTTATTTGCTCCCTTATTTCAGTGATACAGATTTTACAATTTATTGCAATGAAAAATTTTACTTAAATCATATTTTGGTCATCTAGCTTCTTTTTTTTAGAAATTGCAATATTGGATCAATTTCCATTTTCATCTCTAGTACCTATAAATTAATGACCCTTATAGTTCCAAAGTATTAACTCTAAGCTCCATTGTGATAACTTATTTATTTCAACATTTTCTTAACTTCCATTTCTATGTTAATGTAATTTATATGCTGCAAAATGTAATTATTTTCTCTTCTCAACTAATTCAAAATTTAGTCCTGAACATTACATTTAATAGTTTGATTTTTCTGATTTGAAATTAGAGTTAAGGTATTTAAAAATTACTTTCCTTTTTTTTGTGAAAACTAAACCATGTCATTTTAAAAATTTATATACTAAGTAATCTGATAATTTAAAATTCCACAGTAATATTTTTTACTATGAGAACTAATAAATTCATTATTCCATAATCCCCAAAAAATAATAATAATTGTTTAAAATAAGATATATAAATCATAGCATATAATCATAGTGAATTTTTAAAATCTTTAGTTTTCTCTATTGTGTATCATTATAAACCAAGTACTAACCATCAGAGGTCATAGTTCCATAAATATCAGATGTTTAACATTCTATTTTGTGCAGTACTTGTAATTTTTAAAGCTATGTTTTTTTAATGAGATATATGAACTTGTTGTGTTTTTGTAGTAAGATAGAATTTGAATATATTGAAGGAAAAAGTACTGAGTCAGTTTATTCATCATTTAATAGTTTTTGATCTAATTTATGGAATTCTTTATTATTGATTTAATAGTAAATTGTTTTGCCATTAATTCCCTGCCAAATTAGTTCATTTTCATCCACAAAAGCAACCCTAAAACCATAGGTTGGAAATTAAATTGAAATACCAGGAATCCACCATCCATAGTTATTATTCCAAATTTTAATTTTCATGTCTTACCCACAAGAAGCCAACTAAGATCCAGATTCATTGAGACAAATATTATAAATAAATCCATCTGAATGTATTAATTCTTGTAGTTATTCACACTCCTAAAATCCATGCATACTTCCTTTCCATATTTGTATTTACCCTTTTTCAGTACTAACAATAACTTAATTATCTTTAACCAATAAACCTGTAATACATTCTTTTATAATTAGAGTATTCACTAATTCAAAATTATGATTAATTTCTTTCCATATTTTGACAGTCTTGTCTTAACTTCCTGAAACTAATATATTTTCTGATTTGCTGAAATTTAAGAATGTAATTTTATCAGTATGTCCATAAAGTGTCTATTTATAATTCATATTTCCTTAATTAAAGTTCCAAATCTCTATATTATTAAATCCTTGAGCCATTATTGTATTATTGTTATTAAAGGCTATTGCTAATGAGTTTTATAATTGAGATTTAATTGAGATTATTTCCACAGCTTTCATTTTATTTTAAGCTAAAGTATATGCAGCTTAAAGTTTTTCATTTACACTTTTTAGTTCACATATTGAGACTTTACACTTTGTAATCATTTCATGCATTTCCTTAAGGTAATCTTGAGGGAAGTATGTTTATAAATCAAGATGGCAGATCTTTGAATTTTCACTAAGAATCTCTGCTATTTGTTAGAGATTACTAATAGTCAATTGTTCATCCATAGTATTTATCTTTCGAATAATTTCCACTTGTTGATCCATGATACTAGATTTGACGGATTAAAATAAAGTAATGGATGTCTCAATCTACTCATTAAATGTTTTTTTCAAATGATCTAAGCCAATCATCAATCCTTCTATTTACCCAATACACTTTTCACATTCATTATCTCGTTGTTTTATTTCTTTCTTCTTATGAATTTCCCATAATTAAATTGCTTCGGAAAGATGAGTTGGATTGCAAAGTCTGCAGCATTCGCATTGTAATCTTTCACCAATAGGCACATTTTTGAGCAAATTAACCTATTGTATTGCTAAATTATGAATAGGGCACCTCAAAGCTATATATTAGTAAGCAGTTGACATTTTTAATTAATGATACTAAGAAGTTTGTAGTCTTGGTATATAAAACTCTAAATTCAATTGAAATCACTTTAATAAAGGTGGTTTGCATTGAAATTCTACAATTTATGCAAATTCACCATAAATTAAGGAGACTTTGATTATATTGAATTGCCTTTAAGTAATTCCATTCCCTACATGAATTGCAGAAATATTAATGTGGAATTTTTCAGCCATTATGCTAATTTTTTAATCAATAGAATAATTTTTATTAGAAGATAGTAATTAGTAGTGTTAAAACAACGGATTTAAATTTTCTATGTAAAAATAGCTCAACATTCCTGAAAATCCCTAACATAATATTGTAAAAGGTTTTTAAAATAATATAACACTGTAATTAATTTATACACAGTTTAAATATAAAATATTGAATAATAGATTATTTGACTATTATAGTGATTATCTGTACAACCAAGGAATAAAAACTATTTCTTAATAATATATTAATATCATTATAAATTACCATATTATAACATTATTTTATACCAGAATATAAGATTTTGAACTGTTAAATTTATTTATGACGCACCAAATCAATGTTTAAGAATCTCAGAATGGGTAAATTATTATTAATTATTATTATGAACATTTTGGGAGAGTCCTCTGACTGTCAGAAGCAAGAAGAGGATAGTTCAAAAGTTGATAATACGTTTGAGAAGATTGAACTAAGACCACGAACCAACCTCACTCCTGGATTGTTTTAGGAATATAAAAGAACCTACGTGAAAGTGGATTTAGATTCTAAGGATAAATTGGCATAACTAGTATTCAGAGAAGGGTTTAAAATTAAGGATGTATTATACTGAAATAATACTATACTAGGCTGCCAAGTTATCTGGAATCAAATATGCCACGGCAAAGACCATTATCTTCCATCTTAGGAGAGAAAAAAGCAAGAAATAAGAAATTGGTACAAGATAATGCGGATTTACCTTTTTGGGAAACAAAAAATCAAAAATGAATATTGTTTCAAAAACCTCCCAAAAAATTGTGTCAAGTGTTGAGCATTTCTTAAAAAACAGCAATCCTTGATGAATATTGTTAATGGTTGATAAAATATTATTGATTAAAAACAGATAAAATATTAATATATTAATAAATTACTACAAATTAGGGAATTCATGAATATACTCATATAAGGATTTTCTTTTGATGATTGAGAAATGCAGAAAATTATAACACATAACAAGGAATTAGAATCATTTGTACGCAATCATGTAAATTGTCAACATTTTACTCAAAATCTTTAGGATGAGTTGTAAGATCTCTTAAGTAAATGACACGTAAGTTCCATAAAGTATGTGAATTATGCAATTTATGTGTTGTAGGAAAGAAGATCTATAATTTAAAAATCTATAGCTTTATACTCTCTTCAGTTGAATTAGGGAAATTGAAAACAGAAATTCAGTCTTTAGTATTGATCAACTAAAAACGAATATTTTATTAAAAAATATGGTGAAAATGTATGAGAAATATGACGCACCTTTCGCATATATTTAATTCAATATCAAGAAAATGATTCTTGATAATAATTTATGGATACTTACAAAAACACCCAACTTATTGAAGAAGCAAAACTGTAAGTAATGGACATATAGGGATAAATTTCATTAAGAAAAAGAAATAATTGCCCTCCAGGAGCACTTTAGGAGTATAAAAGAGAATACATAAGAGTTGATCAATTTTCAAAGTAGAGATTATATAGACTAGTGTTTTAAGAAGGGTATAAAATATATGAAGTAAGATTCTGATTAACATTAGGCTGCATAAATTCTTGGTATAAAATATCCCACAGCGAAGACAATTTTGTTTCACTATAGAAAGGAGTAGAAGTTAGCAAGTGCAAGAGCATAAATTGCATAAAAAGTGAATAAATTGAGAATTATCACCACAATCTCAAATAAAGTAGTTTCATCAAGAGACTACTATATTGAAGTCAGTCCAAGGAAGCAAGAATTTGTCACTATAAAGAAACAATAATCAACTTGATTATTTAAATATATATTTCTTACACTGCCTCAAAAAATAAGAAATTTTTTATATTTCATTTTATCAGCAACGTTCGTGTTTTGTCAATTCAAATTGAGTTTCCCTTCAAATAAAGATAAAAAATCAAACATTTCATAAAAATAACCTCCCATATATATGAATACCCTAAATATATGTCTTTATCTATTATGAAATTAATATTTTTTGGTTTTATTAAAATTAAAACTTAAAGAAAATTTATTATAAAATGAATGACGCATATATTAATTATACTGAAACCCTCATGAAATTAATATAAATAATATGGATATTGCAATATATTCAAATAAAAAAGATTAACAAACACCAGACTAAAAGAATTACACATACACCTTTAAAGTTTAAAGAGTTCTTAAAAAGTGAATTATTTATAGTAATTATTCAAGCTTGTGAATGATAAGAAAATCAAAGTTATTTGTGTAAATGTATTCATGATTAGAGGCTGCCAGATAATTGAAACTAAATTATTCAACAGCATAAACTATTTTATTTACAAAAAGAAAAGCCAAAATGATTAAGAATGAATTGTAAATTTAGTAAAATAACTCACATATAACAATAAGTTACTTCCATTTTTATATTGAAACAATGAAATTTCTGAATTATTGTATATATTTATCATATTTATATTTATAATTATA
>JMSD01000092.1:140250-167017 GCA_000715435.1 Paramecium caudatum | reverse complement strand
AGGGATAAATAAATTATTAGAATTGTTCTAATCCTTTAGTTTATAACATTCCAGACTCAAACATCAGTGAAATCTCCTAAATGTGCATATTTCTTGGGTCATGGTATCTTACAATATACTAATATGATTAGTAGAATTAAACTATGATAGTTACATAATAAATGGTCATTCAAAATTCTTATCAAAATATTTATAAGTTAAATTCGATAAATAATAATAGTATATTTTTTTATTTAGCCAAATTTCCATCAAATTAACCTGCAGAATTAATTTATGTTACAAATAACATCTACAACTAAACATTATCGACAAATAATCACTAACTAATTAAGTGCACTTTTTCGAGTGCAGTTGTTGATTATACATTAATAGAGCTTAAAGACATCTCGAACTACTATTTAATAATTTATATTTGTTAGCAAGAACTGTTTTACTTTGTAGGTCTTTTAGATTCTGAACAAGAGTTTTAATAGGCTAACATTGATCATCAACTATTCCAAACAAATAAATATATAAGCCTAGGGGAAGCAAATTTGTTAGAGATACAGTTATTATACTAATCTAAAAACTAGCTTATACTTTTACTCACAACTAATATTGCACCTTGCTTTATTTTCTAAGCATCTTATTTTTATGAAGAGAGAGATAGATTTCGTTTTTAACTTGTTTTTGATTAAATTATTCAAACAATCCCACCTTATGGATTTTATCAATTGGCGTAGAGCACATAGATTATAAATGGTCTCATCTTCTTTGTCTACTTTTCTGATTATGATAAAGTTTATGCCATTTATGACTTAACTTCTGTTCATAAAAATATATCCAATCCCATAATTATGAAAGGAGGAATAAATTTATCACTTCCTTTGCCTACAAGTCTTGCTTTCAATTTGACATCAATTTAAGAAGGTGGATAATTTTATGATTTAATAAATGGAACAATCAACAATTACTAAGTCTTAAAAAATGCTTTTTAAATTGCACAATTCACTCATCGTAGGATTATATTGTTGAACTTTTAGCTTATAATTCTTTTGACTCTGATACTTTGACTATAACTTTTCGTCTAACTATATACACATGGTACATTGGTTTGCTCATTTTTCTGGCTATCGTTTTTGTTATTGCTTCTATTTTATTTTGGTACAAAACTAAACATATATAAAATGAAAATGATTTATATGAAGAGTTAGAACTTGAATGAATTTAACATATGTAAATTATTATAATAAATTTCATTTTAATCTTGATCCAATTTTAACTATATTATAATTACTAGGAACTTTCATTGGATCTAATTTAGACATAAGTCTTTCTGTTTTTTCATCATAAATTGGTTTAACTACCATTTTATCATGATAACCATATAGATATCTATTTCTTTATTGTATTTATTTATCAATAGCATCTCTTCTTTTATTGTATTCATTATATTTAATTAATTATTCTTTCTTTTAATAACCGATATAGATTTAAGTTTATTTTATTATTTTATTCTGTTGGTTTTAAAACATATTCTCCAATTTATAAACCTGGTAATACTTTACCTATTTAATCATAATATGGTAAAATATAAACATCTGTTGGACGTCTTAAATGTTCAGCTGTTGGTCTTCTCTTTTTTATCTTTATACTGGATGAATTTCAAATTCTTCACTCTAAGAATCACTATGAATTTCTTATTCATTTTCATTTTCATCATCTTCACCAATTTTATAATTATATATTTCACTCTTTATTTTAATATCAGCATCACTTTCACTATATTCTATTGTATGAATTGCATCTTCTGCAGCTGAAAAAATGTTTAGAAAATGATTTCCATGCTTTTAAAGCCATATAAAGATATAAATATTCCTATAATATATTAAAATTGCTTTGTAAATCTATTACTTCATATACAACTTCTCTTCTATATTATGGTGCTCTTTGATTATATAATCTATATTTAATTTTTTATCATTATTTTTCATTATCAATTTACCTGCTTTTGTACTTTTTTTAAATATACTTTCTCTAAATGCTGATTTAAATACTTCATATAATAGATTTCTAAATGATAAACATCCCTCTAAATCTTTTTTTAATTCAAAATTAGAAGCATATTTAGCAGCATCCCATATATTATCTCCTTTTTATGTTCCTAATGGTTCACCTAATTCTAATAAAAAATGAGCTAAATATTTTGTTTATATTTTTGTTCCTTAAAAGTCTTCTGAATATTTACACCATAAATTTCTAAATTTATCAATAGTTTCAACATAAGTCTCTAAACAACTACTACTTGTATCATAGAATTTTTCAAATTCCTAAACTAATTCACAAACAATTAAATTCATCAAAACTCTTACACCTATGAATATTAAACTATAATAAAAGATGGAAGCTAAGACATAAGGCTAATGATGTTCATGCATATGTTCAAAGGAGTCTATGTATATATATCTCCATCCATTTTCAGTTGTGCATTTGAAAGCAGTCAAAAGTCCATAAAAGAAGTTCTTAAAATTCAATTAATCTGACATTTCTTCCCCAGAATCAATATCCTTGAAGAGTTCACATCCAACATATGAATAACATGATATCACAGTTACATATAATCCTACAATCCTTAGAATAGCCATCTTATTAAAATAGATAACATTCAATAGTTTTCTAATTTTAGTAAATTGTTAAATAATTAAGGTCATTCGTAAACCTCTATTGAGAATAAATAAACGTAACCATATAAAATAAGGATCATCTCTTGTTGCTCTCATATATCTTAAAAATAATCCTAATCTAAGATCAAGTATGAAGTCAATAAGAGCAAATATTACAAATATCAATTCTGTTTGTCTCCAACCATCATCAAAATATCTTCTAATATGGTGAGTAAACAATTTAAAAATACAATCAATAAATAAAATAAAACTACAAAAATGATGAAACCAATTCAAAATATTTAAATATGTATTACTAGCAGTCTCTTAAAGCAACATTAGAGTAACTATTTTAATAAATTATATTACATAAATTTAAAAGAAGACTAGCATTGGTTAATAAAGTAAAATACTTATTATTTAGTATCTTTTTGGCCTACAATCTGACTCCCTTTTTGGCAGGTTTAGAATAGTTGGGTGTGTCTTCCATAATGATTTCGGAAAGATTCAAAAAGAGTTCCTAATCTAAAGTCAGATCAGGATTTAGTAATTGAGATTTATTTTACTAAAAGTTCACAAATATTACGCCAGCAAAGAATTAGAGGAAAAACAGTGCCCCTATGAATGTAAAAGTAAAGAAAAATATATATGAAGGCCATTCATTACTAAATCTTACAGGGCCATGTTCTGGTGTATTACTATTTATATAGATAAAGAAAATTTCTGCCCATTCATCGAGAGTGGAAATAACATAAAGAGATTGCATAGCATCAATTATTGTATCGAAATTATGCGGATAAATCTTCCATTCTTCTTCACAATGTTCTATCCCAACTCCAAAATTAGTAAATTCCTCGCAATATCCTAATTTACCCTTATAAATGGTCATTCCAAATATTGCAAATATGAACCAAAATAACATCACTACATAAAAAATCTATAAAATATCTGCCAATGATTTCATTATTGCTCCTCTCTCATTGATAAAGTAACCATATTATGATGTTACTTTAAGTGGCCGTAAATAACCTAAAAATAATATCCAACCTAATGCATTATGATGAATAAATAATTAACAAAATAACATACCACGTATATGAAATCTAGTAAAACCCAAATACTATTAAAATATCCTCCAGATTATACTACTCCATATGTTATAATTTATATTAAACCATCAGTTAAAATGAAAAAATTACAAATAAATTTAATTATTTCGAATTCATTCCAAAATTCTAATTCATAATCATCATTATAAGTTATTGCTATTAAATTAAGTAAGCTTCCCCACATAATTATGATAATAAATATTTTATAAAGTTAACTTTCAGAAACAGTAAAGCATAATTTCCTAAATCTATTAGCTTTTGAGAAAATAAATAAAGATTCTTCACATTCTATGTTTTTATATCTTTCCCTATCCTCGGGTTAAATTAAAGAAGATAAAATGTTCACTAATGAAAAGCTTTATTTTTTTGTTACTTAATTTATTATTATTCCTTCCATTTTCCCCTCCTCTTCACCTTTAATTATTAAAACCCTTTCTTCATCAGAAATCTCCTCTATTTCTTCCACATTTTCCAAATATGTCGCAAATCCATCCAAAATAATCACAAATGCCAATCCTAATCCGAAATAATTGAGAATAAATATCAATGAAATACAAAATATAAAGGCTATAGAATTTGAACTATATGTTGTACTCAATACCACAACACCATACCAATCATCTGCTGTTGTAATTGTGTAAACAGCTATCCAAGATTGATAAATATTACCAAAGTAATGCACCATACTTAATTCAAGATCTTCAGGAAAATCAAAAATTTACAATGAGAAGATAGCGTAGTTTAAAATCAAAAAGAATAATAAGAGAGCAATATTAGCATAGTTTGGAAATGTCTAATAGGATATTACCATCATATTTTAAGCAAAAGTATTATATTTTATAACTCTAAAAAAATACAAACACTTAAGTATTCTTATATAAGTAAAGCTACTCAAAAGTGTTTCACTTTCCGTGTGAGCCATTACAAAGGCCCTTTCAATAATAGATAAAAAAATTAACATACCACCTAATACATTTATCAAATCATATAGATATCTTTTGATGCATATAGATTTTAATAATATTTCGATTACCAGCACAATATTAACAATTAAATCAGAAATTTCTGAGACATCTTCATTAAAAAAATCTGAAAATGCTAATATTAAGGTATTGATGCACACAAAACTATCAACCACTATTTAAACAAATGGGAAAGTGATAAATTGCAACATTTTGAATTAGATGTAATTAATTTTATATTAGCATCCTTTATAAAAGTAATAAGCCCAACCTTTATTCAAAATATCCAATACTGATCTTGGTCTATAATTAACTATCAAATCATTTCCAGACCAATTATCATTGGAAATTATATCTTTTGTTTCCTGCAAGGCATAAGATTCAAACAGTTCTTCATTATTTTCTGGGATCGAATATTCAAATTTGATTTCCTCTTACATCATTCCTAGAATTTATTTTTAATTTTTGTATTATCCATATATAAAGAATAAATTATTAGATTATGGTAGATTTTTACTGATTGTTTTGCTGGAAAATAAATTTTAATGCATATGATTTTAAACTTAATCAATTTTGAATTATCCAACCTATTTATATAATGAACGTTGTGATGAATTGTTATCAAATTTGAATTATAATCTCGTTTAATTGATCTATGAATCAACTTCATCACTTAAATTATCAACCAATATTTCCATATTTTCACCTACAGCTGATGATGAATTGTGCAAATGTTTTAATTTTCTGGAATTCTTTAATGGCAATCTCTGTTCCTTAGTTGGTGGTTTAGAAAGTAAACTGACTATTTCTTCTACTTAATAAAATTAAAACATTCTATTTCGTCTCCTTTTTTTAACCTAAAGATTTACTACTTAATGTTTAGGAATTAAAATATCATTTATTGAATTAAATTCATGTTATACATTTTTTATTGGTTAAACATAGAGACTCAAGTAGTCAATACTTCTAAAAGTATAAAATAGCTCCAAACTATTAAAACTACTTTCACTAGTTGTGATTAAACTTTTCATTTGCTTCTATAATTAATGGTCTGGTAATAAAAATTTAATTATCCAAGAATCATAAGTAAATTATTTTTATAATTAAGATCTCTCATTCATCATTTCATTATGTTATCTTGCTGATAAAAACTTTGTTTTTTCTTAGTTCGTTTATTCTGGGATAATTTATTTAGGAGGTCTTGACATAAGCTCATTTAATGAACCACTAGAACATGACCTACTAGCTAATCTTGCTGTTCTACCTAATAAATAATTATGTCGACAAATCTTAAATTATTTCCATAAACCAGATACGTATAAACCTTTTAGATTTATTGTAATTTAATCTTCAAAAAAATCAGGTTTAACTGGATGTTTTTCATAAAATTCTTAAGTTTTGTGATAATAAACTTTAAGAACTGCTACTAAAAGTTAAAAATAAAATTTATTAATAGCAAAGATGATAAAAATGTATAAAAAACAAACTGCAGGATTAAATTATTTCATTAACATATACATTGTGATTGTCCAACTATTTACAACACTAGTTCTTATTGTTTAAAAATATGAAGCTATAATATTATCAAAATGAGTAGGAACCTAAAAGTTTTCAAGTTGTCTAGAACATATAAAACCTTCTTCAACACATTCATGAAAACCACACACACTTTCCTCATATGATTCAAATGAAAATATACCTAATTCCTCCTACATACATCGATATCTCAAAACTCCATTAAAAGCGTATAACATTATAATGGCTATTAGAATAGTAAACAAAATTAAAATTAATATATTCTCAACAATCTATTTAACAGCCTCCTTTATAGATTTTAACATTATGTTTAGAGTATTACTTATTCTTCCAAAATACACTGGAATTCTTATAACTCGAAAAGTCGAAACATCAAATGGAATATTTCCATTACCTGTTATAAATAAAAAATAAAGTATCAAAATAGTAAGATCATAAAGATTCCAAAAAGATTGAATATATAATTTAAGACCTTAACCTGTAAAATGAATAAGTACATCAATAAAGTAACATGCACAAAGGACTTATTAAGATTATTATATTTATTATGAATCTTCACCAGATCTATTCAAGAATAGTAAAATATTCGATAAAGTTAAAATTATTTCAAACAAATCAAATAGTACTGATTGTAAAAACTAGTAACAAATAATTTCAAAAGTTGATATCACGAGAAATAATATCTTTCTTAATAATAAAAACCCGTAATCATCTCTATAACTCTTAACCTCCCTTAATGTCCACGAAAAATCATGGCTTACTTTTATTTGAAGACTATAATTTAGATTCACCTCCTTATATTCTTTGTCATAATCTTCATCATAGGGTTTATTTTATTGTGAATCCTATTCTTATTGATCATGTTTCTTTTTGCTACCTGAAGCAACAGTATCAATGAAATTTTATTAATATTATTTATACCCCTCAGAGAATTTACGCTATTCTGGTTGTTCATCCTCTTGATCTATTATTTAATCATCTACATTCTCTGACTCTTTTAAAAGCCTTTCAAATGCTTTTTTAGATGCTTGTCTTGCAAATGCTTCATTCAAAACTATATATGAATGCTCCTATTCAATGTTATAAGTGTTGTTATACACTTCTGAAATTTGTTCATTCTCACCTTCAGGCTATTCATTTATTATTTAATCTGCTTCATTCACAGGAATAGTTCTGCTTGGTCTAATTAATTCTCCTTTTTCAAAGGATTCCTCTTTTTTCTTCAAGGTAGACTACTTTCTTTAACTATCTCTCATTATCTGCTTTGGGTTAGAGAGTGAAGACACCTTTTCAAGTATTTTCGAACTTGTCTAAGATTTACCTTTCACAATAGCCGGCAATTCAGATTTTGATTAAGCTGAGTTTTTCAATGATTTAGAGCCAGCCATTCCAGCAACCGATTACTGAAAGACTGACTTACTCTTTGATGATTACCTCGTCAAACTTTATTTCATTTTATTTAATAATATTTTGTAATTATTATGATGTCTTCTCCTTTTACTCGTAAAAAGCTTCCTTCAAAGACAATCGTAGTAAAAAGAAATAATCCTTTATTTTCATCAGGGGACCCCATAGATAGAAAGTCTAAATTTTCTAAAGGAAATCTCATTCCCAAAAGAAAAGGAAATTTTTTTGATAATTAAGAGTTTAACATACCGAATAAAAATGCATAGAAAAAGTCATCCTCAAGCTCAGATTCCTATTCAGATAGCAATTCATTATCAAAAAAGTCAGTTCTCTCAGGCAGCTCTAAATCCAGTCCAAAATCAGAAAAAACAATAAAAAGCAGATCATCCAAATTCATGAGAAGTGCAACAAACAACAAGGGCTTAGCTTCAAATTTATTACAACAATATCAGAACATATTCAAACAGAACCAAGACATGATGAATCAATTTAACTAGTAATTAGACTTTCAATATTAGGGAAGAAATTGAGTAAAAGATCTTTGATTAAATAGCAGACAAAGCCGCAGTACAAAACTATAAAAATCAAAATTCAAGTGATTTAAACTCCTCAGATCATATGTCTGATCTTTTTTCAAATTAGTCTCCAAAAGTTAAATCACACAAAGAATCCAATCTTAGTCTAGAGGTTGTAGAAAATCAGGAAGATGAAAGTCAACATTCAGTATCCCATTCTCCAACCATACCACCAATGGTTGAATTTAGTGTATTAATGGAATTTATATAGTCTGGAAATGTTAGACCAAGATTAACAAGATTCTAAAGCTAAATTGCAGGATTCAGTCATTTATCTGTAACAGAGTATTCAGAAACATCCAGTGAAGTATTGTATTTGAATAATTAGGCTGAACGTGATTAATTAACTCTGTTATAGAATTAATTTGGAAAACTTTATCAAAAGATATCCTCAATCAATGGACCAGATCATATCAAGATACAAAGGCTAACAAGTTTTTCAAAATATAAATTGATCAATGTACTATTAATCATTATTAGAATTCCTATTAAGATGATTATGGTTACTTGACAATTAGAAAGTATATTTTACTGTTCTATTTAATAATAAAAAGAATATCTAAACTCATATTGTAATCTCTATTTTATTAATATTCTTTAACAATCATAACACTTGGAAATATAACAGTTTTTATTTATGAAACATTAGTCCAAGAAGATAATAGTTTATATTATGCAAGTCAAAGTATATTAATATATCATTTAGTTATTTTATGGTTTTATTGCTTCGAAATATGTCTAAAACTACTAGCAAACGGTTTTATTAGAACTAAATTTATATTTGTTCAAAGAACATTTGAGGCATTATTAATTGCACTTTATTACTATCATTTATTGAATCCTTAATTTATCGACATTTCGCCATTAAGAATGATAAGACTCTTAAATTAATTAGGATCCATTTTCTAAGGTATTATAATATTTCAAACTAGGTTTGTAGAATATGATAAATGCCCTAGTAGAGGCATTGAAGTTTTTATTTGAATCTACAGCAATAGTTATATTATTTGTTCTCTTTTTCGCCTCACTTGGAACATCCTTATTTATGGGGCTCTTTAATTAAAGGTGTAAATCTGAAGATGAATCTGAAGGGTGGGTACAGTGTAATTAAGGATATTGCCCTGATGGCTCAGAATGTGTAATGACTGGTAGTCCTTATGATTCAGTGACTAATTTTAATAGTGTTATTTTTTCGTTTGGTTTAATGTTAAAAACTGTTACTATGGATGATTGGAGTATGGTCATGTATTACACAATGAGATCATTTCATCCGATTGTATGGATATATTATGTTTTGATCATCTTTGTTGGGGGATTTTTTGGATTTAATATACCTATCGCAGTATTCAAAACACATTTCAGTGATGTACAATCTAGAGAATTTGAGAACAAAAAGAGCAAACTGTCTACATAATAAAGTATTAAGATATTATAATTAAGCAAATCTCTTCAGTTTAAGATTGCTAAAATAAATGGGATTTTATTAACAATTATTTCAAATTAATCGATATCTATTTACAAAAGCATAAGAAATAATTGTCGCAAAACCTAGACTCAGCAGATTTAATAACTGCTTTGAAATGCAACCAAGAATTTTGTTAGGAAGCATGAAAAATAATAAAATTGTTTTAAGTAACTTTGCACTCTTAAGGAATAATATTCAAGAATTTTCCCTTAAGCATTTTCTACTCCCAAAACTAAAGAAATCAAATTAATTTTTTAACAATCTTGATCTAAAATTATTCACATAAGATACTAGAATTTAATTTCAAATAGCAACTTTTAGTAAATCATCCTTTTTATATGAGAAAAAAATTGACTATAATTACTAATATTTACCAACAAGCTAACTTGATGTATTAAGACAATCATTGTAATATTTTCTTTAATTTAAGATTTCCAATATTTAAAAGAACAGAAAACAATAATTTAAGATGTGTTAAGAGAAAACAATTTTATTATAAATCTATTGAGAGATCTTCTTTAGTGTCTAGATCTAGCAGATCTGACTTTAATAGTTGTTAACAATTACCAAATAATCCTTAATTGTTTCCTATTAAATTTTCTGATCGAATAAAACGAGAATTCAAGAACACTTCCTAGTCTGAAGGCTCAAATTCTCAAAGCTAATCTTTCTCCTAAAAAGCACTATAAACAATAAATATACGAGATTAGGATAAAAAAGGTGTCCCCTATTTGATCAAAGAATTACCTATTCCCATTGTGAGTGAGAAAAAACCTTTTACCCAATCAGTGTGTGGATAGACGAAAATTCTAATAAACGGAACCTATTATGACTACCAAAACGTCTCTAAGAGAATCAATTACAAATTCTCCTAAAATACTTTAATCTGCCCAAATAAAATACAAGAAGAATACTCTAAAATAAAAAGAAAAGAGGCTTAAAAAAAGGTATTAAGATCAAAGAATTGGTCTGGTAATAATGTATTATCAGCATCTGTTTAAACTTTCATGAAATTTGCAGCCATCTTCAAAAGTCTTAATTATAGAGATGTAGATATTTGGTAGAATTCTCTGAAAGGAATACTATTAGTTTTAAGAAAACATGCTTTTTCCATTCTTCATTTCAAACTTACTAAATTTTTTTTTGATTTAGTAATTTTAATCAATACACTCTTTCTTTCACTTTAAGGTATAATTGATAGAAGTCTAATTGATGAAGTTGAAGATATTGTCACTATATTATTGTCAACTGAAATTATCATGTAGTTATTTGTCTATCATTCGAGTAATTTATAAATTTATAATTAGAAAGAATAGCAAAAAATAAGGATCATGTTATTTAATTACTTATTGTTATACTAAGCTTAATTGAATTCACTCTTAGCCCTTATATGAATGTTAGTGAATAATATTTACGATTAATGAGATCGACTAAATGTCTATTATTTTATAGATGTTTATCATACATTTAAATGGCTAGGATTATTGCAGCTATTGCAGCAATCACTTATAAATCATACATCTATCTAACTTTCTTAATGTTTTTCATGATTCTAACCTTTGGATTGGTCGGAATGGAATTATGGGCATAAAAGTTTAATTCCTATCATGAATAAGGGTACATGCATTCTTATGATGATCCTATTAAAGGGTTTATGACAGTTTTTAATATTATGACAAATGATGATTGGTTTGGTGTGTATAGAATAGGAAGCACCATATAACCAGAATATGCGTATGCATATTGTGTAATAATGGTTTTTACATTAAATTATTTTGTATATGGTATTGTGATGGCAATTTTATTGGATGGCTTTAGCTAGTATCTGGAAAGAGAATCTTCAAATGAAGAAAATTAATTTCTAAAAGATAAAATAAAACAAATTAACAAATTGAATAAATAATTAGATTCTGAAGTAACTGATACTGAAACTGAATCATCTAGTTCTAATTCATCAGCCGCACAATAGTACAAGGAATTAGCTAATAATGTGGAATTAAATAATAGTCATAGTCAAAAAGTATAAATAAGGAGAGAAAGTACAACACCAGATGTACTTCAAATTTCATAGAATTTATTGAGAGATTAATCACAGAAAAGAGAGAGTGAAAGATTGTTTCATTCACTTTAATTATTCCCTATTTCACGTTAGCGTAGAATGGATCCAGTTAATGATTAGAAGAGAAAAATTAAAGAAGAAATCAACTAACTCAAAGCAAAAACAAACTTAAATATTAATAGACTCAAAGGGTAGGAATGCAGCTCTATAAAATTAGTTTAGGAACATATTGAATAAATTGAAAGAAAAATAATGAAATAAAATCCAAAATTATACACTGGAAATGATTGTCTATAATCCCTTTATATTTTTCATAAATCAAATGAATTTAGAAAATTATGTTACAAAATTGGTGTTAGTGATTATACAAAATATTTTGTTGACTTAGTACTCTTATTATCAATTCTTTATTTAGCTTTGCCATATGATATACAAGCTTAGTTTTCTACCTTACTTTTTGTACTAAATACATTAATCTTTTTAGAATTTATCATAAAATCCATTGCTTATGGTGTATGTTTAGATAAAGGATCATATGTTAATGTATCATTTTCTACTAATAAATTTAGTATGTTTGGAAAGTGATAGATTTAGCATACATATTGATTTATTATATCGAAATCTGTAACATTGGACACTGGCCTATTTTTCAAGTCATAGAAACATTTATTTACTTTAGACCAATGAAATTACTCTATAGAATTAAATGGGTTGCAAGAGTAAGAGCTGCACTTTCACAATCATTACTTGATATTATAAATGTTGTGGTAGTTCTTTTAATGGTATGGTTGATGTTTGCTGTCTTTTCAATGATGTTCTTTGAGAATAAAATGGGTTATTGTGATTAATTAATAAATTATGATGTCGGAATCTAAGAATGTGAAGAATAAGGAAAGAAATGGCATGTTTATTAACATAATTTCGATAACATTACCACTGCCTTGCCTACCCTCTTCGTGATCTCAACATTTGATGGATGGGGAGGCATTTTGTGGGTTTCACAAAATAGCAGAGACCAATCAAATGGCCCTCATCTCTACTACAGTCAAGCAGCCTCTTACTTATTTTATATTGCATTTTGCACTATTGGATCAATGTTTTTTCTCTAATTATTTACTGGTGTTTTGTTTATTAACATAAAAGCTAACTCAAAATAAATAGAAAATTAGTAATTTTCATAAGCTTAAATAGAATTTTAAGAAATAAGTAAAATTATTTTACAAGATCATCCAGTTAGATCTTCATTGCCTAAATCTCTAATCAGGAAATTGTTATCCAAATTTATAACAAATTACGCTATTGATATTAGTCTATTCAGTTTATTGGTTTTAAATTGCATTTCTATCATGATGGTATATCATGCTGCTGATATGGAATATAATAGAATAATCAATAAGTTCTATCATCTTTGCACATTAATTTTTTCTATTTGGCTAATCATACAATTTATTGCCTTAGGATTCAATAGATTCAAAGATAATTTATGGAGGATATATTGTTCAGGAGTAATTATATTAGGACTGCTTGATTTAATCCTTGATTATACCACAAATTGGTATGAACATTTCTGTGAATCCACTCAACTAACTTAATATTATTAACTATTAAGATTCATGTATATGTTAAGAAATCTTAGAATTATAGCGATATTTCAGGGTCTATAAAATCTCTAAAGATTGATTAGGGTAATGTCTTTCGCTCTTCCATTTTTCGCCAAAATACTATTTATTTTATTGATAATTGCAACAGTGTTTGCTTTCTTTGGTGTTTAACTTTTTGGACATATAGATAAAGGTGCTGTTATTAATGATTTAATTAATTTTCAGAATTTCTGGCTAGCTTTACTCACACTCTTTAAGTGTGCTAGTGGAGATGATTTTAGATCTGTAATGATGGATTGTATGTATAGTAATCCTTATTGTTCAGAAGACCCAAAGTATTGTGGTTCACCATACTCATAAATTTATTTCATATTATTCATGTTAATATCAAATTCAATCCTCCTAAATGTCTTTATTTTAGCTGTTATTGAATAATTCGAATTATTTTTCAATAATTAAGATTCAGTACTCTAAACCTATGTAGAAAATATTGATAATTTTCGAAAGGTATGGTTTAAGTATTCATGTTAACAAGGATAATAGTTAAATATTAAATATTTACCTCATTTGCTGCTAGAAATATAATAACCACTAGGATGTAAACCCAAAGAAAATTTTTGGGATGCTGCAAAGCAAAGCTTGCAGTACAATTTAATTTGCGATGACGATAACAATATAAATTATAACCAGTTGCTATATGAAATTTTCTTTGTTCGATACTAATCATAAATATTAGGATAATGTTCCTAAACTGCTTTAGAAAAGATGAAAATTTTTCACAAAACAATGTAATTTCGATTAGCCTACCACAGAAGAGGATAATCATTTAGAAGAAGCAATATAGGACCTGCCTTAAAGTTAAAAGGAAATAATAATGCTTTATATATGTAGATAATTGCTCTAATAACATTTAAAGCTTGGCAGGCACATACTTAGTCCTTAATAACCAACATTTTAACTGAATAATAATATATATCTGATAGAAGCGTTAAAGATACTGAACCAATCAAGCATTCTATTTCTTAGAAAAGCCTTGAAAGTTTAGAGTCAAGATTAAAATTAAATGATCGACCAGTCTATCAAAAGAGAAGATAAGCTAAATTGAAAAGGGTTTCACTTTAAGGATAACTTAATGATTACTTACCAGGGGATTTAATAAATGTAAGATTCAATTAAATTATAGCCTAAACCATAATTAAGAAGAAAAAGCAGTTTCGGAATTAATGTAGAAGAAGGAAACATTCAGTATGTAAAATAAACCTAGAAAGTGAAAGTAAATTTGAAAAAATGAAGTTTTAATTTTTTATAATTTATCACTATTTGATTTATGAAAAAAAATGTTTACCATTTCCATAATAAGATTAATCTGGATTCTATTTTAATTAAACTTTCAATTCTAAAATACAATTATCATATTACATATATCTGACTCATTTTAATTGTAATTACAATCTGTATTGATTAATTAATAACGAAATTCAATCCACAAAAACAACAAGCTAATTTATATTTATTCAGCTCTTCTTGATATTACTCTATCAATTAATACCATTTAGATATTTCTTCGTTTGCTTAAAACTCTAATTCTGCCTTTAATTAATTTTATTATTATTATGATTCACTATAGATTTTCCAAATTACTTCATTTTTGAATTCCATTAGCTATTTCAATTTTATATTTTCTATTTTTATTTTCTTAATTTCATTAATTTCTTAAGGCAAATCATCAACAAGCATTGAAAGTGAAGGATAAATATTATTTATGGAAAGTGCTTCAATATTTTACAATAGAAGTTATGCTTATTATGTTTTAAGGTTAGGAAGTGCATTGTATTAATTTATACTGTCATCCAAGAGTTAAAGTTCCCTAAATTTTAATCATAATTACCTCATAATTTCACTTTTCTCCTATTGTATTGGCTGCAATTTCAAATTTACAAAATTTCTTAACCGAAGAATTATTTCTTCACTAAAGTCTCTTGTTTATTTTTCTATTTCTTTGGCATTTGCTATAATCTCTTGTATCCGACTTTCAATCTAAATTATCAAAATTTGATACTCTATTTAAATATGTTTGCAGTTTCTATTTTTTAGGATATATAGTAATGCTAATTTATTCATTCATTCGATTCAGTTGTGTTTCTTAAATATTTTAATTAGAAAACTAACTAACATGATTATAAAATTATGGTTATGTTTAAACATATTCTGTTTAAGGGGGTATATATTCTGGTTTATCTAGAATAGCTGTTTATGCAAATTTATTCCTAACAAATTAGCTTTCTAAATTTTCTTTAATTTTGATTTAATTGGACTAAATTTATTCATTATCTTTTTAGCCTCTTCTACCAGACACTAAAGCAATAAATTATTATTGTTCAATAACAGGAGGAGCAGGTTTTGACTCTTTCTTCTTTTTTTCAGCCATGTTGTTAATGATAATTTAATTTAATCATTAATATTATATTCAATGATTTATCCAACAGATTTTCCAAATCATGTAGCATGCTAAAATACTCAATTACAATCTTAGATCTCGATTAATGATTATAGTTCCTTTTTACTTGATAATAGTTAATAATTGGTTGTCACTAAAAACTAAAACTAAAAAACAAAAAATTTAGTTTACCTCTAATAAAAGTTTAGACAGAAGAAGACCCTGTTTCTGTTGAAAAAATGAAGGCCAGAAAAAGATGGAAAATGTTATAAACTGTATTTCTTTCAGTCCGTAGATTCAGAAGTCACACAGTATCTAATATAGATAGTCCTGAAAAGTTGCATGCTGAATTAACTAACTTTGCCTCTTCTCCATTAAAATAACCCTCTATTATAAAATTACAATAAGGTTTTCCAAGTGTAGTTTACGAATTTCAGAATGTAGATTTATTTATAAAATTGGCTGAAAATGGATCCTTAGAATGTGAACTTGAGATGCAACGTATACTACAAAAAAATCCAAAGAGGCACTTAATGTGTACAGAAGATCCAAGACATTTTATAAACTAAAAAAATAAATATGGACAGACAGCTCTCTATATGGCTTGCAAAAATGGACATTTAAATATTGTAAAATTATTACTTAAAAATGGGGCAGATCCACATATTCAATCATAGGTAAATATGACATCTAATTAGGTTTGCAATGATATTATGGAAGATCCCTTATCAGTATCTGTCAGATGGTTACATATTGATTGCATTGAATACTTATTGGAATTCGTTTAATATTCCTCTTCTCATTTACAATAACTTAGCAAATAGACCCAGAATCAAACAATCAAATAAATTTTAGGATCAACAAATTCATGGTTTTGCTGTTGATTTATATATATAATCATTAGAATCATAAGTCTTCTTCATTCTTTTGAATGCTTACATTAGATTTGCTATTATTTTAAAAGCTTTTTAATGTAACTTTAAGAGGCTTGATTCTTTAGAAAAGATTTCGATTCGATTTACTCCTAGAAAATGATTTTTTATCAAAGAACTTGGCTTTTGCATAATATTTTTCTATCTTTCCTGCGATTACATCAATATTATATTCAGGAAAGTATGCTATAGTTAGTCTGCAAATATCTATATGTAAACTTATACTGGAATGAACAATATCCAATATTTTTGATTATAAGGAATCTATTTAACCTCCATCTTGTATTTCTTATTTTTCTATCAATCCTTAACTTGTTACTTATTGAGAATATGGTAATGTAACCTTATCATTAATGCTTGATCTTTAGGGTTTTTATTCACATGCTGTTTACAATTATTAAAATTATCGAGTCTACTACAATGTTGGACTGTTATTATGATTCGTTTTTTATTTCAAATAAGATCCTCTTTAGTTTTACATAACCAAAGTTGTTTTCTTTTTTCTTCTTCTTTAATCTACTTCTAAATGAGGATGATGCTATTTCTTTTCTGTAACTTCAATTCTCTATTTTATCTAACCAGTTTAAGATTCTTTCATATCACTTGCATCACTATTTCTACTAATTTCTTTAACATAACATTTGTTGAAATCAGGTTCAATTTATTATTTTTGTTATCCGAATTTTTAAGAAACTTAAAGAAGTCCACATTCATCAAAATTTGAAGTTCTTCTAGCAAAATGTTATTGATCAAGAAATTTATCTTTTTTTCCTCCTTATAATTGCAATCCACTCAAATTTCCTTGATTGGAAGATTCCAACATTTCAGATGTTCGCTCTGCATTTTCAATACGACTTGCTTAAATTGCTTTGGTTTTCTCCTTTCCAAATTTGATTCTCTTAAAATTGATAATACTTCTTCTCATCTAGTGTCCAATTTCAAAATCATGACTTTCTCTTAGATCTGTAGTCACTCCAAATGATTTTTTACTTATTTTTTTTAATTCATGATCACTACTTGTTGGTGATTTAGAAAGTTAACTTTCTGAATTTTATTATTCCGAAGGGGATTCATTTTCATTTTAAACTAATTAAAAACCTAAGGCTTGTAAATATTCATCAGTGTAATCTCTAAGATATTTAGCATATGTACCTGTCATTTATTGATCCAATAATTATTTTTAGTGCAGCTTCTTAAGCCCTTCTTAATATTGTTTTACACCTTGATTTTTGATTTTCACGATATGGGAATTTAATTCGATTATTAAATTTAACAGAAGTGAATTTATTTGCTATTTTATTTTTATTTGGTTGCAAAAATATGAAAGGACATCTAATTTACATAATTTATTACGAAATGAAATTATGAGTCCATTCACAAATTTCACATACATTTCCTGATCCCTTGTACGTTGGATTAAAGAGCAGACTGTCTCTCTTCATACAAAATGTCTCATACTCAACTGTATTCTCAGATATTACATTTATGAAATCAACATAGCTAAAACTAAAAGATATTAGTACTCAATACAAGCCATTTATGTAAATTTTAATGCCCTGGCCTTATATTCATAAGGTTGCTGAGTAATAAACTCTCTCTCTCCACAAACAGCACTACTTCTATTTATTTATTATACCCTTAAGTGACTTTCTTTAAAAAGGTTTCTGTAGCTTCGTAGGTGTCATTTTCGTCTATGATTAGTGATTATGATTACTTTTGTGATCGGCTACATACTCAATTGCTCCAGTCAAAATAAACCAAATTTTAGTCGGCTAATCATATCGAGAATAGAGCACTTCTTCAGGTAATACCTTCTTTTCCTTTACAAATTGACATAAATTATTAATAGTAGATTCTGTAAAATTATCCCTTAAAAATCTTGATTTCTTTAATGTTGTACTATAAAGGTCAGTTAGTACTTCCTCTCTTAAATGCTTAGTTAATTGAGATATAAATTCCTCAGCATTACTCTCCTCTTCCTACTCAAGTTTAAAATAATATTCAAAATATTTTTTAACCTAAATAATCAATATTATTACTTTTAATGATAAATTTAAATTCAAACCTCTTTTACGAATATGTTAATGTATTTATCTTAATTTCAATTTATAAGTAGTCTTTTTATCTGATAGAGATTTAAAAATATTTCCAATATTTGAAATACAATACCCAAAAGCACCACATAGTAATAATGTAACAATAATAACAAATATTCTTTCAATTGTAGTTACAGGAACTATATCCCCATAACCCACTGTTACTGTTGTTATAACACTCCAATAAAGTGATATAATATATCTATCAAACCATGATAAATCAAATGCTCTAGGCTCATAATCCGTTAACCAATTCTTTTAACCATTATCATATTCTTATAAGGCAACAAAATGCCATGCACATCCACAAAAATGACCAGTCAAAATTAGAAAAAACACTAATTTAAAGAGATCAACTACAACTTAAATACTTTCCTATCATATTTAATAATATTACTTCAAAATTAAGCATTTATTCAATACTCTCCATCAATGGTTATAATCGAGTGAGTCTTAACAGTAAAGTATACCTTACAAATGGAATATTGAGATTTGACATCAAAAAAGGTATCACTACCACCAAATCCCAAAAAAAGTTTCCCTTAATATAATGTTTAACAATTGATTTTCTATCTTCATGCATTAATCCCTTATCATAATATGCTGTATTAAAATTAATGAGAATTTCAGCTACAAATATCCATGAAGGTAGTAAATCAAATAAGTATTCAAAAGCTCCTGATGTATTTATATTAAAACTTATATTAATAGGTATGTAAAAAATGTTCATTACTATAAATAATAGCAACAACATATCCCATAATATCTTAAATTTACTATCAGGCTTAATAACCTTTATGTATCGACTTAAAAAATCCTCCACATTGTCATAATAATGTATGTATTTTGTTGCTCTATTTTAAAAATTGTATTTAAGGATAAGAAACTAAAAAAGTTAAAACTTCTAAATACCAGACTTGGTTATTATTTAATTTAGCGAGATATTAAAATAAATTCAAAATTACTTGATAAGTCTCCAATAACTGAAAATATTTTTTATGTTAAAAGCCTAAATTTAATTGTTTCCGTTTTCGTTTTCAATTATTAAATAAACCTAGAAACAAGCCTAATAATATTAAATGCCTTCAAAGTCCAAATAATATTCAACCTTTATTAAATTGAAAAACTACCCAATATTAACATTTTTTCACTTTTTATGTGTTTTTTCAGTTCATTTTATTCTTCATCCTTCTAATCTTAAATTATTTTTTGTTTTTTATCTTCCTCATGTTCCATGTGTTGAACAAAGCTTTGGTACTAATCCAATTTAGAAAATGATTTTGCTCCATTGTTATTTTGAAAAGACGTTGAATCGACAACAAGTGTTTTTTTATTAGTTCTATTGGCAATCTGTGAAATACTAGGACTCCTCTAATCGAACTTATACAATTTTGCAAAAGAATTAGTTTTTGATCTAGCAGATTCCAAATCAAATCGGTTATCACTAAATGTATTTACACTCTACCTCACGCTACTCAAGCATTGATCACCCTCCGAACTCTCTGATTTTGGTCCTAAATTTAATGCCCTAAAATTTTTTCTCTCAAAAATGTTTCGTTTCAACTTGAGAGCCTCATCGAGTGGCTAACTCAAGATATTTTCATCAGAATTCAAGGGACTCAACGGGTATAAATCCTCTAATTTTGTCGCTGAAATGCGTTAGCTCGGAACTAGAGACTCAATATCTCGAAAAGGAGTATCTCTTTTATTCATTATTATATAAATTATACTGAAAACAAAAAATAGCTATTTAGTACTTTACAATAATGTTTCGTTAATAACTGAGAATATATTTCCTAAATAACTTTGAACAAATATTACAGTAAAGTGTATCAGTTTTGAGATGATTGATTATTTCCTTTCTACCAACTTCTTTGACCTATTGTTAAAATTTGTTAACAATTCCATTAATTTTCGATAAAAAGTATGGCCTGACGAAAATCAAAGAAAATAATCTAACTTTGCTGTTTTAGGACTAAACTAACAAGAATTCTTCTATAACAAATATATTGAATCTATTAAAATTAGTTAATATATCGATTCTCATGAATTTCATATACAATACTTCATTACTCTATGTGCTGATAAATGCTTTTATAGAAATGCACAATACTTTTTCATTTTATCAAAGTAATTTTCTGATGAAATCAAACTGATTACTATTTTCTTAGCCAACTAGTTTTCTTCAGTTTAAAAACTCTCAAAACTCTCAACCTATTCAAGCTCCTCTTGCAAAATTGTTAATTATTCAGATTAAATATTTGTAAATCCTTTAGGTTTGCATTCAGTAGCAATTCGAAAACGATTTTCTTGTATCTCTATTATGAAAATTATCCATTCATTTATGAATTATTCCCATTAATCTTCTGGTTTCAGGAGTATATTAGTATAAGTGCTTAAATTCAAAATGAGCTACATTTTTACAAAGTTTATAAATTAATCAACTAGTTTAAAATATCTTGCATGTCGAAGACCATCAACACAAAACTCTAAGAAGAAAAAAATTACCATCACTTCTCTTGCAATTGCATCGATTTAATTTTCATTAATTCGAGGTCCTGAACTATTTGTGAAATCTATATGGTTAAGCGATGGATTTGCTATTTATGAAAAAAATCTTAATCGATCAACAACCTCAATATCCTAGATAATTGATTTTAAGTAATTCAAATAGAGTTTTTATAAGTCTATTTTATATTTATCTGGCTTCATTATTCCTTTTGAAATCTAAAGCTCTTCATTTGATGATTCCATTAAATTTGGTATTTCTGCCTTAATAACATTAGTAGAGTTTTCACATATCTATCCCATTTATAATAATTATAATTATGCTAAAATTTATTCGCTAAGTATGGAGATTCTCTTCAAAAATTGTAAACTTATCACTTATTTTAGGATGAAATACTAGATCTTGGTTCACCTGCTCGTTCAAAGGGAACTTTAACCATTTGTCCAACTCCAATAGGAAATCTATAAGATTGGACTACTCGTCAAGATAAAGCCCTCTTTGAGGCCGATGTTATCGCATGTGAAGATACAAGAATCACAGGTTTCCTGATCAAAATGATCAAAAGCAAAAAGATGACCAATGATCAATTGCCTACCCCAAATGATCCTAAAGAATGTGATCTTGACGACGATGATTTTTCTCTTCAAGATATTGTGTTCGATTCTGCAAAACAACTCTAAGCGTATGCAAATTGTAAAATCATAGAAAATTGCCAGAATTAAATAAAGAGTTCATTACAGAAGTTGATTTCAAGTTTTTCAAACAAAAGAAAATTGAAGAAATGAAAGAAAGAATTGATGATGGAATCAAGAAATAGAAGGAATACTTACATGAAAAGGATCCTTTAAATTTTATGGGCAAAAACTAAGAAGATGATGGTGAAATGAATCCCTCTGAATTCGAAGTTTATGGTTTAACAGCCCCTTTCATGGCATACTTGAGAAATAAAATAGCAGTAGCTAAGAAAAGAAAAGGAAGAGGAGTATTAATTAGTTGCCACAAATTTAATGAGGAAAAAAGAATAGATAGACTGATAGCCATGCTCAAGATGGGTCTTAATATCACCCTTGTTTGTGATGCAGGTACACCTGCTATATCTGATCCTGGTTATAGGTTCGTGAGTAAATGCATTGATAGAAATGTCTAAATTGAAGTGATACCTGGACCAAGTGCAATTGCTGTAGCATTAAGCACTTGTGGATTCCCGGCAGATAATTTCTCCTTTTTAGGGTTTTTGTCTAAAGAATAACACAATAGGGATGAAAGTTTAAATTAATACAAAAAATACCCTCAAACTTTGGTTTGCTTCGAATCTCCAAGTCGAGTTCATTAAACAATTCTTACAATCGAGAAAATATTTGGAGAAAATCAAATGATTTGGGTTGGATTTGAGTTAACAAAAAAATTTGAAAAGAAATTAAGAGGACGATGCAGAGAAATTTATGAAAATTTAACAGATCCCAAAATCCTAAGACCATCACACTTGAAGGGAGAAGTAACAATCGTTATTGGGCCTTACACTGCATAATACAATGATGAACTTAAAGCTTAATAAATTCAATAAGATGGAACAGAAAAAGATCCAAAAGTTGAAGAAGATGAGGATGTATTAATAAAAAAGGTGGAAACCCTACATGTGGCCAAGGTTTTCGGTGAGAAATTCCAAGGCTCAGATAGAGAATTCAATGAAATGTTGTAAAAAGCATTAAAGATTTCTAAAACAAAGGCAACTTAATTAGTTGTTCAGGTGAGACATTAGTAAAGAATAGAAGAAAATAAAAATAAAATGAGATAGAAATTAGGAATTGAAGAGGAATATTTTAAATGATCATACTAAATTATTGTAGAGTTGATAAAATCAAAATAAACCTTCAGGTTAATGGAGCTTCTCTTATATTTTTTTGAGTCTCTTTTATAAAGCATCCTAATCAGAAAGAACAAATTAAGTGACTTATTTCCCACTATTTGCATTTGTTGCCAAATCCTCTATTTATTTTTTGTCAGAATTATAATTTTCATGTTCCTCATCTAATTCCATTATTACACCACCGAGTTTTGGAGGTTCAGGGGCCTTCTTATTCAAATTCACTACTACTAACTAATTTGTCAATGGTGGACTTACATTAGTCTTCTCATGAGTTTTCTATTTATCATTTAGATGATTCAGTAATCTACTATATGACATTTTTTATTGTTAATTCGAATTCTAAAACAAAATGTCCTAATTTTCAGTAAGTTTATCTTCACCGTTTTTAGGACTCTCAGATCTTCGCATTTTTTATAACTTTACTCGAGGTAAACTTTTCTTAGTTTTCTAATGCTAAGATGAAGGATTAGACTATTATTCCTAAGGCTGCTCGTCGTCAGATTAATCTTCCCCTTATGGCTTACCCTTCATTCTCTCAAATTACTCTGCCTACCAATTCAGCAATCGCTTTTTAAATTCCTCATCCAATGGGTCCTTAACCTTTTTCACTACTTTTAGCTACTTGTTTGGAAATTGACTATGAATTTAGTAGGGCTATTATGAGAGTGAGAATATAGGATCTTTATTAGATATTAGAGTACCTTTAGCTGGCAATTACTTGAGGGATCTCTTTTTTGGTAAAGCAAATCGTTTCGAGATAACTGCTAATTCACCATCTTTTATTCCAACCACTTTGACAGTATAAGTTTTCTTTAACTTTTACTCACACTCCTGCATTATTTATTGTACTGATTTATCCTAAAATTCTGCAACATTCAATCCGACTTACTAGAGAGACGATAATAATGTCTGTTTAGAATGTGCAACTTTAGCCTAATGAAAATAGGTCTAATATGGAGGGTAGAGCAGTTTGGCCAAATGTTCCATTTAACCCTCCTCAACTTATGTGACTATTTTACTTTTTATTGACATATGTATATTTATTTATAATGTCATTCGCCCACTACATTTAAATTAAAAATGACTTTCTGCTTTATTAAATTAGTTTTATTATCATGAGCATCAACTATAACTTGCACATGTTTCTCTTAACAATTATTAGGAACCAAGATTCTCACTCTTAAAAAATCCAGGCCTTTAATTCATATCATAAATACCTTAAGCAGGAATTTTAACAGTTTTTTCATTCACACTACAATATTGGGTTTACTCACATTCAAATTTCACTTCAATTTCTTCATCCTCATAATTGTGGTACTTGACTTTCTTTTTAGTCAGGACACCTTTCTATACATTAAATGGTGGGTATTCCTAATTACAGCTATCATACCTTCACTTAAATAGATCCTAACATTGAAGAGACCTCTTCAACTGGCATACAATCAAATTATTCTGTCGCAATCATATAAAAATAATAATAAAAATTTGGAGTGTGAGGGCTTCGATCTCTCCGCCTCTTGAATGCGAATCAAGCGCTCTACCAAATGAGCTAACACCCCACTTTAAGCATTTCATTTTGTTTCTCACTTAATATGCTTTGCACAAATTGAGATCCTTCTAAAATTTGGCTATTTAACTGTCTAACGAAACACATTACAAACATTAAATTTAATAACATGAATGACCCAAACATACATTACTTGCTAAAATATAGAAATGTATCTTAAATCATATAATTAGTTTGATTAATTAGTTAAATTATTTTAAGAAAACAATAATTGTAATTCATGGACAGAAATTAACTTATAGCATTGCCATTGTATTATTGGAGACATAATAAAATTTGAAAACAAATTTGGATAAATTTAACAAATAGTCAGTCTCAATTTAAAGAAAGATAGGATCTTGTATTTGATTTAAGTGAATTTATATCGCTCTACATTTGAGATAAAGAAATTAATTAGTGATAAGTATGTCACAGATTGTTTTGGTCTAATGGAATTATTTTAAACATCAGAAACTCAATGGACATGTTGGAATTGTAAATATTTTAATTAATATAAGAAATTTAAGGAAAGATTATTCTCCACTCTCTGGATTCATATCTTGAATTGGGTTGCCCAAAAAATGAATATTACTCAAGGGCTTCCTATGATTATTCAAGTAAAACCTTTTCTCCACCATTTAACGAGTGGAAAAGTTAATATTGTATATGTGGAAGGCCAGATATCCCAGACATTTCATACATTTAATGTGAAAAATGTAATGTTTGGTATCATTTTGAATGTTCAAAATTAAGTGATGAAGAGCTTTAACATGCTGATACACTTGATTTTATATGTTTTAACTGCTTATAATAATGATTATTTTATGAATTATTCTAAATTTGACGTTTGGGTTTTCTAATAGTTAGAGAAATTAGAAAATAAAACATAGAAAACAAAGTAGTTGGGAAAAGGGCAAAAGTAGAAATCATCAAAGAGCAATGACACAGATATGCAAGAGTTAATTTAAATGTTTAGTTACTTAAGCTTAAAAGAAACACATTAAAAGTCTAAGATAAAGTTAGATTTTTAGAATGGACTCGATCTATCTTGTGTGACAGACAAAGATTACTTAATCTGGTCATTGAATCAACTAAAGTAGCATTTAAAAATGTAAAAATGTTAAGATTTTTCAACTAAAATTGACTTAATCTTTAAAATATTTTTTAATTCAAAAGAAAAAGAATTTTTATTTAATGGATTATGTGAAAGACTTGGTATTGTTAGGGATTGTTTAACAGAAGAAGAGTAGACTGTTCAAATTAAGAATATATTTCAACAAATATTTGATGTATGATTATTAATTTAATGAAAATAATTATTACATTATTATTAGTGTTAGCTGTTTTTGCAACAGAAAAGAAAAGAAGAGTATTTAAAACAGAGTAAAAATCCTAATATCATAGAACAATACCATTAGATTAAGCATTACCCACTCATATTCCAAATTTTGTTGTAGTAGATGATTCTGATTACAAAAGAAATCATCATAAAGTCATTTATGATCAAGATTCTTTCACAAGTGAAAGAACTAAAGAGTTAAAGATTGCATAAAATAGATAAGATAACAGTTTGAAATTGGCAATTTAACATAGCATGAATTGAATATACTAAGAATATAACATACAATTTTTTCAAGATGGTGATAATACATTTTCTTTATCTTTTATTATTTCCTTTTGACCAAGTCGTAAATCTCTTTTTGATAATTTATATCCATGATAGCTCAATAACATTACTGTTGATAAGAAAATTCCATTTCGAAATCTAAAATAATTGATTATTACCTTAATTATTTTTATTTGCTTTGCATTGGAATATACATCATTAGTTAACCACCAAGCATTCCTGAAATATTTGCAACACCCACCCAAAATATAAACTTCATAAGGCATTATTATTCTAATTCCTTATGTCTTTATGTTCCTAATGGCGACAATTTTACATATAAATTAGAATCCATTTTTATATATTATATATTTTTAAATATATTAATACAAATGTAAAACTACTCACCAGAAGAAAT
>JMSD01000092.1:109943-140230 GCA_000715435.1 Paramecium caudatum | reverse complement strand
TGAACAGACCCAAGATTTAAGCAAATTGGATGAATAATATCGAGATTTATTCAAAATAATTATAAGAAGATTTAAATCTAAATTTTAACTAAAATAGTTAATCCTTTTGCAATATGTAGGAAAATGTTAGGAAAACAATCACTCTGATAGTCTGCACAGAAGAGAGTTCAGCCCCAGTATTATCACAAATAGTCGAAAAAGTGAAACCCTATTTTTAAAGGTCAGAATTAAAATAGTCTATCTAAGCATCTTCAATTTAATAAGCATGGTCTGAAGTTGTAAGCTAAAAATATCATAAACTTAGATGCTGATAATCATATACATAAAACATTTATTCATTATTAAAATTAATCTAATTATCACAATAATTTTAATATAAATATATTAATACAAATGTAAAACTACTCACCAGAAGAAATGCAAAAATAAAATCAAGAATTAAAAGAATTACTTCTAAAACTCAACTAGGATAAATAAATGTTTGAAAAAAAAGTGTAAAGAAAAACTTAAGAACTTCAAAAATTAAAACAATAATATGACACTTTGAGTGAAAAAATATTAAGCCAAAAACACCAAGTAGCCAATAATTCAGACTTCGAGTAAGATTAGTTGTTGCTGGTGATTGTAGACATTTTAATTGGATAATAAAAATAAGAAGGGTAATGCACAAATGAATCATGTAAATAATTACAAAAGGAAGTTCAATAAGCATAAGAATAATAAAAACTAGATATGTATTATTACTCAAAAAAAATTAAGCAAAATGAAGAATTACTCTCAGATATCAAGGTGAAGTATGAGGCATAATTCAAAGAATTGAATGATTAAAATTAAATTCTGCAGCATAAATTAGAGTTTCTTGTTGGAAAGACCATCTTTTATCATGAAGCTATATTAGATTTAAATTAATAAGTTAGTGAAGTATCCTATTTAAGAATATCACTGCAAGAAAATTAAAGAAAAGTAGAAGAAGATCTCATAAATAAAAATTAATAAAAAATGGCACAGTTTGAAGTAAGGAACAATTTCTTAATTGAGTAAGTAAGAGGAATGGAATAAGAATTAATGTCCCTAGAAAAATTAGTAACAAATATTGAACAATTAACCATGCAAACAAAAAAGCGTGGTAAATGAATAGAGAATCTATATAATTATCATTCATTTCTCTTTATAATATTTAATATGTTTAGTTTCAAGCCTGTAAAATGGTTCTCATCACTTTTATTGTCTAAAGTAAGACTATGACATCAATTTAGTTTCTCAAACCATATTTGAAAAATTTTGAACAACAAAATGTAGATGTACAAATGCTTGATGGATAAATTTGTTTGAAAAATTTAGAATTAAAGAATGATGTCCTCATGTAATTTGGAATTGACTTCGAAATTATTGATTCATTTCTTGGAGAAGTGAAATTAGTCATTCCCTGGAATAATTTGAAAACAAAAGAAATCACTGCAGAAATAAGCAACGCGAAGATTGTAATTTCCAATAAAATCGAAATGTCTAATTTCAATAAAGAACAATACAAAGAACATATCGAAAAGTTGAAAAAGGAAATACTAGCAAAATTTGATGAGAATGTGGCAAAGGAAGATTCATTTTCAAATGGTTCACAGGGCAGCAGTTTCTTTACAGACTTTGCCATAAAGATATTGGGAAAATTTGTGTTGAAAATCAACAACTTAGACATCATATTCATCTATTAGATCAACAATTACGAAATCGTCAAATTTGGTTTTGGGTTTTCATCTCTTCTAATTAATTAAGATGAAACTAAACCGAAACAAGAAGAAATACGAAAAAGAATATAAGCAGATAATATATTTCTGTTATTTGAAGTGTTTGATAATGCTCTTCCAACCCAACTCTAACCTGAATCTTTCATTAGAGATCAAACACTCTCCAAATTAGAGGAGAAAAAAGCAGTTCATATTCTCAAGAAACTAGGACTTAATGTTGAAGTAAGTGTTACTCTCTCAACATAAATGGAGATAGAATTAAAAGTTGCCACAGTTTCAAATGTTCTAATATACTTAAAATAAAGATAGATTCGATTACTACTGAGAGCTATGCAAGACATAGTCAATCATAGAAATGATAGACCTAAGGATAAACCAAAATAAGGCAAAACTGCTAAATCTTGGTGGATGTATGTAATAAAACGAGTGATTGAGAAAGAATATATTCGAACGAAGGTTAGAAAATAGGAATTAACTAATTATTTCAAAGTGCAACAATATTTGAACATTTATTCTAAAAAAATGCTCAAACAATATGATGCAAAAAGAGATGGCAAAGTTATGAGTGAGTTTGAAGCTAAAAATTCTGTTTCCTAAATTCTAATACTTAGAAGTATGGCAATAGATAAGATCCTTGAATAAAGAAATAATCTCAGATCAAATAACCCTAAAGATTAACAATTATAAAAGGATGCTTAAGTATGGTTTAGAAAATTCTAAAGTGATTTCAATATGGAACATGCAAGCAATCTTAAATTTAGTAAAAGTGTTGTTGATTCATATCTATCATTCATGAAGGAAAAAGAAAGTAATACAAGAATTACAATAATATTGGATGTGAAATAAGTTAACATTTTGATTTAAGAAAATTAAATACTTCAATAATTAAGAAATCTTCATGAATAAGTTGATATTTTCAAAAAAGAATTAATTTAGAAAAAATCCTTATAAGCTAAAGTATTGGATCACATTAAAGATAATTTCTTATAAAAGTTAACTAAAGTTACAGTGAAATCTTCTGAAATTAATAGAAACGATGATTGGAGATTAGAAGAATTATTAAAAGAAAAGATATTGATTAACCTAGAGCTGACTAGTATAAAATTTGAATTAGTGAAACAGGGCTAATTTAAATAGCTTATCAAAGCATAATTATAGAAATTAATCCTTTATGATACCAATCGATTTAATGTTTGTTATAAAAAAATAATTGAAATTTCAGAAGGAGTCAAGGTGTTAATGAGTTCAGAATAACTTGAAAAGCAAAAAAAAATACTAGATTTAGATCCATTGGAAAAAACTATTCAAGTATATCTGGACATATAAGCTGGACCATTAAATATTACATTATGTAAACCTTTATATGAAAGATTAATATCCCTCTAAAACTTGGTATTTTTTGATAAAACAGTCCCCCAGAATAGTAACTCCCATTATTCAAAATATTTTGATAATTTCTTAATTTCATCGAAACGTGTTTAATCAAACACCAATTTATCATTTTCTATTAGCAGAATCAATGTTTATCTGCCATTGTAATACAAGATTAAAACTTAAATGTTATTGATACATTTGAAATAAATAAAAATATTTAAAAGAGAGCATGAGAATAGTGTAGTCAATATTTATCCTGCGGAAAACTCGAATGGATAAGTTAGCCAATATCTAAAAGACTTAAAAACAAGACAAACAGTTAATCGAGTAGCCTAATAAACTTAAAATTTGGATGAAGGTCAAAATTTAAAACCCCTTTATTTTACAGTTGATTGTTTGAGATTAGCCTTTGTGCAAGATTATGATTGGGAAGAAAAAGAAAATATTTTTAAGATTTAATATAGAAAATTATGTCAAAGTGAATAATTAAATGGTGATCCTGGAATAGAAACAATGATTGAAACATTGCCCATTAAAATTAGAATGGAGCAATCCTAAAAAATGATTTAAATTGAATCAGATAAACTTAAAAGTAGAAGCAAAAGAAAATTCAAGAAAAAGATCTACCCCAAAACATCAACCATTACAATTCAATTGCCATTCCTTGACTTAAAAGTCTCTATTAAACACTTATACTTAATCCTTTAATTGACTTAAATTTGGTAAGCAAAAGGATATGATTTTTATGATGTAATTGATAATAAGGTTAAAAAGTAAGAGGTGAAGGTTACCCCATAACATTTTAGTGAGTAGATTTAAAAGGACCTTAAAGAATACATGATCAGTTAAGTTTCCATTGACATGGATGGAGTGCAATTTCAATTCACAATCAATACCGAAGAGTTCTTAGATAAATTTGTTAAAATGCCTGCAAGCCATAATAATAGATTATTTTCGTTTTACTTCCTGAATTTACACTATCAAAAGGAAAATCGATTTTTTGATAGTGTTTAGTAATTAGCAATTCATGAATTAGCCTTACAAAACATAAGTTGCCATTCATATGAATTACAAGGACCATTAAAAGTATTGGCTTCCTAACTCTTGAAATACTCTGATTGCGAGAAAGAGGCTCGATAATCGAGTTTTGGAAATGAGTTAGAAAAAGTTATGAACTCATAATCTGAAATACAAGAAGTGGGAGGTTCAAAAAATAAATCTTAATTATAAAAATCAAAATAAACATAAGTTTAAAAAGAAGAAATGAAACAATTAGATCCTTTGAACGAAACTGTAAAAGAAAATGTTGCAGATGAAATTGAAGATAATCAACTACCATAAACGATATTCTAACAGAAAAAAAATTAATTTTAGATCCTCTCACCTAAAAATTCATTTCTTGATAATGATAATAGAGAAACATTTGAAGATGAACTTTATATTAAAGAGTTTTACAGCAACACTGAATGTTAAAAGTGTATGAACGATAAAAATCATAGATTGTTATTAAATTTTATAAAGCCTAAAAACTTAATCAAACCAGATGTCTATTTCCTCTAAAAATCAGATTCAAATAAATCTACAATGGAAATTGAGCTATGTTAATTAAATTTACTCTTAGATCCAGAAATTATTACAAATTTAAGATTAATATTCGATATTGGTAGTTTGGCAGCAGAAATAAAGAAACTATAATTCATTAGATGGATGAGAGAGAATGGATTTTGGCCAGATTTTAAGGAAGTTGATTAGAAACAGCAACCAGAATCTCAACAATCCACTTGCATTACAAGTGAATTAGTTGAAGAGTAGAGCAGAATAGAAGTTCGTATAGAATAAGTAGCCTTATTATTATATTACAGTGGGTAAGTAGTCTATTTAATGAATATGAAAAATGTAGAAACATAAATCTCAAGTAGCACATTGTTTCAAAAAATCAACATAAACATGAATTAAGTACGCTTATTTGATACCGCCATTATAAGTGGCAAGCATCGTACAATGTTGGAAGATTATGATGAAAAAAACTAAAATGATATTTAGTGTCAAATTTAAATATGCAATAATGCAGATTTAATTAGAATTAGAAAATACGCAACATTTTGTGGAGTACGAATTAAGAAGGCCAAAATAGTATTTCTCAAGAGGAACACAAATGAAATACAATACTACATTAGAAAGGTTCTCTTATCCTCTTTTTCAACCACATTAAAATAATAAGATCGAAATGATATTATGGATAATATTGATGCTTAAAATATAAGTTTTGAATCATAACCTGAAGAAATAAAAAGTGATCCAGAATTTGGGTTTAAGTTTTCATTGGTAGCATTAAATTCACTTGGAATCGGATATCGAAGCTCACTATCAGATGATGCACTCTATATATAGTTTTCAAAAGTAGGTTATTGGTTCAGTGGAATATGGGGCAACAATTATGATAACCTCATTAAAACAGGATAATTTGATGATGAAATAGAAGAAGAAGAAAAAATTAATGAATCCTTTGTAGATGCTAAGTGTTCTTAGGATCCATCTATGGCCACAGTGTTTTAAGATGTAGAAGATTAACCAGAAGAAGTCATAGACAAGAGTATTCAAATCGTTGCAGTCTGGGGATTAGAAGTCAGATGTTGTCCAGGATAAGATCCAAATGATTTATTTGTAAAAGCACCAGACGATAAAGTACCAGACGAGAAGGAATCTTTAATCCTCTATATCGACTTCTGTGATGACACATAGGACAAAGTATTTTGCCATTAAGAAATAAAACCTATGAGAAGTAATTACAATTAATAATTTAGTTACAATAAATATAGAGAAATTGAATCTGTATGCATATGATTTAGATTATTGTACAATTTGTAAGTTTTTCATGGATAATTTGGGAGAGCAAGCCCAAACTATCATTGGTAAATATAACTATGATGAATTTAATGAAAATATTTGGATGGTTCTTGATATTAACATTAATAAAGCTATTGCTAAATTCTTTAAGGGAACTAGGGAGGATTGCAGATAGTATTATAATACCAAAAATCCAGCGAAGGACCATTATTTATTATATAAAAATCCTGCATCTATTGCAGTTGCTAAATTAGAAACTCTCAATTACCAATTCATGATGAGAGAGAATGGAGGAAAATTTATGAGACTGACTGCTCAACAAATCACACTCTCTGATTTCAGGAAAACTTCAACCATGAAACATTCAAAAGAGATTCTATTCTCAGTAATTGAGGATCAATTTAAGTGTGATGAAGAATAATCTAGCTCAGATGCGAGATAAGAAGAATTTAACAAAAACCTTCCAAATTTTATTGATGAAGTAGAGTCACAATAAGAACAAGTTATACAAACTTAAAAGTTGTTCAATTCATCTAAACCCTTACTAGTAGAGTAGTAATAAAAATCACCAAAACCTATCGATCAAAAAGACATCTCCCTTTTACCACAGGATGTTCAATCTTAAGCCTCTCAAATTGGTGGATAAAAAGAATAATCTCGTTGGGACAAATTTGTGAAAGAAGTCAAAAAAATCTTTTGCTGTCGGAAAAAAAATCTTAAAAGAAAGTAAAGTTCAAAAAGTAAAAATAAAAGCACTTTGGACAATATTTAATTAGAGAAGGAACATCAATAACTCTTAATATCATAAAGACTTAATAAACTTTTAGATTATCCCCCTGAACCCATGCTTAATAGAAGATGGATTAATTATAGGGAAAGGTAAGCCCTTCCCATCACTATTGAAAATAACAACAATCTAAATGATGGTGACAGAGATGATTATGAATATTATTTTGATCATATTCAAAAATAGGATCTGTACTTCCTTATGAAAACTAAACCTGATGGAGAGAAATTGATCAAAATAAAGTTGGAAAATAAGAATATCATACTATTAATTGATTTTCTTGTAGAAGTAGTTCAATTTTTCAGAACTCCCTACAACGGAAGTGATAAATAGAAATATTAAATGCAACCTCATTTTAATAACTTTCCACCTATGGTAATTTAAATTGATGTTTTTAATGTATGGGCAATCGTTCTAGGTGATCTCAATAAAGAAACATTCGATAAATCTAAATCCATCGGAATATTGTTGGATTGCAATTACTCTTAAAAATGGTTAGGTGATAGTTGGTTTGGACCTGGTAGTTGTGAAAAGAATATTGAGGCAACTTTAAAGAAACTTTTCATCTTTTAAACAAATCACATTATCAGCCTAAAATAAACACAAGACGATAAACTACCACCCTAACATCTACCACCCTAACAAGTAACACCCTTAAGATCACTTCTTGAACCATTCAAAGTGTGCATAAATATGAAATACTCTGTTGATTTTTTCAGAGATGCTATTAAAGAGATTAACTTCAGAACCAAAGAAGGTTTTCTGGTAAAGGAATATTATGAAGATTTTGTTGAGAATAAGTTTCAGTCTAAAAATGAATGGCACATAAATTTGATTAATTCAACAAAATTAAAGAATAATTTTAGCCTTTCAATAAGAGATATCGCTGAATTGTAACAAATTGTCAATATATTCTCTGCTCGAAAATCCCCAGATGACAAATACCCATATATTAGAAAGCAACCTCCAGTTGACTCCTTAGTTGATGATTGTATAAATACTAAGATTATTTCAATCGAAATGTTTAGGATACAAATATTGAAAAATAAGGATGGAGTTAAAGCAGCTTAATTTGAACTAAAAAATCTAAGAATGTCCGATTTCAAAGATAATGAGAAATCAAAACTCAAATTACTGGCATGCATATCACTAGATTACTTCAATAAAAGAAAGATGGATTTCGAACCCTTCCTCGAACCTTGGATATTTAAGGTGACTTTGGTACAGAAGGTTGAAAAACCTCCTGAGAACAGAGCCATTGATAGAGATTCAAAAAAAATTGTTATCTCAAACTATATTGAGAAGTAATTAAAAGGAGAAGAAGTGCCTTATTATCTGAAAGATCATACCAATTCATTAAACATTAATTTAACACCTGCACTTGTAGAGGTTACTATGGAAGCACTCAAAATTTACAATCAACAGATGGAAGATGAAGAACCTTATAAAATATTTAATCGTTGTGGTTATGCTTTGGAGATACGAGAATTCAGAAAAGATTAACCAGTAAACATAATTAGAGAGGATTCTGAATTAACATACAGTACCTAAAAAGATGTGTTGGCTAAAGAATTTAAAAGGCATAAATCAGATTAATAGCATATGCTGCTGAATTTAGTTATCTTAAAACCAGAAAGCAATAAAGAAGAAGATAAGGAGGAGGATTAAGAAAAAATAATTGATTTCCTACCTGAAAAAACTTAAATAAATATGAGAAGAACAACCTATGAATAGTAACAGATGAGAGTTTACAAAGAAAAATAAAGTTTTCAATAAATGACCACAAACACTACAAATAATATCACTAATATGACTTCATCTCAATTTCAAAAAGGAGTTTAGAAAACTTAAAAATAACAGAGAAATGATAAAAATATCAGTAACTATAAAACTATCAAATTTGTGAATTTTGACTTTGTGGGCAAAAAGTTCTATCCCCTTGTAAGATTACATAAAAATGAATAATAAGAATAACACAATACTAAGAAAGGAGCATTGGATAACATAAAAACTAATTTCGATAAAATTACCAATGTATTTTTAGTAGACAATCGAAAAATAAATGAAGATAGAAACATCTTTATCTAAGTTAATGTGAATATCAATCCTTAAAATGGATCAAAAGAGATTTAAATTTAAAGCACTGTCAAAATTTATAATTACTTAAGTACTGCACTTGAGCTTGGATTTCAAATCAATGGTTAAATGAAGGAAACAACTTCGGTACTTTTAGGTCCTAAATAAATATACATAGTCCCTCTGGAGTTCTTGGAAAATAAGACTGAAGTTCGTTTTACTCCTGAGAAAAGTTTAAAGCATTAGTAGGACGAATAATTAGAAAGGAAATATTATTAACTTGATACCCTCCTATGTGATTAACAATCTTTGGGAGAGTTTGAAGTGGATAAAGATAATTCTATAGTAGAAGTACTTGAGCAAGCCACTTAAATAGTGACATCATCTCAAGGAAAATCTAATCCCGTCATTAGATCTGAATTTAAATAAATTCAGGATCCTCTGAATTATAAACAAGATCACATCATTACATCCATGAAAAGCAATATCAAGAGAAATAATTTTTATTTCATTATCAATTGTGTAAAAATAAAAAATCAAATAACCTTTTAAAGAAGGGCTCACAATAACTTTGCAGGAACCCAGGATTAAACTAAAAATGAATATGACAATGATGTTTGCTATGAAACATATCTGATTTGTTATCCAATTTTCAAATTCACAAATGCCACAGTTCGAGATCTCAATATCCACTATGGTGTGTTTTCATAGAACAAATAATAATAGGAGAAATCTTTACCATATACATAAGTGATGCCAGATTAACATTTTTACTGTGAATCTTTGGATTATCATGATGACATTGAATTATGTTTTTCCTTCGTCAATTAAAAAAATTAAGAAAATGGGGAAAATCTCTTAGATGAGCAACTGAGAACTAAACCTTTCAAGATTTTCAATCGAGGTTTTGGACTTGGTGAAGAAAATAAAATTTCCGTCAAATTTAAGTAGGCTAGTGGTAATGATCTCTATCTCACTGCTCTAGTGAAGAAACGATCCACAAAATCTAGAGAATTGGTCTTATATTGCCCATATTTAATTTTTAATGAAACAAGTAAATTACTAATGTTCTAAGAATATGGTTTAACCTAAGATATTTTATCAAATGACTGGACATATTATTAGAACTTCAGTAAGACTTACTCAAAAAATAAATAAAAAAAAGAAATAGAATAACATTCACAATATCACAACCTTCATATGTTTTCAACTTCCTCCAACATGAATAAAATTTAAATAGCAATTGGTGAAATGAATGATTAATCGGAACCTACTACAAAATCAAAGTGGAGTAATCCTGTTAGTTTATAAAATAGCAATGTAATCGAAATTATAGGATCCACTGAGATATTGAAAAGGGATCATGAACAAATGTAATCAAATAACAAAGCCAAAAAGCCTAGTGCTGATGCCAAAGGTAAATTTGAATTTGGAATGGCGATTACTAGTGCTCCAGGATCATTCCATAGAAGCAAATTAATTACTCTTACACCTAGATTCATAGTTCATAATGAAACTTAAAATAACATAGCTATGGCATAAGTGGATACAGAATATCGTGATAGTAATTTATTGAGATTAAAACCTGGAGATTGGAAATATTTTAGTTGGTCAAATATTAAACGTCCATACTTGGCAATGATATCTTTTTATCAAGAATCAACAGGATTAATATCAGGTTGGAGTGGATATTTTAAATTGTAGGTTCAAGAAATATCCTTTAAATTGCCTTAAATTAAACAAATAAATAACAATAATTCTGACTCTCAATAATTATATATTCTGCAGAAAGTGAATATCACTCTCATGGATGATTTAATTCTACTTATTAGATTTATATCAGAAGATCCTATTATTCCTCCATACTATATCGAAAATTTAACTAAATATGAGATATCATACAAACAATAGCCCTCTAGCTCCGCATAAAAGTATCGCTTAACATAAGCCAATCCAGTTATGCAAAATAATGATTTAAATAGAGGTATTCATTAAGTAGCTGCAAACTTTCCAGGGAATAATCAAGATTAAGAGTTAATTTAATTTTCTGCTGGTGGAAATGAAATAACCACCCTACAACCAGGTGAAAGAGTTGCATTTACTTGGGATAATTGGATTGATGATAAAGAACATGTTTTAGAAGTGGAAATTGAAGGATAAGCAGAAAAATATGAAATTGATAAAATCCAAAATTTCACACCACTTGTGTTACCTGGATAAAATTAAAAAAGGAAAAAATTAGTTAATAAAAAGTTTCTATACAAGCAGGGTAAAATTTATATTAAGGAGCTTGATAAATTCAAACCATTTTATTGCACTCTAAATGTGATAAAATAAAAATTCAATGTATATACTCATGATAAAAGACAACATGAGTCATATTATTTATAAGGAGCCAAAGTTGAAGAAAGCAAGGATAATGAGTTTGTATTAAAAATAAATCCAGAAAAAATGTTATCAACAAATATTCATTTTTAAACAAAAACAGTCGATGAATCAAATTAATGGATTGATTACTTATGGCGTGCTATTCAAATTGATAAACCTGAAATGGTGGAATTAAAAATTGAACCCTCAAATTAGACTAAAGTTGTAACTTTCTACCAAAATACATAAAATGATAGAGCCGATGCATAAAGTGAAGGATTAGATAATTAATTTGAAAAAGAGGAAGATAAATAAAGATAATAGTTTACAAGTTATAAAGTATCCATTACAAATTGTGTTAGTATTTCTATAATAGATGAAACTCCAAAAGAAATTATCTAGATTTGCTTTAAAAACATTTAAGCTAAATATATATAAATTGAAGAAACATAAAAAGATTTATTGCAGAAAGCCAATTAAGATGATGAAGAAAATACAAATGTGCTCTCAGGAGAAAAATCCCAAGTGTTACAAATCAAAGAGTATATTAATTTATCCATAGATCTAATAATCATCAATAATCAGCTCATCAATTCATAATTTCCTGTACTATTAGCTCCAAACAAAAAAAAAATATTCGGGAATCAACAACCATTTTTTGTGCTACAAATATACAGGAAAGATTAAACATCAGTAAAAAGATAGAATAATAACATTACAACTAATGCCAGTAAAGTGACTGTGAAAAATGAATAGCCTGGCCCTCAATAAAATTAAGTAAATGATAAATAAATATGCTAATAGAATCAATCAAAATTTAAGATTTCATATATTCATACACTCTAAATGTTTACTGACACTCTTGAAATTAGACTAGATCATCAAATCTTAGATCAAATAATATAATATTACAATCAAATTTCAGCAATTATATGGGATAGTAATTTCAGTGATGTTCAACAACATAGCGCCAGTCAATTTGGATTAGGATCATTGTAAAAAAAGTAGGAAGAGTAATTAAAGAAAATTCAGTAACATAGCATAAGTAAAATTTATCTTAAAAATCTTATGCTTGAACCGATTGACATTTGTTTTACCTTAAAGTATTTTTTACAATCATAATAGATCATCTCCAGGGCATGTGATGAATTCATCTTCTATTGGTGTAATAGCTGATTTGGGATTGACCTTAGCATCAATAGATAGTGCCAAAATTAGATTGAATGCTTTTAAAACACAACATATTTTTGGATCTAGTAATGAAATTATTGGAAGAATATCTAAACATTATAAAGGGTAATCTTAATCTCTTAAATAGATAATTTTTAACTTAAATTTACAAATTGCTTGGATCCTTTGAAATATTTGGAAATCCTGTTTCATTGATTTCAAACTTAGGAACTGGTGTTATTGACATGTTTTATGAACCACTCTATGCCCTAGTTACTGGTAAAAGTGGGTATAAAGTTGGTGAGAAGTTTTTCACAGGAGCAGTAACTCTAATACATACTTCAATTACTGGTGTATACAAGACTGTATAAACAATTATTGGTACAATCATGAAAATTCTTGATCAAATTACTTTAGATAAAAAATACATGTCTGAAAGAAGTAACAGATTAAATAGAGCCATTAAGAATTTTAGAGAAGGGTTTATTATTGGATTTACAAATTTTGGAAAAATTCTATTTCAAACAGTCATTGGAATATTAGAAAGACCTATAACTGGTATAAATGACGGTGGCTTTTTGGGCTTCCTCCTTGGAATATATCAAGGAATAATGGGAATTATTATTAAGCCAACTGTTGGAATCTATGATCTTCTAATCACTATCATTGAGGGAATTAAAAACACAGCTATTTATGAAGAACACATTATGGATACCAGATATAGACCACCGAGAATATTTGGAGAATTTAATTAATTGATACCCTTTAATTTTAAACATGCAATAGGAACAGACATTATAAGAAGATATAAATTAAAAGTAATTGAAGGAGAAAACATAATATTTTTTGATTAATTAAATATTTCTGATGGAAAGAAGAAAAAAATAGAAGCATAAATTGTACTTACAGATACAAGGATAGTTTATGTATTGGTATAAAGTATTTAATATTATAGTCTCATTCATCAATACATTGCGACAAAATTATGGTCTACAAAATTAAGTCAATGGGATTTAATGAAACAAAGAAACTGTTGGAATTTAAATTACATACTCCTGTCAGAAAATCATGGTTTGTTCCAAATTCCACTGAATATTCCCTTAAATATGAATCAAAAATCAAGGCTCTTAAACTAGCTGAATAAATGCAAATATCTTTTAAGGATAGATATAATATAATTTATTTAGATTTAGTAGATCCAAATGAAAATAAAAAAATAAAACGGAGAGAAAAAAATAAGTGATTAAATTATCATATAATTCATTTTAATTTATTATGAATGGCTTACATTAATTTTTCAGAATACTAATTTGCTGGCAATTTCAAATCATCAAAGTATGGATGCTTCAAAGCATTAGAAACACTTATTCTTTTATTTGGATCATATTAAATCATTTATGATAAAAGATTAATTCCTTTTAAATTCATTTTTGGGATTAGTTTCTATAAATTGAGTGGATCTCTTTTTTCGAAATATTTAACTTTAGGTAGTTTCTCATATCCAGGCCAATTACTCTCAGTCGGATTACCCAGAATTGTAACCATTTATGCAAGTACTTTGATTTCATTTTCTCCATAAAACAATGGCTATCTTAAGTACAACTCAGCAAAAACACATCCAAGTGACCAAACATCAACAGACGGTCCATAATATGCTGAATTGAAGTACAATTCAGGTGATCTATATTACAATGTACAAGTCTGAGTTGTCATTGGTTTATCTTCCCATAACCTAGCTAGACCAAAATCTGTAATTTTTAATGTTCCATCTTTAGCTATTAAAATATTTTCAGGCTTAAAATCTCTATGAAGAATCATTCTTGAGTGCAATATTTCCATTCCTTTTAACATTTAATACATCATTTTCTGTATATCAGACTCTTTCCAAGCCTCATTTGTATCTTTGTAAAGAAGATTATACAAAGAAACCATATAATCATAGACAAAACAAATAGAGCCAAAATTTTCTTCATTCTTTTTTTTTGAAGGTTTTACGAAAATATGCTTTACATCATTCAAGTTTTCATGATTCATAATGCTTTTAAATCTAACCTCCCTTAAACTATCTATATCTAAACCAATCTTCTTCTTTAATGGTCTAAATTTTTTAATTACCACAAATTGTGGTTATTCTTCTTCAATTTGCGGTTAAGAGATCCATGGAAATATATTCCTGTTATGGATTGGCTTCTCACATTTATAAATATAAATTTTTCCATATGCTCCTCCAGGAATTTTTCTTACTTTTGTATAATGATCGTGATCAAGTGTTTACATATATTTAATAATAAATCATACATCCCATTATTTCCTGAGATCTGTCAATGGAACATATCTGACACCCAACACATTCTAAATACTAACATTCCCATCCTTATCCTTATCAACTACTTGAAACACTTAATTTCCTTTTCCTACAGGAATTACCATTCTACCACCTTTATCTAACTATTCAATTAATTTTTAAGGCATTGTTTCAGCAGCTGCACCAACATGAATTGCTTAATAGGGGCCTTCCTATTCATAACCTAATCGACCATCTCCTTAGATGATCAAAATAGATTTATCCAATAAATATTGATTGAATGATCTTATTATAAGTAGTTCCTTACTTTTGTAAATTTTTTATTGATTTTTAAACTAATTGTGGTACATGTTCAACTCCTACAACTTTTGATTATCCTGATTTCATCATTAATTTCATTGCTGCACACAAGTATCCACTTCCCGATCCAATATCCAAAGCTCTTGTTCCATTTTACAAATGATCTTTAAGAAATTCCTATATAAATAAAATTTGTACAAGTGAATAAGCATGCATATGTGGTGCAGAGATAGTGGCATTATACCCAATTTACAATGGATAATCTTCATATGCAAATTTATGATCGTTATCATCTACAAATTCTTTGCGATCAACTTTCGAGAAGGCTTATTTCACTACATCACTTTTAATTACACCATCTTTTAGTAAATTCTAGACTAATTATTCTAGTTTATTATTCATTTTAAATTATGGACATTGAATTTTAGATCAAAGAGGATAAGTTAGCTATTCTAGTCATTGGTATGGCAGGTACAGGCAAAACTACATTTGTATAGGTATAAATAATTCATTATGAAGCAACTCAATTTACAATTACAATAACAATAAAAAAAGCCAACTTTAATCAACTTAGATCCTGCAGTCTATTCGCTGCCATACAAACCTGATGAAGATATTCGTGAAACAATTAATTATAAGGAATTGATGACAAAGTAATGAATAAATCAATTTAGAAATAAGCTAGGACCAAATGGAGCAATTATGACAGCACTTAATCTCTATTCTTTACAATTGAACACAGTCATTGAAAAAATAGAAAACTCTGAAACTCAGATATAAATAATAGATACCCCTGGATAGATTGAAGTATTTACCTGGTCAGCCTCAGGAAATCTAATTTCCCAGACTTTATCTATGTCAATGCCCACAATCATTTTTTATGTAATAGACATTGCAAGATGTTAAAATCCTAATAGTTTTATGAGTAATCTACTATTTTGCTGCAGCATATTTTATAAGTTTAAATTGCCAATGGTTGTTGTATTTAACAAATGTGATGTGGCTGATTCTAAAATTCCATTGAATTGGTTGCGTGATTATGATTCATTTACAGAAGCTTTAAAGAATAAGGATAATTACTTATCCACATTAAGCAAACAAATGGTCCTAACTTTGGAGGAATTTTATAATAATTTCACAGTGTTAGAGGTTTCTTCATTGACTGGAAAAGGATTTGAAAAGATAGATGAAGTATTAGAAACAGCAAAGAAGGAATATATGAATATCACATTAGTTGATATACAAAAAAAGATGTCTGAAAGAAAATAAAGTAACTACGATAAACAAATCACCTAATTACAATAATAAATGTAGAAATTGTGATTAATCAATATCATTTTTTACGATAAACACGCTCTTTTTCTTTGAGATCCAGTATTATGACATCCTATTCCCTTATTCTTTGTTCCATTTGCTGTCGCAATTTTTTATCAAGTTCATTTTCTATACTTAAATACTATAAATACATTTTTTAAGATCAAATATTATTTAATTTTACTAATCGATGTCTTTCTTAAACATAGATATTTCGCTTTTTAATGTTTCCAATTCATTAAATTGATCACGTAAACTCATTTTTTCATTCTCAATTTTTTAAATCTCACTAAACTATTTAGCTTCTAAAGTTCGAATTTCCTCCCTTTGCTTTTTCTCTATTTCTTCTATTTAATCTTCATATTATTCTTAAATGGAAATTCTAATTGATTCTTTATATTCATTTAGTTAGGATTTTAGAGCAATAACCTCTGCTTCCTATTATATAATTCTTCGTTGTGCTTTATCAAATTCTTCAATTTACTCCCTAGCTATCTAGAATTAATTCTTCATTTCTAAAAATGTTATGTTTAAATCGGCAACACTTTTTCCATCCTCCAATTATGATTGATTTAAGAAGCTGCCATGAGTTGAAACTATTCTATTTTCTTACTCTGATTTAATTTCCATCAGATGTTATTCTCTTTACTCTGATTCCTCTTATAATTTCTTTATTTTTTCTTGAAGTGCCTACTTATCTGCCTTTTACTTCTCAAGAGATTTAATTAATTATGGAATTTTTTCCACCTCCGAAGTTAATTTTAAATTTTCTGCCTCTTTGGCTCGTAATTCATCCCAAACTTATTCATATGCTTGTTTCAATTTGGTTTTTTCTTCTTCCAACAATTTCATCTTTCTCATGTCTACATTTAATTACATAGAAGGTTTTTCCTATTGAGACTGAAGTTATTTTATTTCATCCATTTTTACTTAAAGTAAAATTTTGGCTTCATTTAATTATTTCTGTAAATCAGATATTTTTAATTTAAAACATGAATTGTATTCTTTTATAAATCTTAAGTGCTTTCTTTTTCTTTTGTATCTTCAACTACTATTATTGTATCCTCTTCTTCTTTAGTTTAGTTTAATTATCTATTAGCCACTTTTGCAATTTCTTCTTTCGAGAATTGCCCTTTGTCATCTTTTAAAACTTCTTTAATGTTTTCTGCCTTCACCTTTTACTCAGTCAAAGCTTCTTGTTAGACGAGACAATTGCTAAACCAAGGATGTTCTCTCATTTTTGTTATATTGTATCTCTTTTGTGGATCTCTTTAAAGCAATCCTTATACTAATGATTTAGCAATAGTAGGAAAATCTTGAGGAAAACTAATTCTCACTTTAAGAATGTTATCCTCCAACATTTTTTGGGATTCTTTTTGATCTTTTATTTATGAAGAAGGGGCAAATGGAGCTTTACCTGTCAATAATTCATAAATTAAGACTCCCAAACTCCAATAATCAATCTTTTCATCATGACCACTTTCAAGGATCATCTCAGGCGCCAAATAATCAAGAGTTCCACAATATGTAGTTCTCTAATGATTATTGACATTAGACCACCCAAAATCAGCTATTTTTATGTGTCCATTTCCATCAAGGAGAATATTTTCTGGTTTAATGTCCCTATGTATTATTGGTGGATTCCTTGTATGCAAGTATTCAATTGCTGACATGACTTCTGTCATAAACTATTTTACAGTTTTTTCATCAAAGCGGCCAACTCTATTTAATTTCTACCATAACTATCCACCAGTTGCACACTCCAATATTAAATAAATATAGTCCTCCTCTTCATAATGGTTATAAAGTTTGACTATATTTGGATGCTCCAATCCATACATTATTTTGACTTCATTAATTATTTATTGAGTCATCTTCTATTGTTTGATTTACTTTTTCGCAATCTATTTCAAAGCAAACACAGCCTTCGATTTTTTGTGTCTAACTTTAAACACTTTTCCAAATGCTCCCTATCCCAATCCTTGAATCACCTCAAAATCTGAAGTACAAGCCTCTCTCTCCATTCTTCCTTACACAGTTGGTGAGAAGAATAGAATCCTTTCTTTAACTTGATTTATTACAAGACCATTAGACATTTTTATAAAATAAATATTCACATTACAATCATACCCTTAATTGTTGCCAACTCTCTCTAAATATCCAACTCTTCCTTTACTTATTCATAAATATTTCCAATTTAATATCTATCAACTAGGAGTTCCAGAATTGCTAACATCACTTATGAGTATTTTGGATTGCTGAATTTTTATAGAATAAATTATAAAATTTCTTATAACTCTTCCTAATCCAAGTTATTCAATGCAATATTTAGTACACCCCTATCAGAAAATTCTTCATACAAACCTAATATCATAGCTGATTATTTTTCACGGAATGCCTAATTATATAATTGTGTACTTTTAGCATAGCTTCCTTATATTTGAAAGTTACTAATAATTTATCATATCCAGCAAATTTTAATCCCTAGATAGTTGGAACTTTAAAATCATAATCACTTATTTTTGAATAGATTCCTCTGTTATAAAATTTATAATTTTTGATTCTTCTTTACAAATGAGGATTAGATCTCAAATATTCAGGAATGTAATCATTCTCCTCTTCAATTTCATCATCCTCCTTAGATGGCTTTAATTACAATATCTCCAACTCTCCATCATTACCTCCAATGCATACATTCTATCCATCAGTAGTTGAATCTAAACATAAAACAGGACTTTTCCATTTTTATTAATGAGTTACTGTAAATATATCAGTACGAATATATTTAATTTAATGATCCAATGATCCTGTTATCACTCTTGTTTGATCATGATATTATGATAATGTTAAACTTGTTACTGTTTATTAATTTGTGTGCAATTCTTAAACCAATACATCCTTTCTCATATCCCATAGAGTAGTGAATTAGTCTTATGCAGACACAAAATGCAATTTATTTGGGAGTATTAATATTGATTCAACAGGATATTCTGTTTAATATACTTTAACTGGTTCATTACTGCTACTTCTTAGATCAAATAATTTTATCATTTTATCATATGATGAAGATAGAACTTACTAATCTTAATACCCTTGAACACATCTAATAAAATCAGAATGAGCATTTGGAATACTTCTAAGGATTATGTCATTTGGAATATCGATTAATTTAATAGTCTAAAATAGGTTGAAATTTTACTCCATCATCTGAGGCTGCATACAATTAATCTAAATTATTGAATTAAAGTGCATGAACTGGTTTCTTGAAATTCTTAAACTATCTTAAAGATGTCTTTGTTTTAAGGTTCATTATGTTTACTAATCCATCTTCATGACCTGTGGCTAATAATTAGGAATCAGATCTTAATTGCAATTACAGCACTTAACTCTTAAATCTTGCCATATTCTATGTGATTTTATTCTTATTTGTGGAAAAGATCTCAACATTGTTATGATGAGCTATAGCTATTTTATTCTTTATGTTATTCGATCCATGGACAGCCTTAATTGCTTGATTGTGTTATTTTTATAAAACCTGACCAAAGGAATGCCAGTATCTATTTTCTGCATTGTCACTAATGGGTTTTTTATACAAACTAATTGAATAGGGAACAAACTTACGGCTTTTCTTTAATTTTAATGTAATTATCCATATTTATAAATATTAATTCATTTACACTCATACCAATTATTACCAATTTTTGCATCAACTTCAAGGGGTAAGGCTAATTATATTTCAAATGGATTTTCCATCAAATCTTTTACTATTTTTAGTGCTTCAGTAGCATTCTCTTCAGGTCCTTCCTTAAATTATTATCATTTTTACTAATATCAATTCATCATGAACTTGCAATAATAATTTATATCCCAAGTCCTTCAATTCCTTGTTTTTGTATATTTTCACCATTGCAGCAATAACAATATCAGCTGCACCACCCTAAATTGGAGTATTAATTGCTGCTCTTAATCCATGATTTTAAAATGATCTAGTTGTTTATTCAAAGTATTTATCCAAATAACGATACCTACCAAGTAATGTTTGAGTGTAATAGTAGTTTTTAGCAATATTCCTAACATTATATTACCAATTTTCCTATCTTAATTCAATTAATTACCACTTCTTTTCTCTATGCAAACCATGCATCAATAGTTTTTTAAGCTTCTTTAATATCACATTGCCAATCCTTAGCAAAGCCAGTAGCTGTTTTACCATAGGCTATCGAAAAATTGAGTACCTTTGCTTTTCTTCTTTCTACTGCATATTTATCTTTAACCAATGGAACTGGGGCCTTTCCTTTCGATTTATCCCACTCAATCAATAATTCTCCATTATCTATTTCTTATTACACTTTTGGGAACATAGTCTCTCAATATAACAAAATCTTACAATAACAGTTCTTGAATGAAAATCACCACCTTTTAGAAAGGCATCTATCATAGCCTTGCACTTTGTCATATGAGCCAAAACCCTTAATTCCAATTAACCATAATCTGCAACTATTAATTTATGTCCAGGTTTTGCTACAAATGATTTTCTTATTTTATATCGATCTTTTTCCAATGCTGGTTGATTCAATAAATTAGGATTTCGAGCACTTAATCTTCCAGTTTCTGTATTAATGTTGATGCTTGTATGAATACGACCACTTACATCTGTTTACTCAATCAAAGGAACGATAAATGTATTTAATAGAACTTCTATACTCTTAACTTCCAAGAGGTCATGAATTGCAATGCATGCTTCAATTCCTTTTTGTTCTTCCCCTTTTTCCTTAAAGTGTTCATATATCCTTCCATATTGTTTTTTCTCAACATCACCTGCCAAATATTTGAGAACAGTATAATCTGCTTAAGGTAATCCACTTGGTGTAAATGACAGGGGTTCAATACCCAATCCTTTAATGAACATATCCATATATTTTAGAGGAGATTTTTTGTTTTCCTCCACCATTTAATGAATATTGTCAATCTAGAAGGCTTTGATTTCTGGTAATTCATCAACTTCCTTCCTAACTGATTTTTTTCTGCCATCAGATAAATATTCATCTTCTTCATTTTCAGGTGATTATTCCTGTTTTTAATCCCTCTTTGATTGCACAATTTTCTTACAAGGAGCAAAAAATAATTATTATAACTATTATGTACTGCTACAATTAAATTATGAAACATCCCCCTCTTAAGTTGTTTGTACCCATCTTTTGAAATTTTACTCGAAAGCTATTTAATCTTACTCTGCCTGCAATTTTATTCTTTTAATGTGTTCTAAATCTACTTACATTCCCTCTCTTTCCATTTCTGTCAATATCTCCCCCAATGGATTCCAGTATTTACTATAAATATCACCCAAACTATTAATTCCAAAGGAATTTCTCTTTGTATTATAATTTGAGTCTTCCTTTTTCAAATGTGCATCTATTTTTGTTTTATTCAATAAATCCTTTAATGTGAGACACAAAAAGTAAGTAATCTCAGCATCTAAAGTTGAATAATCTATCCATTAATGAATGTATTAAGGCAAGCAATGCATCTATAAAATTTTAGGATATACTTTAATTTTGCTCATTTATCCATTTTTAAGTTCTTTATTTTAACCAAATATTTATTTCATATTTGTTTTCAGATTAACATCAAGTAAATGATCCCTAAACAACTCCAAAGATTTTCTTTCTTCTTCTGGCAAATTAGGTTTATTTAAAAGAGTTTCTAGCCTCTTTTACTTCACTAATTTAATTTCCTCTTCATAATGAAGCGATAACTTTGCTAAACTGTAATCTTATGCTTGTTTTGATGGGTCTAACAATCTTGCCATATGCATTGTATCACCAAAAAACCCTCTAACATTAATGCCATGATTCCCGAAAATATGCCTATCAAAACCATAATTGTGCCAAATTTTCAATATTTTCTCATTTTCTAAGTATTCCTTGAAGTATAATATCAAATCACTATTTTGTGCAAAGTTATCAATAAATAATCTTGGACCATTACCAAAATTCACTTCAGGTCCAGCAAAAGCACTTGCACAAATGAGTTTCCCCCTATTAACTGGTGTTTCACTCTTAACATCTATATCAATTGTTTCTGTATCCCATGCATGTGGTTATTTGTTGTATTTTTTCAGAATCTCCACAACTTTTTTCGCTTCTTCAGGAGTTTTAACTATAGTCACTCCTGGCATATCCTTTACCTCCTCTATAGTCCTATTGTAATAGGAACGATATAAATCGTATTCTGGAGTTTTAGAACTCCCACCTATTCGACTCTTTATTGAATTGATATTAGCAATTTGAGCAAATTTGCAAAATCGATATTTTATCATATATATGGATTAAATATATATTGATAAAAAAGTTAAGGAGGGAAAAATTCTTGTTGTAATTAATCAATAAGTCTATGATTTGACCGAATTTAAAACACGCCATCCTGGTGGTTTCAAAATATTGGAAAAATATAATGGCTATGATGCAACACGATAATTTGAAGTGTTAGTAAGGCATAGTCAAAAAGCAAAAGACATGATGAAAGACTATTTCGTAGGTACATTCAAGGATGTAAAACAGAAATTTTCATGGGAATTCATAAGAAGCAATAAAGAGAAACTCTACCTAGTAATTAATAATTATTTATATGACTGCACAGAGGTATTTATGTAATTTATATAAGTTTAAAGAGAATCATCCAGGAGGTGAGGAAATATTGAATTTGTACAAAAATCAAAATGCAACAGAAGCTTTTCATAGAGTCGGACATAGTGCAAAAGCCAAAGAAAAAATGCTACACTATAAAATAGGTGAATTGGAGCATAAGGTATTGAATGTAATTACATCAAGAAAGCAGAAGGAAATACATCAAAATGGCTCTTCTTTCTTGTTGGATTGTTATTTGCCTACTTTTACAAAAGTTTTATAATGTGATGTATTATATAATAGTCATTCATATTCTAAATATAGTGTATAAATAATATGAAATAACTCATTTTCAATTACGACCCATCCATTTTCCAATGCAAGCTTAAAAAGAAAACCTTACTCGGAAAATAAACAAGATACATCTACGTCTTCGAAGATAAAATCTGGTTTAATAAGGATGAGAACAAGGGTACACCAGCTCGAATTGTACCCTATGAGGAAGTCATCAAAATACAATGGAACTTCGCGTTCGATTAGAAAACCAAAAAATAGTACATAAAGAGTTTCACACTCTACACTTTTAAAGAGGAGTCGAAATACTATGGAGATTTCGAAATGATGTACGCTTTAAAAAGAATTCTGGCGAAGTTCATATCTTAGGCAAATATCAAGGACGAATACCAATAGGAAGATATTTTAGGGGAGGGAAGCTATGCTGCTGTGTTTCAATTGAAATAGATCTCCACAAATATCAAATTTGCTGGGAAATGTGTAGAAAAATAGAAACTCTAATTAATTGATAAAGGAATGAAAGCAATCTAAAATGAAATTGAAATTATGAGAATATTGAGTCCTCACTCTCAGATAGTAAACCTCCATGAAGTTTATGATGGAGAAAATACCATATATATAGTCATGGATTTATGTCTGGGAAACAATTTGCAAAGTGAACTCAAAAAAAGAAGCAATATCTTAGATAATAGTGAAATCAAGATAGTAACTTAAATTTATATGTAGTTAATGTCCAATTTACTCTCTGCTATCGAATACATACATAGCAAAGGAATCATGCATCGAGATCTAAAACCAGAAAACATTCTTTTCTAAAGGAAAAATGATTTTTCTTCCCTTAAAATCGGGGATTTTGGACTCTCCGCTATTTGTAATCAAGCTCCATATTTATATCCTAAATGTGGTACCCCTGGATATGTTGCTCCTGAAGGTAACTTGTGTATATAATATCAGAAAAGTTGCTAACCTGATCGACAAAACGATTGAATATTCAAAAATATGTGATATATTCAGTTGTGGAGCAATCTTCCACCTTTTGCTCTTAGGAGAAGGTCTCTTCCCAGGAACTGGACATTTAGAATTACTTAAATTAAATAAAGAATGCCAGATTAATCCTGATGATGAAAAATATAATTGTTTGACAATTGAAGAAAAAGATCTAATGTAAGCTTATTTATATGGCAGGTTTAAAATGCTAAAAACCAACCCCGACCATAGACCTAATGCTCATGATCTACTACAACATCCATATTTTACCAATCAAAAATTAGCTCAAATGGGAATTTTTTCTACAAACTTTATACAATACGAGGATGATGAAACTCTAGTCATGTAGGACGAAATTCATTCACCTCAGAAAAGAAGTTTGGAGAAGAGATTTTCTTTCTTAACTTTGAGCAATCAAAGAGACAATCATCCTAAAGTTGAATGATACAAACTCTGACTTAATAAATTATTAGTATAATTTCTTATAATGGAATCACTATCCTCTCAAATAAAATAGTTACAAACTAAGAATCAGGACTTATCAATTATTGAAAATAGACTCATACAGCTTAAATAACAACTCAAACTACAAGAATCGAATAATCACATTATATAAAAGAAAGTCAATAAAATATTAGAAACTAAAAAGCATACATTTTTAGATCAATAAGAAGTATTTTAGACTTCAAATTTAGTTAGCAAAACGAATTGAAAAGACAAGCACTCATTAATCAGATTATCACAATCGAATTAAAATGATGAGATAAATATAAGCTGAGGAAACCAGAAGAATGAAGGAAGACATGATAGAAGAGAAAAAACTGAAGACTGCTCTTACTAAATAATAAGCAGAGTTGATTTCATTTTAACATAAGAAGTAAATGGAGGAGGAGTTATAAAACAAATAATCATAATTTTGCAAGGTAATCCTTCACCCAATATCAAGATATCAGAATGGGAATTCTAATCTAAACAAGAATTAGAGTTGAGAAAAATAGAAAAAATTGAAAGAGTAAGATCGGAATAATAATAGTTTAAAACACAATTAGCAAATAAATTTGAGCAAACACAAAAGTTGTAATAAAAATTATTAGAAGAAGAATAATAATTGTTAAGGTAATACCTTCACTAATATTAGAAAATTACAGAATTCTTAATAAAAAGGTTAAGCACTGAGATAGGATTTAAGCTAAGCTTTAAATGTAAGTATTAAAGATTACCATAATTAATCAATAATCGTCTCATCATCACATAAATCATATAGCCAATAGAAATTAACCAAATAATAATTAGAGAGCCCATATGCATAAATACCATCTATTCTGAAAATTCGAATTCCTAAGTATTTTTTTCATGTATTTTAGAGAGTAATAAATGCGTGAAATAGAAAATATTTTCCCATAATTGGTTAAACCTAGCTTTGCTGAATAATAAAAATATATGGAGAGACTATGCAAAACTAAAGATATCTTTAATTCATAGTCATAAACCAAAATTCCAGAGAAATAGTTCCTAACAACTCAAGGTACACACTTAAAATAGACTAATTCTTCAAAATTTGAGACCAATAAAACTTATCAGAATAAATTTCTGACTGGAACTCATACATCTTAATTAAAGGCTAATTCAACACAGCCAAGAGAATAAGGAACAACAACAAAGCTAACTGAAACGTAACGTTCTCATCTTGATCCTAAACCTATCATAAAAAAAGAAGTTCCAGAAAAAAAACTATCGAAAACAATAGAACCTATGAAGTAGTCTTAAAAACAACTAAACAAATAACCAGAGCCAAAATAATAAGAAGAACAAAAGGAAAAGCAAGTAGATAATGAAGATGAAGGTTACGAAGAGGAGGAAAATTATGAATAAGATGAAGAAGAGTAAAATTAAAATGAAAAAGAACCAGAATAAAACTCAGTAAAAAAAGAAGATGACGAAGGATAAAATGAACAATAGAAAGAATATTAAGAATTTTACAAGGAATAATTAAATGAACAAGACAACAATTAAGAGTAGGAAAAGAATCAGGAATAAGAGGAAGAAGAAGAGTATCCACCTGATGATTGATGGACAATGTAAACATTGATTTATTAATTATTTGATCAATTTTTAATAATCAGATATTAATAAAAATTACTTATAATAACTGATGGGTTGTTCCATAAATAAAGGTCGATAGAGTCAAAATAGCAATAAAAATAGATACTCGTATACTTGTTCAGGTAATGTTTTATTTAATTAAGACACTCCAGAACGTGATGTATGCGAAGTTTATAATCCAAACCTTGGAAGAAATGTGAAAGTTCCTTTTTTATTTTCTGCCTGTAAGATATTTTGAAATATTTAGCGAAAAATAATATTGTTCAGAAAAGAAGCCTTTAGCTTCAGAGTTCTCCTGTTTCGTAACCATGAAACTTATATGATATATTGTATTAGTATTGTTTAAATATTCTTCATGGTTTAATTAATTATATAATCGTTTTTAAGTATAAATGAATGATAGAAGGGAGGATGAATAAACTGTTGGATAAACAGCTCTTCCACAACCTATTGACAAATAGAAAAAAGGAGAAGACTTGAAAAGAAAGTTAAAGTAAAAGTATAGACTTATTTAGAGATGGAGAATTAAAGCTTTTCGAAGCAGAAAAAATAGCAGAAGAAAAGATTACATAAGCTTAATAAGTATTGGCGTAATAAGGAACAGCTATAACAATTGCCCAATAGAATGCTTTATTAATATTAGCAATACATTATTTTACAATAAGTTTACTTACCATGTTCATATTGCAATTAAACACATTTGGCTGGCTTCTGACTTGGCTGCCATTTTTAAAATAAGTATCTGGAACTATATATTTTGGAATCCTTTTTATTGTTGAATTTTGTCCCAATACTATCTAAATAGTAACTATGCATATAATTCTAGCTTCCATTCAATATTTTCTTTTTTTTTATGCATACAGGATCAAAAGTGCTCCTTTTTGTTTTTGTATCACTTTGGTATTAGTAATATAGATGTGAACTAATTTTTATGACATTTGGTGTTTCTATTTTATATCTAATGTATATAATTAAAAACTGTGAGGAATAATCAAATGCTATAAGGGTCAGAAGTTAATTTTTAAATGTCACTATTATGGCCGGAATAATCTCTGGATTCCTATGCTTGTTGGCACAACAGAACTTTTTTATTATTGGGATATTGATTGTTTTAGGTGTGTTGTATGTTAGTTTTCTATAATTGGCTCTACAAAGATTTGAGCAACATGAATTTATAATGGAAAATAGAAATGATATTTACCTAGGAGCAGCATAAATAGATGCAGATTTATTCTTGATTTGTAAATTGGTAGCATATCATTGCTTTTAAAGAAATGAGAGTAAATTAAAGAGTGAATCAGAAGATTTATTATGATTTTATACATTAAAACAAATACTTAATCATTTTATAAATAATGTTATTAGTCTAGTTATGTAAGTTTGTATTGGTTCATAAATTAACATAACTCCAAGTTAATATTCTCTAGAATTAATGTCAATTTTATTATGATGAAGTTAATTGTGCATTTCAAATAAAATTAAAGCAGAATAAATTACAAATAAAAGTAGTGTAGCTGCATTTAGTGCCACTGCAACTGGATAGATATTCACTGAAGCATAGTATATTTGGCTGATAAATATCAAGACTGGGCATGTGATAAGGAAGAAGAAAGCTTATTTATTTGTAATGTATTCTTTCTTTATTGATGCATATGCAAACATTCCTATACCAACTCCTGTCAACATGCAAAAGGCTGTGCAATAAGAATATTCTTTCTATCTTTTTTCATCAACTTCTGCATTATCATCAACCAAAAACCATGATAATCCCATTACTATAAAGGAGTACATTAATATCTGTAAAGTTATTAAGCATTCTTTCACGATCTTTTTAATTTATGATAATTACATAATTTATTCTTCTATGAAAGATGATTAAAACAGGATATAATCCTATACATAATGCTAAGGATGTCCAAAAAATAGGAGTAAATTTTGCCGTAATAATATCATATCCGTCTGTGCTATTTATGGTTATGGTTTCATTTACAAGAAAATGTGGCAAACAAATATAGTAATCTCCACATCCAAACATTTAGGATAATTATAAAATTAAGGTTATAAATGAAAATGTGATGGATACTCTTTTAAAATACTTAATTTTGATTTCATAGCTTGATAAACTTAAATCATCAGTATTCTCATTCTATTCCATAATAATTTTCACTAAATATACTAATAATTAAAACTAAACTCCAAGTAATTTACAACTTAAGATTTATAATTCATCAAAAGTAAACTAAATTAACTAAATTAATACATCTTTATTTGCTTTGTGCTCTTAAGAAATAAATAACATAAATAGACAAATCCATGTTATTATCATTGTTAGAAAGGTTTAAAAAAGTGGAGCAGATGTTCCCATGAAAAAGTTTAAGAAAAACTCTATTATTAAAGGTATCACTAATACAATAATCCAACATTCTAATAAAACATCATAATACCTTCTCCTTCAAAATGAGTCCCAGTCATATTGGCATAAAACATTAATAATAAAATCACCGCTCCTAATTGTATGTAAATTCGCCAAAGTTAATCATAATAATCAACGCCAATAGATGTCCAAAAAAAGAGCATTGCAAAACTTCCACATATTAAATAAATGACGCAAAAGACATAATTCAATGTTATTCTTAATTATTAATCTGAAATTTATGTATTGAACTCAAAATAGAAATGACATAGCTAACAAACACATAATAGAATCCAAAATATCCATTAATATTCATAAAAATATTTACCAAGCAAGGAGATTGCACAAAAACACTAATTATGATGAATTGTACTAAAAACTCAAGCAAGAGCAATGTGTAGGTTTTCCTTATGAAATTATTTTTGTAATCATCAATATTAATTCTAAATAACAATATAACAATACCCATTTTTATCTAGAAAGCTTTTCTACATTGTTAAGATCTCCATGTAACTCATTAATACAAATTATTTTTTATATTTCTTATATTATGAACTAAATCAGTTCTCTTCATTTTTCAATGCATCTAAAACATCCAATCTGCAATTCGGACACTTCGTACTATTTTGAAGCCAAGATTTGCAACATTTTTCATGATAAATATGCTTGCAAGGCAGCTGCATGATTAGTTCATCTTAATTTAAATGATTATATATTACCCTTTTAGAATTCATTACAGCAGATGCTGCATAGCTTTTTTGATTTCCCCATTTTCATCGTTTTGATTTTACACATATACTTCTTAGGAACACCATTACTCTTTTAGAACAATTTATTCATACTATTTTGCCACAATTAGTGTTACAATTACTAAACCATCACAACACAATCATTACCTCTATTTCTTAACGATACTACTGTGCAACTTTTAATATAGTTTATAAGTTTTACCTTCTTCCCAGATCCGAAATTATACATTATCAAATTCATATTATTACTCTTGTTAACTCTCTTAGATTTAAGTATTTTTTTTACCACTCCTCTCTTCAACAACTTAAATCATATTTTCTTCTTTTGTTTATTTAGTTTTGTGATTGTTTTTCTGTTGTTATTTAAATTAATCATTAATAACTTTTGATTATTTTATTAGCATCATCAACTTTTATCTATTCTGATAACTCCTGTATACAATTTGAGATTAATTTAATAATTCAACCTCTTATATATAACAAAAGAAATTCTAGAAAATAATCGATTAATTATATATATTGTTTTATAATTCAACAATGAACTATCAATTGCGTATCTTCTTATTTAGAAATAATTATAAATAAAATTTATTAATCTATAAAAAAATACTCTATGGAATAATTAGAAATAATACATGACTTACTCGAAGATAGGTAAGGATTAGGTTATCCTTAGTGAGGATTAAGACATATATAAGAGTGACCTTATCAGAAAAATATTACTTATTGCCTTTTTAGAATATATTGTATATTTATGAATTATTTAGATTACATTCATTGCTTCAATAGGCTTATTATATATGTAAACTAATACACCATATTATTGTTGCATA
>JMSD01000092.1:0-109279 GCA_000715435.1 Paramecium caudatum | reverse complement strand
TAAGACGGTTTAACATTTTCACCTCTCTTCTGGGTTAGCGTAAGTTTATCAATTGTATTTTATATTTTGATAATTGTGATAAAGAATTATCATTGGATAATAGTTTGGACATTATTTATTTTATAAATCACTTTTATTCATTTTGTTTACTTGGTGTGGCCTGGTATTTGGCTATTGAAAATCAGTCTAAGGGTCAATTGTATTTGATTGGTGTTTCATTATGTATATTTAATGGTATATAACTTGGTTTAGTGGCATACACCTTTTTGGAGCTAAAATCATTCAAATATTTCGGGGCATTTTGCTATATGTAGATATCTCCTTGTATGTATGTTTTCATTGCATTGTTGAGTTAAGGATTTTAGGTTTTTGTATTATTATAATTGGAAATTTTGGTAATTTTTGAAATATATGCTTTACTAATACTTTTTTAATTTAAATTGAATTTAAATTTTGAATTCCTCAAACTATAAGACTATTCCATTGAGTCAATGATGGCATTTGAACCCATATTTGGCTATTTGACGATAGCATTTCAAAAATTAAAAAACCGAAATAAGGAATGATTTGAATAAGTTTTATCCCTAAAAAATAATATTTTCTTTCATTGTTTAATCTTCTTTTTTTATAAAAAGTTATTATTATTAATAATCTATCTGTAAAAATGGGAAATAAATAACCATAATAGCAAACACAACCATAGCAATAACAAATTTTGCAATAAACAACACAATAAATCCCCATGCAAACCCAAGTTATAGTATAAGCAAGACCAGATCTAGAAACTGAATTTTTAGATTTAGTACTTCCTAATAGAAAGGAAAGATGGAATTAATGTTTATAGTAATTCCACATTCACAACATGGATGGATTAATAGCAGCATATGGACTTGATAGATAAAGCAGAGTTGGAAGAAGATGCAATGAAGCAGAACACTTAATATTAAATAATTATTTCTTAAGAAAATAAAAAGAGGAGGAAGTTGAATTTGAAGAAACTTAAGTTGTTTTAGAACCACTAATGACAGTGATCAAGTCAGAATAATTAAGCCAATTAAATTTAGTAAAATAGAATTTAGAAATAAGAAATATCTTAATTGTTGGTATCACTGGTTAAGGGAAGACTACATTTATAAATAGTTTCATATCCTATTTAATGGGCATTAATACAAAAACAAGTTATCGTAATAATAGAAGATATTATGTAATTAGAACAAACAATGCAAGTGCTGAATCAGATACATAAGAAGTTATTTCATATTAAATAGAACATGAAGGATACTTACTCAATCTAATTGATACTCCCGGTTTGGGTGATACAAAAGGTTTTGAATAAGATCAAATAATCATATCCAAAATCACAAAATATCTCGAAGAAGATCTATTATAATGTGGTTTAAAATTACATGCTGTTTTAGTAGTATCATAATCATCAACTTAATATGAAACTACAGAAGGTACAAGAACATTGCTTTAAATGGCTATGCTTAATATTTTAAAGTTATTTGGAAAGAATATGTGTGAATATTCTAAACATGTAATAACATTTTCTGATTTCACTTCTGCCAATCATTAAAATTTTGAAAGTGAAAGATCAATATTTTATTCCTTATCACTTTCTTAAAAGGAACTTTATGAAACAAAAAATTTAGAACATGATGGAAGATAACAATATTATTAATTTTAAAACTCTGTTCTCAAAGCAAAGAAGATAGGTTTTATTGAAAAAATTTAATTTGAAAAAAATATTAGTTCTTATTCTTCCTTACTTAGACAACTTCTATCTAATGAAGGTTTTGAATTAAAAGAGACAAAATTAGTTATTGATGAAAGAAAAAAGATTAGAAGTGAATTAGATGTGATAAACCAAAAATTAAAAAGCTTAATAGATGTTAAACGATAGCTTTAATCAAATATAAACAAAATATCTATTTATCAAAAAAAAATGGAAGACTCAAAGGATTTTACTGAAACCCTATTTATTACAAAGTGTGTTAATGTAAAAGCAGAAAAAGGTGAATATTTTACTAATTGCTTAAGTTGCAACAAAACATGTCATGAAAAATGTAAAGCAGAAAATACTTAATTACACACTTGCTTAGCAATGATTAGATCATATACACCTGATGGAAGGAAAATTTATAATTGTGATGGATGCAAATGTTCAGTAGACTAACATAGAAACCAAGATGAAAGATGGTTGTTTATTACAGAAGCTTTAGTTAAAATAATAGAAGACTTGAAGAAGGAAAATGATGAAGCCACACAAAAAAAATCTGATTTTGAAAAAGAAAAATTAAAATAAGAAAACTAAATTACATCAATTGATGAAGAAATCAAAAAAATATTAAAATAAATGAAACTCTGCCTTGAAAATCTACTTTCATCTGCACTTTATAAATTAGACATTAGCGGCGTTGAAGTTTTTTAATATATTGAAAAATGTTTCCCATAATATAAAGGAGTGATAAATGAATATCAAGAAAAATTACCAGAATTAACAATCTATTTGAAAACTGAATAAACTTAAAATAAATTATCATTTTAAGATAAGACCTATAAAAATATAAGCACAGAACAATTTTAAAAGGATAATAGGAAGGAGTTTCGTCATTCATGATTGGTATTAATACAAATAATAATCAAATAATGAAATTATCTGGTGATCTCTTCAATTTTCTATGTTTCATTTTAACTTTATATTATTTTATAAACACACCAGGGTATTTGAGATATGGTAACAACTTTTAAAGTTTCTTTATGTAATATTTTTAATATTTGGCAAAATTTAATCGTTCTAAAACCTTACTTTAATTGTAATTTGAATAATATATTTTGAATTCCCTTGCTTATTCAAACTATTCCATGTTTCTCCTTTCTATTTTGTTTAGATTTTTTGTTTTAATTAATAGCATTTCTATTGAGTCTAAATCTTTTTGATTCACTTATTTTGCCCTTTTTAAATCAACTATTAATTCTCTAATTAGTTTGCAATCGAATGAAATTTCGAATCTATCTATCATACTCATATCATTTCTTCCAAACCATCTTTAGATAGCTATGATCTTTTTAACTGCATTTACGAATGCTAATTTAAGAAAGGAATTCTAATTTAATTTAATTTATATAGTCTATTTCTGGTCACTCTTTTTTTGTAAATCTCTATTGCTAGGTGGATCACCATAATCAACTAAACGTAAAGGTTGCGATTCTGTTATTTCTTTTCTTTATATTTTAGGTTAGGTTTAAACTTATTTCAAGGGAGTTAAAGATAATTACTTACTTGTGATGATAGTTGGTGGTAAAAATTTATTTGAGATTATAGACATCTATTATTTGAATAATTTAAGATCCTCTCTCTCAAAATACAACTTTGATTTCTATTTTGGTCTCGAAAAATCTTTTCTTTTTTGTAATTATTAATAATTAAATTTTCGTATTATAAAGTCTCTTTAAGGTGCATAATGAATGTAAGGACAATTAATTATTTTATGGCTGTTTAAATTGCATGCGCTGCAAGTTGATTCCAAGAGTTGTGCATCTTGATTGTATAATATATCGTCTTTAACTTTGCAGTAAGTTTCAAAATCTTCAGGAAACTAATTTATAGTTTTAAAGAAATCCTCTCTAGATAATAAGAGAAGTTTAGTAATCCCAACACTTTTGTATTTTTCGACAGACAATGTACCACTGATGAAATGATGAATACCAAGAGTTTATTATTTACTAACTTATCTTATGCAAACTTTCATTTAATGGTCAATATATACTGAAAGTTCCCCTTCTTCTACATAGAGTAAATGAATTTAATTGTCAGAACTATTGTTAATTTCTACTACTTAGCCAGGTTAAACTACTTGATGTTTAATAAGCTTTAATAATTATTATTTGAAAGCAATAGAAAAATTATCTTTAAAAAAAGGAATTTTATTAAAGAATGAATGATTTGCTTTGATCATTAAGATATCTCTTAAATTTTCAGGTAACTACTCAATAATCTACTTTTCCTCCTCACTTTCTTAACCAGCTTACAATTACCAATAATAATCTAAATATTATCTAATTTAATTTTATAAATTATATGGAACATGTTTTCTTTGCATATAAGAATTTATAGTCCTTAATTTATTTTTTTTCTCCTCTCCATAAGCAGAGATCTATTGAATTATATTACCCACTGTATTCACAGAGTATGGTAATTGTATACTGGATAATATTATAAATAAAATAGTAACTACTACTTCAGCTTCAGTTTTAGGAGTGATATCTCCAAATCCCACAGTGAACATCGTTACACATGCATAGTAGAAAGCTACTAAGTATTAGTGATCCCAAGTTACATCCACTACATTAGCTCTAATCAACCAATTATCTGATTCAGATTCATAATATTTACCCACCCAATACCAAATACAAGCAAATAAATGAACTACATAAAAGAAAAACATTAACAGCTTAACAAGTGTTAAATATGATGAAAACCTCTTACTCAAATTAATTGCTGTCTCATAAACACTAACTATTTTATCAATAGTGAATTTGTGAACTAAAAACAATAATAATATTAATTTTTATGGAACATTCTCATTTGGGACAGATATATCAGAAAATATTAATGTTACAATTATTATCAGAGTTGAAAGCAGTTCTAACCCATTTGCTCTATACATTAAATGTTTAACAATTTATTTTCTGTCTTATACTAAATTCCCTTCTTTATAGTATGCCACATTAATATTGAACAAAAACTCTCCAATCAAAACACTAGCCATCACAATTGTGATTATTTTCTAATTCTAAAATAAAAAGTTATGTTATGGCCATGCTAAATCAATAGGTATATAATATAAAAAATATAATCTTGAAGCAGTCCCTAATACATCAGATGCTATTTTAATCCAGCTTTCTGGTTGTAAAATTGGTATTCTATCAATCTAACGGTGAATTGCACCGATTATATGAGTGAAACAAAAAGTATTGATCCTTTGAAAAAAATCTATATTTATTAATGATGGGAAACTATTGCTCGATTTACTCTAAATCTGTTCATAATCAGAGGATTTGTCATCCACAAGGCAAAATATCTCTTTCTAAAATTAGAGTTTTATTTTTTTTCTGAGTAATAATCTGTTTAGAAATCGTTTAACATAGATGTTTTTTAGAAATAAAGATATAACAGATTTTCTTGGGATATTTTATCCTTCCCCAATTAGTTGATCATTAAAATTTTAGAGAGAGGTCCCACTGATTAATGCATTTCTTTTTTTTTAATTTGATGGCAATATATAATTAACTCTATTTTGAGAAGTGAGCATGTCATTTTTTGTTTCTTCAGGTTCTGAGTTAATTTATTAAAAAAGCATAAATATTAATTAATAAGTAATATTCATTCCTCTGATTGCTCACTTATCATTTGACATCCATGTTTATCTGATTTGATGAGTTTAAAACTATTAATGAATTCTGCAGGGTATAATAGATATCCCATATATCTTCGCAACAAATGCGATAATTAAATATTAGTCCCACATTTTTTCATTCTGCTTATTTGAAATTCTACATTCTATTTTGGATAATAATCATGGAAATTCTTAATAGTTTCAAATTGTATGAGTCCTTTCTTTCCATATTTTGATAAATTTTGCTGCTTGATGTGCAATAGTTCTATTTAATTTCTATCTTCTTCATTCATATTTTTTATTGATTTAATTTGCTCAAATCTTGATTTTATTTCTTCGTCAAATGTAATTTCATTTTATCCTGATGCAAGTAATTCCTACAAATAATTTTACTTATATAAGTTTTAGTTCAAATTAATTTAGAAAAAGTTCATAACATTATTACCATTATTTGATTATCTTCTCGATCCAAGACCAAAACTATTTTATCTTTATAATCCCATTCCATCTAATTAACTTTCTATATTTTTGTTTTTATTTCCACTTCCTTGATTTACTTATCTTTTATTATTATTAATGCTTCTTTTCACCTAATCAATGTGATCTGTAGGTATGAAGGAAACTCCCAACATAGATTCTCGAGGTTGCCAAATTGAATCTCGTTTAGGACGAATTGAGTCCTTCATGAGGTTAAGCTTCTTATTATTGTATGCAACCGAGACTTACAAATTCTCTACTTATGATTTTTCTTCTGAATCTTCTTCCTCCTCTTAATTTTTATTTTCAATAGAGACAGTATTGATTGCATTGCTACCTATTATTGATTAAGCTACTGGAGGCAAATAATATTTTTTTAAGAATTGTTGTTTAATTTCATTAAAATCAGCATTCTCTATTTTATCCTATAAAAATCTTTACAACTTATAATATCTTCTTGCAAAAACCTTTCTCTATTATTAAAATGAATGTTGGGATCTTTTAATAATTAAATCTTTTTAAGGTACATGATGTAGCATAGGGCAGTGATCAATTTGATGGCCTATTAAATTACACGACTCACACATAACTGTGATATAGGAAGATTTGTAATTAAAGATCAAATCATCCTTTATTGAACAATATTTTTCATAGTCATTCGGAAACTCTTTAAGAGCTTACAAAAAATCACATCTTGAAAGAATTAATATCTTAGTGAAACCTATGCTTTTAAATTTCTCTTTAATTCTTTAACCTGTAAATAGATTTTTAATGCCAAGAATTTCATTCTTTTTTGCTTTTTGAATCCTCATACCTGATTCAATCAATACGTCAATCTCTCCTTCTTCGATAAAATAACAATTTATTTCTCCATCAGATTCAATAATCTATTCTGGTTACAATTGTTATGCTTGTACTTTCTTCAATAGATTTTATTACAACTATTAACTAAAATTATCTCTTAGTAAAGGATTCTTTGCAAATATTTAACTATTAGCTGATTTAATTAGCTGCTCTTTCAAAGTCCCTGAAAGTTAATCTATAATTGTTTTCTCTTCCTCAGTATCTTGCCCTTCAAGAGATTCCCAATAATGATGTAAATATTGTCTAATTTAATTCTACATTTGATAAGGTACTCTCTTTTTATTCATATATGAATTTATTGTTCTTAGCTTATTTTTGGTTTCCTCACCATAACCAGAAATCCTTTATATAATAGATCCAACAGTATTAATTGAGTAAGGCAATTAAATACTGGAAACCAGGATCAATAATATACAAATTATTTTTTCAAGTCCACTTTTTGGTGTAATGTCTCCATAACCAACAGTAAACATTGTCACACAAACATAATAAAAAGCCTATAAATACTCTGCATCCCAATCAACATATTAATCATGTTGTACTGAATCCAACCAATTTATTTCATAATTCTTACTACTATAATTTCCAGCCTAAATTAATGAAAATATTACCCAAAACCATAAACATGCAAATAAATGAATCACATAAAATAGCAATAAAAGAAATTTAAACAATCCCAAATAACTAGAAGTTTTCTTAGAGAGATTTAATGCTAATTCATATTACCTAGCCTTATGATGTACACTTATTTGATGAGATAAAAAGGTTAACAATATCAAATAAACTGGATTTATATTTACATTTATCACATGAGTAGTTGTTTTAGAAATTATAAAAAGAACCATTAATATGATAGTTGAAATCCACTCTAATCCAAGGGTTTTTGTGAATTGATGTTTTATAATCTTAATTCTATCAGTCACTAATGACCCAGAAGAGTAGTAAGCTGTATTTAACCCAACTATAAAATCAAGGAACAGTAATAGTAACATAATAATAGTTGCTGTGAAGTATCTATTGTATAATAATTGTCTATCTACCCAAGCCAAATCCAAGGGAATAAGATACAAAAAGTACAATTTAGATAATATGGCTATGACATCCCATAAAACAATCTTTTTGCTTTCAGGAAAAAATAAAGGTATTGTCATACACCATTAACTTACTGCCTCCACGATGGGCTTGAATACCCTAAGCAACCTTTTTGTCAACAGTTAATCTAATATAGCTTTGAAAGAGGACGATCTTTAAATTGTGCTAATACTCCATAAAGCCTTATCATTTAGCAAGTTTAAGTGATAATTTGTTAAACTCTTGAAATTATTCTTTGAGGCCAACAAGATTTCGAAGAACTTTTTAGCATTGTTGTTTTGTGCCTATAAACTTCTAAGGACCAATCTTTCCTAGTAATCGACTGAGATTTGTTTTCCCACAAAGTTGAGAAAGCGCTACCCTAAACTCTTACTACGAGTGTTGAAGCTGCTTTTCCGTGGTCCAAATATTACATGATCTGAATTTCTTTATGTATCCAACCTTTCTTTTGGAACTGACATTAAATAAGAATTGTAATGAAGACTCATTTAATAATTTTCAATAAATATACAGAGTCATGAGTGCTTATGTTTACTGTTCACAACTTAGAACTGTTAATTTTGTTTTGCCACTTTTATTATCATTTATTATATCAAACCATTCGACACCTGTTTTGTAAAATTTCCACTCTATATTTTTTTGAGATGTTATCCTTTTGGAGAATTTTATTGCATTAAATTATTCTTAAAGAACACTTCAGCACTAGGACCCCTCTCCGTATAACATATATTCTCATGCAACGATTCTTTCTACCATAAAGCCCTTCCATCTGACAAATGTTTTTTATGACCCTATTAAAGAGGAAGTTCTTGAAAATGAAATTTGTTTTTACTTTTAAACTAATCTACTTGCTCAGTAACCATTCTCTCTTAATTTGAGGTTTACCGAATATGAATATTTTGGGAAGTTGTTTTTCTTGTTGTACCTTTAGATATTAGATTCTTAGGCATAAGCCCAGGATTAATCATAGGTTAATGATGAGATGTTTTCGATTTATGATATGTAAAAGCTTCAGTTGGTGCAAGTCTGGTTTTTTATTATCTAATTGCAGGGCTATTTCGATTTGAATTAAAAAAATTCTGAGTTCCTGAAATAGGTCTATGAGTGAGTGCACCATTCTTCCATTTTAATTCCTATTCAGTCATTTCATCTTCTATCAATAATTTGGCTAAATAATTAATATTCAAATTTTTGGCTTAATTACTTGTAGATTGCTGTGTTTTAATATGAGTGAAAGAACCAATACTTCCTTTAAATAATTAAGGTGTTGGTGATTAATTTTTGGTATCTTTAATTACAATGTTATTTTAAATGAATTTTGATGATTGCTATGTATTATTTTTTGATTTATTTTTTACTGATTCACTTAATTTACTGTCTAACTTGGTAACACTCTCGAGAGCATCAGTAGATGATTTAGTATTTTGCTTCTTTGATAAATAGTCTATTTGATTTTTTACGAAATTGAAATGCTTTTCCTTATTGTTGTAAGGCTAAAAATTTTCAGCTTTTCTTAATTGCAATGCATCTTTAGGAGTGTTCCTACTCTATTACGATTGAATTAACGATTAAATTAACTACTCTTAAGGTTGACTTAACTTTGTGGATTGCTTGCTGTTTTGAATACTAGCTTTACGATTCATATAAGACAGAAAGTTGTCTAATTTGATTTCTTCAGTTTTCATGCTCAATGGTATATAGAGTGAAGATTACTCCTCGCAATTCCCTATTTATTTGCAAATCTCATTCAGTGTTTAAGAGATATCTTTAGGAGGTTACTGGACACGCACATGAAGCCAACTCAATTCCTATAAAATCTAAATGTTTTTTAGATTCTACTCCTCATGTACCTCCTCTTCATTCGGTACCGAATCCTACGAGTTTACAGGAGAAGGTTTATCTCCCACAATCCCTTTTGGGGGTTTGTGGGGGTTCTTTTTGTTTTCCTCGTCTATCAATTTAGCTATTCTATAATATTCATATTTCCGCTTTTTGTCATAGTATTTATTTAACATTGTGGCTACAGGTTCCTAAAATATTCTGGCAATGTCGTTGTGAAACTAAATATTGTAATAAAAAAGTACTTTATAATATTCTGTAAGCAATGCTATTTTAGATGGGTACTCTGTCAATAGATAAATTCTCTTCAAAAATTCATCCTTTATTAGAGAATCACAATACTTCCTCATCTAAACACATCCAATCCTTGTATCGTATTACACTTTTAGTTGTTGCATCACTCAGTATATCATTCACATCTCTAGTGTAGTAGTAATTTTAGGATTGGCAATATTTTTCAAATAACCTATGATTGATGTTCAGGAGTTCTTATTGTTATTTCATAATAATTAATTAAAAATATGAAAAAACAAAGCGAAGACATCGTGAATGAGATTCGAAAACGATAACCCGACAAACCACTCTCTCTTACAGAATTAGCTATGATTAGGGAGATACAATATATGTACTTAAAAAAAGAGAAATGCGTCCTAGATCTAATAATTCAATATTGCTGTGATCGTAAAAATTCATTTCATGAAGAGCGCTTCCAAATTAGAGTCTGTGAGAAAGCCTTTCTAATGACAACCATTGTTCCACTCTTGCAATTTGAAAATCCTGTCGATATTATAAAAAGTGGCACAATCATCATTGCCTGCCTAAGTGAGAATCAGGAAACTCATAAAAGAATTGTTAAAAGTGAAGCTCTAAAAAGTCTAGCAGCTTTAATTTTAAAGTAATTGCACCATGAAATTACGAAATATGCACTTTAAACCATCTCGAATCTGGCAAAAGTAGCAACCAATTTCGGGAAAATTCTAGAGCAAAACTTCCTAGACTAATCTATATCAGTGTTGTTGCAAACTCTACCCAATTAATCATAATTATACATACTGTAAATTGTGTATGAAATGACTAACCAGTAACATTTGAATTTAGATTCAATGTGCAAAATGATGTTGAAGAAGAGATTCATAAAAAAGATCATGAGATGTGTTGTATCAGCTGATATTGATGTAGCAACTTAATCAATATTAATAATTAAGTATTGATTTTATTAATAATTAGTTAATTAGTTGTAAATAATAAAAATTTGAAACGTCTTCTTAAATTAAAACTGCCACCCAAATTGTTACTCACATATAAATTATTTTATGGCCACGAATAATCGATTAAAATAACCAAGTATTGTAGTGCATTTATTTAGAGCTATTATGTAAACCTTAGAAAATTTACTAAAAATCAAAGCTTTTCAACAACAACTTGTTACAGATAGTTATTTCACACTTTGTTTAAATATGTTTGATACCAATGTATACGAACTTAATTATTATGGAATTTCTTGCTTAGCTTATATGAGTGAATTAGTTGAGTCTCATGATAAATTAGTAGAAAAGAAGATTCTTGAATTGATGTATTAAATCTTGAAAGATTGCAAAGATTAGAAAATAAAGTAATAAGCTTTCAAAATAATTTCATGCATCTCCCTGAACCCTAAGTATTTATAGAGTCTAATAAATATGGGAATGATAGACCTCCTTGTTAATTCTCTAAACTCTGATGAAAAGGCTTGTAAAATCTATAGTATTCTATCATTAAGCAATTTATCTTGCTCCTAAAATTTTCACAAATATATTGGAAACATAAATATTAAACTTCTTATCCACATTTTAGAACTATCTGATCCTTCCAATCATGCTGTTCTTAGAGCCGCTGCTAATACACTAGCCAATATTTCAATCGATCACACATATTAGCAGAATTTCCTTAAAGACCCAGAAAAAACAATTATTCTCAAATTACTTTACTCAGCAACAGATATTATTCTCATTAAGTCAATCATAATAATATTCACTAATGTTTCAACAAATAGCAATCTGATTACAGATTTAGCTTAACCAGATATTTTAAATTGCTTATTTTTGCTATACTAACGAGATTATGAGGAACTACGTGGATACTTATCACGATGCCTCTCCGCACTGTCAGTTGTACCAGATTGTAAAAAACTAATTTTGTAAAAAGGATTTATGAAATCATTAGTTAATTCAATTTATAAATCAAATAGAGAAACCAAAAGAATGATACTATTATCTATAATGATGATGCTCTCTATAAATGAGGAATTTCAAAAATAATTCATTAATGAATAAGGAACAGAATGTCTTCTCTACTTAATGTCACAAAGTGATAATTTTCATGCTTACATTGCAGCAAAAAGTTTTGTACTCATCAGTAGAATGGAATCCTCACTAGCATAAGTAGCCAGAAAATCAATTTGTGAGAGTGTTGCCAAATATTCCTTGACAAGAGAAAGAAGAATCCTGAAAGAGGGTCTAAGATTTTTTGTAAACATAATCATTCACAAAAGACCAAAAGCCTTCATAATCAATCACTTATGCTTTTTAGCTCATGAAGTACTGAAAGGAGATGAGGCAGATGCTCAATAGTTAGGTATGTTTGCTTTCATGTTGTTGTCAGAATAATAAATATATCATGAAACTGTTATGGCTCATGATCACTTATTACAGACTATTGCAAATAAAGTAATTAAAGGAAATGCCAATGAATTAAGACCTTAAAATGCCACTTTCTTATCTATAGCCATTATGAACTTTTCATTGAATTTAAATAATTTGGAAAAATTATTGAACTTCAAGTTCATAAAAGTTATGAGAGATTTATGTGTAGCCCTAACAGCAAGTGAGGAGAAAGACCCAGAGTTCGATTTTCATACTTATTTATTCACATTCATTAGATAATTACTAAAAATACCAAATCTTCAAGACAAACTACCAGAAATATTTAAATAAGGGGCAACTCAAATTATTTAAGAATTAATAGCCTATGATAAGAATTATTTTTTCAGAAGTCTTTTAGAGAGTATCAATATTCTTATCTCGATGTCTGATAAATATCCTCCTGATATTTTAAATGTTATTGTACAATTAGCTGATCCTGATTACGAAATGGAAGATGAAGAATCATTACCACTTAGAGTCTATGTCCTGAATAGAATGTCTTACAATCCTTATTCCCTTGAATATTTCAAAAAATCAAAGATAGTTCCATTTTTAAATGAGAAAATGCAGCAAGATCTTGCTTTTTTGAATATCTCCTAATATTTTTGCTCTCTTCTTGCTAATATCTCTAAAGAAAATGAAATCTTGAATTAGATATTTGATGCTCAAATCCTTACTTCAATATTCAAATTAAGACAATAAAAACACAATATCAAATTAACTGATATTATTAGATTACTTGCTCATTTAAGTTCACATCCATCTTTCAGACCATAAATATTTAGTGAAGAAATATATGCTAACATATTTGATCACTTACAATCTGTAACATTCTCTGAAAAATAAGATCCTTAAATATGCTATCCAGTCTTAATTTGCATTTTAAACATGACTAAATCTGATTATGGACTTATAAAGGCAATAGCGAGAAGTGATATTTTTAATTTTGTTAAAGTGTACATCAAAGATTAGAAAGGACCACAACACATCACTATTTTATGTTTCCTAACAATTTCTAATATGCTCATAGACCCAGATATTTTGAAAAGGGAGCAAGAAATACCAAACCTAATAAATTAACTACGCCTTTAAATATAAGAAAATGAAGAAATCATTGATCCAGCAGCTCCTGACTATGTTGTAGTATCGTTTCTTAAAGTAATGCACAATATGGTTTTACAACATTATACAGAAATTGAGGATAATCCAATCATGGTAGAATGTCTTTAAGATATCCAGAAGATGTTCATAAAGTTTACATCCTAAGAAATACTTGGTTTGATGCTCTCAATATTTTGTGTAATGGTAGAATCACAAAAAACACTTTAAATATTTAAAGCAAATTATCCTGTCATGATTAAGATATTTGATTTACTACATCATAATTATGAAAAATTGGAATAGCAAGAATCCAGATTTAGATCGTCATTACTTTTACTACTTGCTAATCTCGCTTATCATGAGCATTCCTTTGACTTTTTTGAAACTTTTCTAAATATTGAAGATTTCATGATTAAATATAGGATAGCCTACTTGAATTTAACTCAAGCATCAGATAGAGAACTATTGCTGACAATTTTAGTTAATCTCACTTATATCAAAGAAATTTAATTGATTATGCCAAAATATGAAAAAACACTCTAATTAATCAAAGAAATCTTTCTTACAGAACATGATGAATCTTCTACAAAACGTATTGTTCAATTATTGGCCAATTTGTCACTCAATCAAGATTTACATGCATGGATAGCTAGTTAGGATATTCTAAAAAGATTGCATAAATTATTTTTTGAAAGCAGTACACCTAAACCATTGAAAGAATAAATTTAAATATTATTAGCTAACACTACATTTACTGAAGAAGTTCATGAAGTACTTATCAATAATGAAGCAATCAGAATATTTGAATAGATTGTTAATAAAAAAGAATCAATTTAATAGGATACATCTCATTAATAAGTAGTTTCATTAGTTAACCTTGGTTTAAATCCACGAACTTATGCATTAATAGAAAATCAATTAAATATGGTCAACAATTTATCCTTACTTGATGAATGTGAGAAACCTCTACAAATTAGATTACTAAAATCTTCTTTAGAATATGTTATAGATAATTCAAGTTAAAATGTATAAAATAAAAGGGAAATCTTATAACAAATCATAGCTAACATAAATTTTCTGTTAGAAAGCAAATCGAAATTCTTAGTGTGTAAAATCGATCCATTGTGGTAGATGATACTTTCGACTGAATTAATTAATATAGTTAGATTTGATAGAGAAAGATTAATTAGTAATTTTATTACTATTATCATTTACTTTGATATGTTGGAAGTCAAATGTAACTATTATAGTCATCTCTGTGAACTGGCCGACAGAATCCCCTAAATCTTGGATTTCCCTTCGATGGGAGTTCATATTGACAATCTATTTGTTTTTAATCAAAATTCTCTAAACACGCTCAGAGAACTGATTCAATAAGTTAAGTAGAAACAACAAGTTGAACCATTGCTAGTGGCTAAATACGAACAATTAGTTAATCAATTTCTACGATTACTTTCAAATATAGCCTTCACTTCTAAATCTTAAGTTCATTTATAACAGTTTATGCAGAGAAAAGAAGTTGAAGATCAATTATTAGATATTTGTTAATTTGCACATTCTCAAGCATCTAATTTAATTCTACAATCCTTAGCTACTTATGCGAATATTTTCCAAATCGACAGTAGAAATTATTAATAGGTTTTTGAGATCATTGCAAAGAACTACAAACAATAGATAAAATAATATCCACTTTATTAAACATTTTTAATTGGAGTCATTGTAGGAGTAATGAAAAATAGAAAATATCTATTATTTGAGGAAGGTAAATAAGATATTGGAGATTTGAATGATTCCATTTAGTCTTATTAAAAGAATGCTCTCTATTCTATATAACAATAACAGACTAATAATTTCTTCTAAAAAAGAGTCTCCTCATAATAAACTTTTATTAGCATAAGATCATAGGATAGTGAATACCCAGTCAATAAGGATATGAGTCTCATCATTTCAGTGTTGCTGTATGTACTTAAAAAAGGTCATCCTCCAACTTTTTAATCAGCCCCTCCTTTATTGCTTCAATGCTTAACTAATATTGCATATCATCAAGAAAACTTCAAATTCCTCTTTTCTACAAAATTGCCAGAATATTTATTCATGTATATTTTTCAAAAGGAAAACATTCTATCAGAAGGATATGTGCATGCCCTAACAGCATTCATCAATATTAGCACAAACAAAGAATTCTTTATGCGTATACAACCTGAGGAGGTTTACAAATATGTTGTGAAATTGAATCAGGTATCAAAACCTCTTGTAATTCAATACAGCAGCAGCATATTTATGCAAATGTTTGAATACAGCTCTGAGAATGATGAAAATCAGCATTTAGTTGAATTTACACTTGATTTCATGGTTAATGAAGTTTTATCCTATGTAACATTTGAATCTGATCACATGGATTTATTTTTGGCCTTTTTAGAACGCCTATTAAAAATATAGAAACTAAAATATGTAATATTTTTATTTACAATAGAAAATAGCCAAAATTGAATCTCTGTTTCAGAAATTTCAAAAAACCCTTGAAACATAAGACCTAACTAATGATAAAAAATTTGATAAGTATTGGAGAATATGGAATATCTACAACTTTTTAATCACATCAAAGGAGTGCCTCAATTATCTAGTTAAGTATGGCTACTTCTCTTTGTTGAAATCCAAATTAACTTATTTTACATCTTCATAATTTGATCAATGCTTGAGTTACAATACGTAATCCGAATACTAGGAGAAGCACAAAAATGTTTTGAAGCAATTTTAATTATTCTCCATAGTTTTGTCTAGTATTGAGAAGATCTTTAAAAATGATGTGAATCTAAAATTGCAACCACCAATATAAAAATTAATTTACTCTCAACGCAATGAGAAAGTTTCCACAGACATAATTCGTATTAATGATAGTGAAGCTCTAAAAATATCTTTTTATGTGCCATTCCTGATAATTGAAAAGATACTTCTCTCAGAAGAGACCTATTAAAATCAAAATAACATTCTGGTCGTTGTAGAAGTTCTTAATCAAATAGCTTTAATCCTGACGAGAATGGATTCAAATGGAGATATGACCTTAAAGTTCTTGATTGAAATTCTTAAAAGAACTCTTAAAATACAAGTTGATGACAAGACTCTCTTTTATTAAAATGTAGTCAATATATCCATCAAACTATTTGAAAAATTCGGAGTAGATATCTCAGGACCAATTGAAGAAATTTTAATTTTATTTATACAACATTGGAATGGATCAGAATTTAGATTTATGAATTCAGAGATTTATTAAAATTTTCTTAGACTCTGTGTGCTTTTCAAATTCAAAGATTGTGTTTAGGATAAGCCGTGTAATTTGGCTAATAATGTACTACAGATCATGAACATCAATCAAACAACCTTTAGAGAACATGAAACTTAACTTTTGTTTCAAATGTTCCTGAAAAAACTCATTGCAGAAGTAGATCCATCTGATTCATAGGATTTAGAGGAAACAATCACTGAGTCAATCGACTTTCTATTAGATTATATTCAAAAATAATCAGCTAATATTAAAGCTTAATTGGAAATGGGAGAGAAGAGTGCAACTGAATATTAAAAAACTCTACAACAATAGAACTTCACCATGTCGATTGAGATACTAACTATTTTAGTTTCATTTGCATCATTTCAAGATAAGATTCTTGATTTAGAGTTGCTAAGTTCCACAGTGTAATGCGGACTATTAATATAAGAGTTACTGACATTTTTTGAAAACAAGGATCAATAGACTGAGGATATGAAAACTGCAACCAACTAGCTGCAGAGTTTCCTCAAACATATTAGTATATTTCTTAGTTATACATCATTTTTAATAAAATTTCATGATGAATTGCAAAGTTAACCTTGTATTACATTCATTTTTGAGAACATGTTAAAACGAAAAAAGTAGACAAAAATATTTTGTTTTAATATTATAGTTAACCTTATTGAAAGTCAAGGGCCTAACTTCATCTTTGAGGTTTTATAAGGGATCGAAGATTTAGTTGATAAAATCAACGCAAATCCTTAATTGTAAAAATACTCTCTGGATGCCATTGTAAGTCTAACTGAAGAAATCTATTAAAAGATCCAACATTACAAAACTGTAGCCCCCAATGAAGAAGCCTTCTACTAATTATCTGATGATATTGCACTACTTTTGACAAAAATCTTGGTAGGTAAAAAACATTCCTTCTCCTTGAATGGTTCAGCTGAGATAATTATGAATAGCAAGATACAATAAGTATAAATACGAGCACTCTTCCTGATGATTAAAAAGTTCATCAACATTGACACAGATGTAAATGTGAGAGACAAGAGCATTCAATTGTCATTTGACATTGCAAAAAATATTTATGGACTCTTATCCCAAATGGAATAAATAGATTGCAATAATGAAACAATTTAAAATTAACAGTTTTAGGGAAAATTTGTTAATATAAAGTATACATGGGATTAAGTGAGAAAGAATTAGACTTACAATCATTTGGAAGATATTTTCTTTTGGGAATAGTTAGAGTTAAGCGAATACTAATTCAAATTGATATTCCTCATTATTTGTTTTGAAAATATCACCTGTAGATTCAGGGGAGAGCAAAATAACAATAAGATTACTCTGCCAAATTCAGCTGTAATGGTTTAAGATATTTTCCTTCTTATCGATGATAATTTGGATACATTCCTAGAGAACTACAATTTATAAAATTAACTTAACTTTCTGCTGGTGTATTATGCAGCATCCATTAGTTATAGTTCCTTAGGTAATAGAAATAGAAAAGTTGAATTTTAAGCATTGGTTGATAAAGATCCATCATTCAGAGTGAGATTGAATACATTTGTCCGAGTATTGAGTGATAGCAAGATCAATATATTGGCTAATTTTGCTGATTTGATAAGGGGGCCTATTCAAAATTTATGATTTAATTTGCTATTAATGAAAATTGGAGTATATAAAATTTAATTCCGGTTTGAGTGGGTATATCTTATTTTTAATAAATGAATAAATTCCAATTTTAAGCATAACATGAACCTCTCCCTTACCCTAACATATATGATGATGAATCCAATCCAAACCTTCTCACTTGTCAAGGACAATAAAAGCACAGTCATGGCAGTTCAACTGATGAGCTCAGTGACCAATCTTAGCAATCTGAACAACCAAAACCACCTGATGCTGATGAATACATCTTTAACCTAAATCTACGATACTATCCAACATTTTGTCAAGAATAATTCATTCATGAATTCCTACCTCATGAATCTATCTCGAAGTTAAAATTAAGTATGTGTTACGAAATTGTTGACGATGAAGAAACTCTGAAGTTTGAAGAATGGGTACAATCTCTACACAAACAGAATGGTGCACAACTAGCTAGGGAATTAAAAGTTAAGAAATACTTAGAAAAGAAACGTAGTCGAACTTATGAAAAGAAAGTACACTACCTTGTAAGACAAAAGGTGGCAGGGGAAAGAATGAGAATCAAGGGTAGATTTATCACTTGGAGATAGGTAATATCATATTTCTAAATATAGGCTGTAAAATTAATAGATAATGATGACACTAAGAAAGAGTGGACCTATAATGATTACTTTAGAATAAAGGCCTTACTGTACTAAAAGTTTAATATAAGTTCTTGATTTATACATTTATTAATCATACCACTGGGTCTAATTGACGTATAGAAATACGATGATCCTCTTCTTATTATCTGGAAATACTTGGTAATTTCAGTTGTCTGATTATTGTTTGTCGAGATTCGCCACTAGAAAATTGGGGAATTCTCATTGAGGGTGAGTATAGTAATTAAAATTGCAATTATTGCATCTTCACTCTTTTACTCAATTCAATTGAGATAAGAGGATTTGCTAAGTTTAATTTCCCTAAAGAATCCTTAGGAATTTATTGTACGAAATCGCAGTAGTTTTGTAAAGTCGAAGATTGATGTGATATATTTCCCAGCAGATCAACTGATCGTTTTATAACCCTACTCCTGCTGGTCTTAAAGGGTGGATTAATTTCTGTTTTCAATCGTTGCAAATAACTATCATTGTTGTTTGTGAGATTCAAGGAAAGTGAAGAGACTGATTTTGTTGTTTATTCATATAATCTAGTTGTCTTCCTGATTACCTCATTAAGTTTTTTAACATGTTATTTAAGTTAATGCAGAGATTAGTTTTGACAGCAGTAAAGTTTAAATCTCTAAAAATTAGTAAATTAATTACATCTGCTTATATAAAAAGAGTTTTGACTTTTTCAGTTAAGCAAACTGCTTTAGTGGTTCTTGAGGTATTACTTTCCAGGATTTCCATAAATCCAAACATCTAACCAGTATCATATCTACTGAGTGCAATTTGTTTATTTCCCATACCAGAATTCATTTTGAATTATTTTTACAATTCCACTGACCCTGAAGTGATGAAATATACGCCATTTATAGGGTCACCTTCTCTAAACAGCACTGCATTCATTGAATATTCAAAGGTTTCCAAATGATACTATATAACATTTATATCTGCATCACTCCAATCCTAAAACATTGGTATTGCTTTTAGAAAATCAAAGTTTTTTGCTTAAATTCTTGTATAATAGTCGGCTAACTAGTAATTAGTAATGAATACATAAGAATCTGTTAAATGCTTCTCTAGATAATTTGATTAGTTAACAATCTTCTGCACATACTATTGTAGCCTAACGAGGTACTGCATTTGTAAGTGCTATCTCTCCAAAACTGCCTCCTTATTCTATTTTACCTACTCTCATCATATGAGGATATTTATGTTCTAACATCTTATCATTCTCTAATTCTGCAAATTCATCCTCATCCTTAAAGGATAACAATTTTAATACACTCTCTTCTCCCTCATCATACTTTTCATGCTTTGATTCTACTTGCATATCTCCCAAACCCTACTTGCCCACTAGAACCTTAAATCACTCTCAAATGATGTACCCAAACACTGCCACGCAAAATCACATAAAAGTTACGACCAATCGCACCTGATCGAAATAAGGTTCTTTTAGCAGGCAAATTTATATATTGTAACTCTCTATATAGATTGAGCATCTCATCCTCACTTGTGGATTTTGCCATCTCTTTAAAATATTTTATAGCTGAAAGGGCTCTGCTGAGTACATTAAGATCCTGTTAGTTTCTGCTCTTCTGATCCTTCTAAAGGATTGCCACAATGATCTACTTATTATATAAAATAAACCTCGAAATGAAAGGGTTTGTCAAGATCAATCTCATTAGCTGAAAGAAGTTCCTTGACCTGTTGATTTAGTCGCAGCTGAAACTTAATCCTGTCAATGTTTGAAATTCGTCTAAGCATGCGTATATAAATATTTATTAAGTCATCCCAAAAAGAAGGTACTAGCAGTACTCTTTGTGTTTTTGGAGTAAGTTTGATCGTAACTATACCCACTGAAGAGATTCTGCACTGAATTCTTCTTCAGTAGAATTTTATTCTCATTGATCAGGTCATCTTAACTCTCATTATCTTCACTTATTTGATTCAAATACTCAGCATTGTCATCAATTTACTTAATAAATAGATAATAATACTAAAGGAGTATAAGGAGATTCTATTTCTTTATTCATGAGTTTAGACCATGGAAAATTTCTTAACCAAGGATGGTTCTTAACTTCATCTGGTCCCTTGAAACCCAATCTATTGACAGGTTTACGCTAAATCAATTTGTTTATGAAATCAGCTGATTCCACTGACCAATCATCTGGAACTTCAGATCTCTTCACTTACACTTGTCTAGTGAGGATTTGGTCTCGAATCTCTTATCGTGATCTTCCATTATAAGGTCTTCTGCCCAACATAAATTCATAAGTCATTACACCTAATGCAAAGTAATCTACTGCTATTGTGTGATTTTACCGACACATCACCTCAGGAGCTGATTATTATATGAATAAATACCCATATAACCAGGTGTGCCACTAGTGTCCTGTGAATTCTCCGCCTTCCAGATTCTAGCAATCCCCAAATCTGTTAGCCTTGCATATCCATACTTATCTAATACAAGATTTTCTGGTTTAAGATCTCTATGAATTACATTATTATTGTGAAGATATTCTAATGCCAATAATACACAGGCCACAAAAAATTTAGTTTGATATTCCTTAAATCTACGCATTTTCCCTATATGGTATCTCAAATCTCCTCCTGTAAGTAAATCCATCACAAGATAGAGATTATCACGATCTTAAAAACAATAATTCATGTTAATAAGAAAGGGATGTTTAAATTAAGCAAGCAAATTTCTTTCATTCATTACAGAATTTACACTTCTTTTTGCAATCACTTTAGCTTTAGACATTTCTTTCATTGCAAAACATTATCTTGTTTTACGTAGTTCTACTTTCCACACCTTTCCAAATCCACCCTTTCCTATTACATAATGAAAGATGTAGCTTTATTTATTCACTTGAACATTACAATCGACAATCAAAGTCTCCTCATCCTCCAGAACTGGAGCCTTTGAACAACTCTCATTATATCGAGATTGTAACATTGAATTGAAGAGGTTCTCGATTCCTTTTGAGTATTTAAATTGATTGGGCACTTGAAATTACTTATCGATACGCACAGAAGGAATCTCATTGAAGAATTGATATGGCTTGTTTTCCTGTTGTTTGATATTTTAAGCACTAGAGTATTTAGAGTAAACAAAAGGTGAGATCTTTTGGAGAGAGGAGTTGGGTGATTTAGAGTTTTTCCTTACTGTATTTCTATTGATGATGTCTGAATTATCAAAGAAAGCAGGTTTAACAGGTGAAGATTCTTTAGGTTAAATCAATTTAGAGAGAGCCATAACATGGCCAGGACTTCGAGATCTATTTACCAATTATGATTACTTGTGAAACGAATTGTTCCTGCTTGAGCTTATATTTTAAGCACTCTAATTTCGAGCATGCTTGATTTATGAGGTACTATTTTTCGAAATATTAAGCTAAACTATCTTTACTGGTGTAGCACTTCTCTATGAAGAAGGTGTGAGTTTATCCTTTGTTTTTTGAGCCAGCTAAAAGAAACTGGTAAATTAGCTTAACCCATATTTTTAGATTTTGGGACACTCACTCTGCTGTTCATGTTATTTTGGCTTAATGAAACCAAATTTTGATGTAAATAGGTCCTTCAGATTACGGTGGTTAGACATTTAATAATATATCAATCATCGAATTTGATTCGTCTACCCTCCTCCCAAACTCCACCCTTTACAATCTCATCAATCATAATACGTCCTTTACCATGTTACTTACCATTCTTCCAGTTTCCACAATATCTAAATAATGAATCATAGTACTTTCTACCATCAGGCCATGAGAATGTTCCATAACCATGCTTTTTTCCTTAATAATAATCTCCATCATAACTTTTTCCCTCAGGTGTAGAGTATTTACCATGCCCATGCATATTACTGTCTACCCATTCTCCTACATATACTCTTCCATCTGGCCAATGACATGTTCCAAAACCAGTCATTTTATTTTATGACCACTATCCTTAATATGTCTTTCCATCAGGCCAACGATAAGTACCAATTCCATCCTTCATTCCATATTTATACTATCCTTCATAGTGACTGCCATCAGCCCATGTTTCACTGCCCTAGCCATGTTATTTGTCATTCTCCCAATAACCCTCGTATTTGGAACCATTGGCATGAACATATACTCCGTAACCATGTGCCTTGTCATTAAACCATTCACCATCATCTACCGTGATTCAAGTTGTACATGTGTCTCCATCAGCATGTTTGAATAATCCCTTCCCACATGCTTTATCATCTTTCCAATATCCTCCATAGGTTGCTCCATCTGGCCATACTTATACACCGTAGCCATCACGCCATTTACCGACCCAAAACAATACTATAAAATTGTTACCCATTCTCCAGTATAGATTATACCATTTTCATAGTGATGAGAATTCCTCTTCTAACGGTCCACCTCACTAGTAAGTGGAGCAATTAAGTGGTTCTCATCCTGTTTACTTGGTTATTATGATTCACAATTCTAACAAGTACCCATATATATAGTTAATTGTAATAATAATATCAATCTAAAGATAAACGACACGGTTACCGCTTAAGAACCGATTATTTAGGGGTGGCTCTTCGAACTCCTCCACTATGGCTGGTATTTACTGTTTGACTGGCTTACGGAAGGCATTGAAATCGATGGTTCTCTTTTCATGTCTATGTGTGCTAATCTCTTCTGGTTGGCGAGGCAATTATCCCAAACATAATCTATTCATAGGTGTGGCTCCCTTGGCAGAATGGATCTCGATCACTTGGCAAGGCTTGTTATCAATGTGGATTTGGAGGTTCTTCTTTTTCATGGTTGTCACAATCTTCTCAAATACACATTTTTTGATGCAGAACACCTCACCCATTGTTGAGTTGCAGAATACATCATATGAATATTAATCGTTGTGTATCTCATCCATGCCTATAACATCCATGACTTTATATATCTTGAATATTTATTCTCTCTACCTTTAATTATTTCTGCAACTGAGGCTCTTACGCAAAGATCTTGCTAATGTATGAGAGAGGATTCTTTGAATGCACCTTGACTATTATGATACAGGTGAACTACCATAGCGAATTTATGTGAACTCACCCTTTGTGACTACATAGACGTATTTGGGTAACTCTCCTGAAACAAAGATCTTGGAGTTGAGGCAGTATTGTCGAAATTGCTGTGCTTCCTATGGCCATTTCTTCAAAGCTTGCGAAACTGTCATCAGGTCAGTCTTGGTCTTGTCCTGCTTGGCTAAAAACTGCAGCACTTCCTGAGTTAAGTATCGTTAGTACCTGTTGAATTTGTTCCATTTAATATTAATTTATATGTTTAAGTTTATAATGTACAACAAGAAAATAAGATGTTGCCTTACTAAATTAAGAATTTGAATTCTCGAATGAAGCATATATGAAAAGTAGTTTAAAATCATTACTAATTGTAAAAATAAACAAATATTACGAATCTCAAACAAATTGTAATTCTTAATACTACAACAAACAAACCCTAATAATAATAATGTTGTATAGCACTTAATTTTCTGAAGCCCATCACAAATTTAAGATCAAATAAAAACAATGAATTTTGGTATTTATATACTTGTGATTTGCTACTGTATAATATATATGACCCAAAAAAAGAATGATTGTGAAATCATCCTCATTGATGAGGAACAACGAAAACCAATTAAAATACTAAAGAAACATGTTAGTCATATGGGAGCTATCAAGTATTTAGTTGAGTACCCCACTGATTAGTAATGGGAATCTGAAAAATATATGAAGGAAAAATATCTCGAACTTGTTGAAGATTACAATTACTTTTCTGTTTGTGGTAATCGTTATGATCAAGCTACTCTCAACTAAAAGAGAGAGAACCATTTAAAATTAGCCTCATACGATAGTCACAATTACACCAATCTTCCTAACATTCCCCATGATGAAAATTATCCAATTTTTAAGAGGCAAAAAATAAAGGATAAACAAATAGAAAAAATGAATCCAACTGAGCCATAACCTGCCATAACACCCTCAAAAGCACTTGTAGAAACTTAAATTCAAATAAATCAATAACTAAACTCAAATAAAGCAGATCTTGGAGATACAATAAAATCAATATCTATTGAAAATGGGCTCTTCCTTATTGAGTGGAACCAGAGACCTGATTCCACAGTACCATATGTAGAATATTACACCTATGATTAATTGAAAGCAACAGCTCCAAATATCTTGCTGCAGTTCATAGAGAAAGAGCTCTTAGAGAATGATATAAAATTCAAACAACTTAAAAGAGATAAAGCAAACGATGATTTGCAACAGTTGACAATTAACAACACAGAAAATTCAATCAATACTAAGAAAAATAATGAAGAAATGATAAGTGTAGCATAAATCTCTGTTGATGAAAGTAAATCCTCAGAGGAGGTCAAAGAATAAAACAGAGATCAAAAGGAATTTATGAATGGAGATTAGAAAAATTAAAAAGATTAGAAAGAATAAAAAAGTTAAAAGGACTAAAAAGAATAAAACGAAAAGAATGATAAAAAAGACTTGAAAGATTTAAAAGATTAAAATAAAGACATTAAGGATTAAAATAAAGATTCAAAAGAGACAAAAGTTGTTACTCCTGAAATAATTTAAGAAGTGAAACCATCAACTCCAACAGAAAAAGAAAAACCCATACAACCTAATTAAATTATGAAAAAAAAGGGGGTGGTTCCTTCAATTAGACCATCCGAAAAGATTTCCCCTAATAGCCAATAAAAATTAAAAAAAACATCTGAAGCACCAATAGCACCTGTTTCTGAGCCATAGACAAAAGAAAAACCGAATGTGGTCCAAAACTAATAAGTTACAATTAGTAGCCCAAATATCTATAAACCCTAAAAAGCTGTAGAAGAATTTCAGATATTTGAAAACAACAATAAACAATAAAATAAACAAGATCCTCAGAAATATCAAAAAGACCTAGATGAATGTTATTCAGATGTTGAAATCCCTTAATTCCAATTTAATTAATTAGAATTTTGATTTATTTTTAAGTAGTGAATAATAATTGAAAGTGTTTCATCTATCTTTCCACTGCATTCTAATTCCATCACACCAAATGCCAGCTCTTGCATAATCTTTTACAATCAAAATACCATCTCCATGTTATTTACCATTTTTCCATGCTCCTTTGTATCTTGTATTTTCATCAATAACAAACTCTCCTTCTCCATCTTTCTCATTATTATGATAATATCCTTTATATGATCTTCCATCTGGCCATTTAAACTCACCATAACCTTACATTTTATTGTTTTCCCAATTTCCTTCATATTCTTTACCGTCACTCCAAACAAACTTGCCATATCCATGTATAAAGTTAAATTAAAACTACCCCTTATAACTAGAATATTTAATATGATTACTAATTTCGATTTGCATAAAAGCACTCCCCATCCCCATGTTTCATTGAATCTTTGAATTCTCCTTTATACACTGTTCCATCAGGGTATTCTTCTACTCCCTCACCAGTTTGTTTATCCTCTACCCAATTCCCTTTGTATATAGTGCCATCACTGTGTGTATATATTCCATACCCATGACATTTATCATCAAGCCAATCCCCTATGTAAATGTCACCATTTTAATGAATCAATCGACCAATCCCGCATGCTTTATTATTCTGCCAGAAACCTTCATACACCGATCCATCTGGCCATATTTGCTTTCCTTTTCCCCATTTCATTCCATTTTTCCATTGACCAATGTATATTGTTCCATCCATAAGACGATGAGGTTCAAGAAAGGGAAGTTTTTTATTCTCCTCTGTGATTTAAAAATTAATTGATCTCTTGTGTGGATCCTCTGTGTTAATGTAATCATTGTAACGAAATGGACCTAATTTATATAGAGCCTTCTGCACTGTTAGAGCATAGTCAGTAGGAGTTTAGTTGAGTTTTAGTGCCACATCAGCTTTTGGGTAATGTTGTGCAGGTGACTCTTCTTACTTTATACGCAGTTTCTTATATTGTTTTCTAGCTCTGTACCCTTTGTATTGCTTTTATATCACAATTGCATATTAATCTAATTTAATCTCCTCCTTGACTAGTTCAGGAGGCATAGGACTCTAGAAGGGTTCATTTGAATGAGAACAGCACACTCCCATTTATATTAATATTCATTTTTAATTGTATAGCTGATGATTAATTACAACATAAATCATGTTCTCTAAACATGTAGTAGAATAGAACGAAGAAGATTTAGGAAATCGTTTCTCTTCACTTAAAGATCGCTTTTATTTGTGTATTTAGGGATCTTCAATATGAACATTGGAAGCATGTGTGCTTTTTATAGTTAATCTTTTTAACTCTTATACTGGACTTTCAATTGCATCTTCCGGAATTGCAGGAAATGTCAAATATATCCTTCCCCCTGATTCGAAAGAGTTGAAGCTTTTCTGTAGTTTTTGTCTTTTATCCTACACTTAGCATAAACGGCGTCTATTTTCTTCAGAAGGCTTTCTTAAGAGAAGATCGTTTTGTACCATTCTCACAACGTTATCAATGGATAATCGATTTCTTTTTTAAACTTATTATTTTTTTTGTTTTTTGGCCTATAACATCTTCAGAAATTTATCAGCATTTTCTTTAAGGCGTTTTTGCTTTTCTTCTTCACGTCTTGCCTCTAAAACTTTAATGTATTCATCAGCATTATCGTTAACTAATTTGAGTACTGTTCCCAAATTGGCAGCAGGAGTAAACCTAATGAACTCTTTATAAGCCTCTCCTATAAATGAATCTCGAATCTTAGGTTTTCGTTACATTCTCTATGTTAATTGATGTTTAATCATTTATTATTTTTTTCTCAGAAAGTATTCTATGTTTAACATTTCTCTTTCTATTTTTAATTGTGCTGCTGCACAACCTTAATCATTCAGTAATTTTAATGAATTAAACTTTTTTCTATGCTTTCTACGTTTACGAACTTATGATTGAAATTTTTAAATTACTTTAATCCTTTAATATTTGGAAATAACATAATGGGCAAAAGGACACAAAGAAGCAATATGATTTAACTCTTCACAGAGATAACACTTCAAATGAAGTAATGATAAATTTTATTCTATCTCTATTTAAAATTTGATCTCAAAATATTTTTCTAAATCTTCAACGGAAAGAAGAGAAACAAATTTTTCTCTTTATAGAATTAGTACGTTAATAAATGTATTTGCTTTAATAGTTGCTGATCGAGGTACATTGGCAAAGAATCCAATTTCACCAAAGTATTGTTTACTATGTAATTAAACATTGATATTTGAAATTGTCACTGAACCATTTATAATATAATATAGGCAAGTATCCTCTCTATCCCCATCACTTATTATTGTATCCTCAGGACTGTAAATCTTTTCCTTAAATTAATATGCTAACTTTTCAAGGAGTGCAGATGAGAAATTATTACATAAACACAAACATTATTACATTATCTTGCCATGCATTATTGTCTATATCTCAATGTAGAGGTTCTTTGATAAATTAGATAGAGTCTACTGTTCATAATTTCTTTGTATTTATTCTTATTATTGTAACCAATCAATATAATTTTTGATTCTAATCTGTAAATGTTTACTTACCTTCTTTTACTTCAAATAAATTAATATGGCATTTGATTTATCCATAAGATTTTATTCATCCTAATTAGCAAATAATAACACTATCGAACTCATAACATAACCAAATACTCCAGAAGTGAAAACTATCACAAATACACCACACAATCTTTCTAAAGTAGTTGTAGGATATATATCTCCATATCCAATAGTAATCATAGTAGTTACAGAAAAGTATATGGCTACAACATATTAGTCTAACCAGTAATTTGTATTCATGTAGACCACATAATGTTCAAGTTAGTATTGTTAATATCTTGTATACCAATTATCTTCAGCATCTTCAAGTTATCTTACAATATTCCATATGCATGCCAACCAATGAGCAAGACTTAGTATAAGTGTAAATATTTTAAGAAAAGCTAAGAATTAAAGAATACTAGTATTCTTCATTAACGAACCTCAAGGAGATTAAATGTTTTTTTTAATTTCAAAGCCCTAATCAATCGCAATATCTTAAGAAAACGAATTACACGCACAATATTAAGAATTTATGAGTTTTTTTGATTGGAGCTCGAATCCAGGAAAGCCCCTATAACTGAGTCATATGGAAATGAGGATATGAGATCGACGAAGAACCAGGTAGTAAAGTAGTTCTTAATCACCTTAGCATGTGAAGTGACTAGAGAGCCTCTAATATAGTGAAGAGCATACTTGCAATAATATCCTGTGTTGAAGGAAATCACAATATCAACAAGGAAAAAGTAATTCATAATTTGATTACACACATCATAAAAGATATCCAATTCAATAGAAAATGTTATTATCAATGGTATTGTGATCATTTGTATAAAGATAAACAGCATTCCTACCAAGTCCCATGTCACTTTTCTTGTACTATAAGGGTTAAAGACTCCAAAAGATTCTCTGAATTTAGCTCTACAGTCCTATTTAGTTACCTTGTCAGATTTACTGAATAAGTCTTCAAATAAACTAACATAGCGTTCCTTATTCATATTTATTATATAATAATCACTTATCAGAAACCCTAAAACTCGAACCAGGAGTGATTGGTGGTACTATCTCTAACATTCCTGGAATCTACTTCTACAATTTGCAATACTTGTCTCTCCATCCTTCATTATCCTAAAATTAATTGAATATCATACAGCCAATTAATCTAAACTTGACTGATTTAGACGTTCCAATTCAACATTCAATTATTCAATTATATTTTTCTATAATTACAACTCACTATCATGTGATCCTACCTTTCTTTTCCATCTTTCTATTTCTAATTCTTAAGCAGCATGCTTATTTTATGATTCCAACTATTCTTTATATAACTTCTCTTAATCCTATGTTAATTTTTAGAATCTTCTTCTCCAATCTTCAACTTCTTTCTCTCTTGCTTCTAGAGTTTTCTCTAATAATTGGAAGTCTAATTTTTAATTCTCTAATAATTATATTTAAAGTTAATTATTTTGTTTAGCCAAATTTTCTAATTCAACATTTTTTGAATCAATTGTTTCATTTAAATAATTTACAAGCTATCCTAATCTATTCATCTCATTTTATTAATCATTCCATTGTTATTCTTCTCTTCTGTTATCCTTAATCTGCACTTCAAATTATCTATTCACTTATCGCAAATCATGAATATCATCTTCTTTTCCTCTAAGAGCTGCTAACAATCTATCAATTTCATTTTGCAATTAATCTTGATTACCTTTTTCTAAAGCCAAGAAACGCTTGCTCTCATCCAATTATTTCTATAAAACAATTATTTATTATCTTAACTCTTCACTAATTATTAATGATTTTTAAAGTTCTTCAAATAATCTCTTATTTTCCACTAGCACTGGTTACAATTGATCAATTTATTACTCTTATTAATGAATTTATTATTTAGCTTCCTCCAATTATTGAATTTTTCTATTTTACATTTATTTTAATCTTTCTATCTCACTTGACATCATAGCACATTTATTTTCTAATTTTTCCTATTCTCTCTTTGTCTGATCATATTTATTTTGCAATTCAAACAATTTATCATTTAAATCCTAACTCTTCTATATTTCCTATAAATAAGATTCCTATAACTTTCTAAAATCATTTTCTACTGCCTATAATCGCTTGATCTCAATATCTCTTGTATCTACATCTCTATTTACTTTGTCCAATTAGATTTCAAGTTCTTTGATATTTTGTCCAAGTTTTTCATTATTTTGTACTAAACTTTCTATATTATCTTGTAGTGATTTAATTTAATTTAATAAATCTTACTATTCCCTTAATTCTATCTAATATTGATCTACTTTCCTTCTCCATTCTTCATTTTATTGTGATCTTTCATTCTCTAAGTCCTGGAAACGAGTCTACCAAAGATTAATTTCTCTTTGATTGTTATTGATTGTATCTCTAAGTAAATCAACTTATTGTTCAAGAGGTTTCAGTGCTGTGACTGTTAATTACAATTAACTCACCTGAGCATTCAATTGATCTCTTTACTCAGTAACTTCTTTATTTTAAGCTGTCAATTAATTGATTTCATTAATTTAATCAGTAATTCTTTGTTCAAACTCAGGATAAGCATCTAATTTATGTCTTTGTGTATTTATAGTTAACTCTAAAGAATTTAAATGTTAAAGCAAGGATGCAATTTGTTTGTTGCTATTATTATTTAGGTTTTTTAATCTTTAAATTTAATTTTATTAGTCAGCATCAGATTCTCTAAATTTTTCAACCTGCAATGCCAAATCTTAAATTATTAATGTTTATCTATCTATATCTGTCTTCAATTAATCACATTCTTTGACTTTCTTATAATGAGCAACTCTTAATTAATTAGAATCAGATTCTGAAGCTTATATAGACTACAACTCTGATAGAATATCTTGTCTCTTCCTGTCTAAGTTCTATAATTCTTTGACTAATTATCCATTCGAGTCAATTTATTTCTTTAACTCACTCTCTATTACTTTGATTCTTGCATTCAATTCATCAATTTGATCATCTTTTGTATCATCTTATTCCATTTCAAGTTCAGTAATCTTTGCTCTTAATTTCTCCACAGCATCAGATCTCTCATACTGAGTTTAACTGACACCTTATTTTAGAACCAATTGTCTCTACAAATCATTAATGGTACCAAGTAGACGAGCTACTCTAGATTATGATGCCATCAATTCAGAGTACAGAGACAGTGCTCTTTCTTTTTGTTATTCTTTTTCGATCTTGAAATTTTCTATTTAATTTAATTCCAATGCTTATGTGAACACTCTTGTTCTCAAATCTTCAATTTCTTATCCTTGTTGCAATATTTTATGTTCCAGACCCTAGATTACTATTTGCAATCCTTGACATTTCTATTATGATTATGCCAATTTATCAGCAGCATTAACAAGATGTGTATTTTATTATTCAGATTATAGATATTTATTCTTCCATTGTTCAGATTCAGCTCTCTATGATTAATAACGAGAGTTAAGATTGTCGTATTTTCTTTGACTTTCTTATTTTTCAAATTATTTGTTTCTAAGAAGTGATTCAATTTATAATTGTGCTTGATTCAATTGATTTAATGTTTATTCTGACTTACTTGAATCCTAAACAACTACTTTTTCTATTCTTTTAATAGCAGGAACAGCCTCTACTCGAATAGGAGCAGCTTCAAAATTTGTTAAGAAATTTTTGTTTTCTTCATTAAGTTTCTGTATTCTCTGCTATGAAACTTCATATAATCTTTGAAGACGACTTAATTCAGAACAATTTTGATTGTATTTTTCTCTCCATTATTCTGATTCTGCAAGGATTTCTTGTAGCTCTTGTCTCAATGAAGTAATTGAACTTTATTAAGATTTCACTCTTGGCTCCAATTTAGATAACAATCCAACTTATATTTATGCATCATTCACATCCCCTTATAATTATACTTTTTATTTTTGTAATTCAGCTATTTGCTTTTGCTAATCTTGAATTACTTTTTGTTTATCTTATAATTATGCTTAAGTTTTATTGAGATCCTGTTATAATAGTACTAATTCTCCTACTTGTTTACGAAGACCATCAATTTCCTTCTATTAAAGTGTGTTTTTTTTATTTGCTGCCTACAGCTCAAAGTCAAGTGCTTGTAAATTTTAGACTTCGATTGTTTTTTGCTTCAACAAATTTAGGGTCTAACTGTTATCAGTCTAACTAGACTTTAGTGAATTTTTCAGATTTCCATTATCGATTGTAAGCAACTCAATTTACTCTTACAATTTTGGAATTGATCTAATATCTCTGTATAACTATATTTGTATCAATTTTTACCTGTTGAATCACTGTTTCTTGTGTTTATATTTATTATTTCAATTACTCAATATCTTCAAATGATTTCTCTAATTAAATATTAGTCTCATCCAAAAGCGCAGCCAATCTACTTTTTTCTTCGTCTATGGCTTAATTTTCCACAGTGACAACTCTTTCTTCAACTACTATTTTGACTCTTGGCTTTTCTTGCAATAAATCATTCAATCTAGATATTTCTTTCTCTTTTTCTTCTAATTTGCTCAATTGTCCAGTAAGATCACTGATTTACTTTTGGAAAGCCAACTGCTACTAACGTAGTTTATTCAATTCATTATTGAGAATACCATTTTGATGCTCCTTCTCAAACAAATTAACTTGAACATCCTGCAGAAGATTTGTATTTTCTGTTGATGTTTTTTTCTAGACTTGTTATTCTACAAGCTCATTTTATGGAGAGTGAGGTTGTGTGTCCACATTTTCAAGCACATCAAATTTTATATTTTCTTCGCGGAGTTCAAGAAGGCGTTTTCTCTCATTCTCAGATTTTGTAAAACGATCCTTCCAAAGCTCAACATCATGCTTCCAATTAATGATTTGATTCTTTAAGTCTTAATTGATAAGTTCCCAATTCTTGGAACCTTAAAGTAATTATTCATATTGATTCAATTTGTCATTAAGCTATATATGATTGTTAATGTACTTCTTTTATCTATCTATCCTTGAATGTTAGTAATTATATGCTTCGAGTAAGTTCAGCATCTACTGCTTATAATCGCTGCATTTGCTGTTCCAATTCCAGAATCTTAAATTATGCCTATTCAAGGTCCCTAGCTTTCAAATTTAGAGATTAACTCAATTATTTGTTCTCATCACTTAGTATAGCGTTCTTAGATTCATATTAGATTAGCTACTCTCTATTATGGATATGTACCGATTATTCGTAGGTCACATAAAGATCCAGCTACTCCTACAATTTAAAGGAGTGCTCCTTCTAGGCCTCTAATTCTGCCATAAGTTCAGCTATCCTGATCTCGCAGTAAGCCACGTCTGCCGTAGAAGGCAAGTTTGGTTTGCGAACATTTCTGTATACAATTTCTAAAAGGTTATGATGATAGTATACTTTCATCAGGATCTGGAATATAGACACTCTAAACTGTCTGATCCATTTTAATATAAATAATATTGATCACTAAATCTTGGATTTCAGCATATTTATTTCATTTTCATTCACCTAAACTTGCTGTCGTAATTATTCTATTCTCTGTGTACGCAATTACCCTACCACTGATAACTAATTCATTTTTTCTCTCATTAGATTCATAGCTCTGTGTAAACAAATCATTTCTTCTTATTCACTTTCATGTATGTCTGCACAAGCCTCACAGATCTCTACTTAAGTTGGCCTAAAGAGACTGAGCATCTAACAAGTGGGACATAATGCTTCGAAGTCTTCTCCTCCAAATTGCTAGAAACAACTATCACAAAGTCCCTGAGTGCATTTAACACAAACAAGGATATTCTCATCACATCCACATGATTGACAATATTGTTATTTATTCATAATTATTCACTTGCTGAAGAGGGATCGCTTTTAATCTTAGAACTTTAATTGGAGGATAGCCTCCTCATCCAGTCCCCATACCTCAAGTTCTTATATAGTGAAGTTAGTCTCACTGGAAAGTGTCTCATTGTCAAATGTTTCACAAGGGTTTGATTCCCCTTTTCTGAATGTACTGCTCACAAATAGACCATACCTCATAGAGTGAATACTTACTTCTCTCCTGCACCTACACTAAAACCTGTTTCATCTGCCATCTGGTAACAATTGTTTTTTTGAGAACTCTTATATAGTCTTGTGTGATTGTACAAGCATACAAATAAGTAAGATTCACCCTTACCAAAAAACTCATTCTTTGATAGACGCCAAGAAGTGAGTAAAAATGCTCCGAAAACTCTCTTATTGTGGTCCTTTATTATAATTACATGTGGCCCAGCATATTCAGTCCTCCTCAAAAATTCCTGATATGAACTTCCTAATTAGTTAATTAAATTACCATGACGATTCACAGAGTACAACAAATACCAAGGCTTATGTTAGTAGTATTAAGCCATGCCTTCACTAATTTCCTTAACTTATTTCATTGAAATGATTCGACTTTCCTCATTCAGCTTGATTTCTACTATCTCTTTAACTTATTGCTATTTGAACTTACAAATTTCTATTGTTCCATTCTTTTCATTGATTTCAACATAATTAAAGTTGTAAACACTGCTTGAGCATTCAATATTTGTCTCACCTTTCTTTACTCTCACGTTTAGAGAGTCTTCAATAACGTTTTCATGTTCTTGCTATAATAATTGTATCAAGTAAGTAAATGCTTCCATTGTTATCATTCTTTTACTCTTTCCCTTCATTTGCCACAAGTCTCTGACAAATGCCTTCACTGCCTTAGTTTCACCCTTGATGGCTTTTAGTTCCACAAGAAGCATTTTTTAATTCCCTTGATTCTGGATCTTTGTTCCGCATATACCCCAAATAAACACTTACATTAACTCAGCGATTGGGTTGAATATAATTTTATAGATCTCACGCACAAGAATAGAAAAATTAAGATGATCCTCTTTGCCCTTTTAATCTTTGTTAAGTTTCTTGGTGTTTGCAGTAAAGATCAAATAATCATAACAGATTTGCAATGAACCTTAAATATGTTCTCTTTCCCATAAATAAAGTATAGGAATTGTAATATTGACTTATTTGAGTAAATCTCGCTATAAGATGTGTTTATTGTCATAGGTTAACATAACTTCCTGGTTAGGGAGTAGATGACAATGATCGAGTTTATTGACTTTCTTCAATTTCCATACATTGCAATTTGCTTATAAGGCAATATCAATTAATGTTTGCCCTGGTTTGGCTTAGCATTTTTAATTGCATTGCATAATTAAATTAATGGATCCCTTAACAAGGTATAAAATGAAGTTGGAAAAAGACAAACAACATTTATAAGAATATGAAAGGATTTAGAAGGAGAAAGAATAAAAAAATGAGATGAAACTGAAATAAAAGTGTGACAAGTATGTGTAAATCAAATCCCAAAAAGAAAAATAGAAAGAATTAAATTACCTAAAAGCAGAATTGAGAAGAAACCAACAAAACAAAACACTATTTTAAAGTTAACAAATAGAAAGTCAAAAGACTAATGTATCAATAATATTGATTTAGTATTACAAATAAAAGATTGCCAAGACTCTTAATTCTATTGAAAAATATGAGAGTGGTTATCATAAAAGTTTCCTCGATTCATTACATAGAAAATTGTCAAGTCATTCACATCAAGTTGAATTTGTTGTTTAATAAAATGAAGTTTTGAAGGAAACAAGAAAAAAGTAAATTAATCAACAACTTGAAGAACGTTTCAAGAAATCTGAAGATGTAATTATATAATTAAGGGTTAAGGTTCTTACTAACTTGTCGAAATAAGAAAGTGATAGAAAGAAAAATGAGAAAATAAAAGTTGAGACTTATTAAGAATTAGTACAAAAACATTAAGAAAAAATGCAGGAATTAAGAGAGATTAAGGCTAAGAAATTTGAAGAGAAACTCTAAAAAGCAGAATAATTACAGTAATAAAAAGAAAAGTAGCAAAAAGAAAAGCAATTAATGCGTTTGGAGGCAGAACGATTAAAGGAACAAATGAATAGAGAATTTTAACTTGAGTTGGCTGTATATTTATTTGTAATTTTAGAGAATGAAATCAAAGCAAATAAAACTCATCCAAAATTGATGATTATGCGAATCACATTTATTTATAATGTACTATATATTAATGTCATTTTCCTACAAAACCCTTAAGATAAGATTCCTTTTATGCTCTAATAACTTCTCTCTTGTCTGTTTTTCTTGACATGTAGATCTTTGTTCTTTCAGCACCTCTTGTCTTCTTCAACTTGGACTTGACTTCTTTCCATCCCTTTCTGGATCCTTCTCTCTTGGGAATGATGCCTCTTCTTCTCAATCTGAACTTTGGCTCGAATTTGAGCAAATATCTACAAATGTTATTTAATGCCATACTATTAGGTATCGTAGATGAGAGCAAAGCCAGTTGTTCTATTTCCTCCGAATTATGTTCTGAGACCATATACAACAACATTTCTTTCATCAGCCTTATATCTGGCAGCCAATTCCTTGACAACTAACTCTTGTGATGGGGTTGCCTTATTTGGGTGGAGTAATTCAACGCTCTGCATACATATAATACTTACCAATTGTCTTCTGTTCAAAAGTTTATTGCTCAATACTTTTCTTGTCTTTACAATGAATGTCATGCCTTTGTTTTAATTCAAAATAAATTAAATCTTTTTCTTTATTTTATTAAAAGGCGTCGGAAAATAATTGCACTAATTTTTTCGATTATTGAAACCTTGGAATCAGATATCTTATTTTTGTATTGTCTCAATTGGTATCAAATTGATATCTACACATATCCTATTTTATTACCAATAAATAATTCTGAGAACGATTATAATTTTTATGTTATTTAAAATTAGCTAGTAATAATGATATTTTATTGGCACATTTTGCACTTCAAAACTCTTTTTTCGAATTAATCATGCCATATTATTAAATATTAAATGGGTTGTGGTATGGGGAGAGTATAATCTGCAAAATGTGAAAAAGAAGCAGCCATGAAGGAACATCCTTTGTTGTGGCTTTGCTGCAAAGAAAATCACATTAAAGAAAGCCCAATCAGTGATTACGATCCAAAGAGTAAATTTGAATTCTATTTTTAGGCTAGGTTACGCAATACAATGTAGTTCTAAATGGAATTTTGTTTTAAGTAATAAATCCTATAGAAGATGTAGAATAGGTTGTATATGATCACATTAACAGTGAAATTGAATGAGACTATGTTTTTGTATATATGTTAAAAATCCTACAAATAATTACTTAGCCTTAGTATTAGAAGGATAAAAATCTTCTGAAAAAAAACAATATTTTTTATTCTCTAATTTAAACTGTTATTATCGAACGAAATATGGGAGCAGTAGCAATCAGTCCATAGAAGAAGAACAACAACAACTTAAACATGAAACTCAAAACGAGAGCACGAGGCAGACCAATATGTCCATATAATTCAAAATGTAAGTATATATTTGATAAAGACAATGGAACTCAATATAATGTAATAGTAAATGGAGTCTTATTTGAAGTACTCAATCCACCAGAGACATTCGATTAATTGAAGGAAGATGAAGAGACACAATCCTGATCGCTTAATTAATATTTCATATGCTACAAAGAATTATATGTTAAACTAAGTGAGCCAAATTCATTTTTATTATCGTTTTCATGAATTCTCAAAATATATGTAAATAAAGGGTTTGGTTTCAGAATATCTTTTCGCTGTATTTTTTCATTCAGTTATCGATTTTAGAAATCTATTTTTATCACAATAATAATCGTCATTAAATATATTTCATACTCGAATACCTTTAGAAAACAAAATAAAAAATCGAAAATTTAGATTATAAAGTTATATCAAGCAAAAAGTCAATTAAATAGTTTTAGTAAGACTTGTTTGAGTTCATTCAGATTTAATGGCTTTGTTAGGACTTCTCTCATTCCAGCATCTAAACACCTATTTATGTCTTCTGTACTATTAAATGCAGTTAACCCTATAATTGGAATTTCTGGTACTGATTTTGATCTCATCATTTCAACCAAAGTCTTCGTTGCTTCCCAACCATCAATTACAGGCATTTAGCAATCCATGAGAATAAAATGAAAGAGTTTACATTATTCTGAACATTTTTCTGTTTTAAAAATTACATCAATTGCTTAGGCACCATTATAAGCCTTTTTAAAAATAAATGAATACTAAAATTAGTCTATATCCCATTTGTCCGATAATGACTTATAAAGCCCTTTAATTAAAAGAATCATCATCCACAGATAATATTCTTGCACATCGACATGCAAATTAAATATTTTCAAATCTTTCTTCCATCTGGATTTCTTTTTCCTCTCTCTATATAAGTCTGGATATTAAAGTATTAGGTCTATTATTAGAGGAAGACTCAAATTCAGATACACTAAATGAAGATTGCTTTCTTCTCTTAACAGATTTTCTCTTTACTCACTTCCAATTTGCAGAAGTGGAAAGTGCTTATAGTAGCTCTATAATTTTGTCAATTTTTCTATTGGATTCCCTTTTTCTGTGTCTTCTGGTAGATCCGTTTCCTATTAAGGTCTAAAGTAATTAGCAATTGATGAATGGTGTTTAATAGGAATTTACTGAATCCCTTATTCATCTGTATATTGATCAGATTTTGGATTATTTATGATAAGAATGCCTTAAATGCCAAAACAAAGGTCAGGAACAGTAAATGCACTTTTCAAACTTGGCCTCTTTATTTATGTTCCCTGACCAAATATATATGTATTTGTTGATTATGTAGTTTTAAGTTGAAAAGTAACAGTAGTTCCCTCTCCCTGCCCATTAGATTAAATTTTTAATTAAGTTCTATGTAAAGGAGCTAATTTAAAAAGGTTCATCTAACTAACCAATAACCCCAATCCTTGCCATTCATCGTGACTAGTAAAATCTCTATTTGTATTAAATGATTTCAGAAAATTTTGTATCTTGCTAAGCTATTAATGCTCAATCCCTACTCCATGGTCTTTTACACAAAAAGTTAATATGTTCTCTTAACAAGATACTTCAAGTTATATGAGTCCTTTTTCAGAAAATTTAATTGAATTCGAAATGATGTTTACTAAAATTTGCATGATTCTATCGAAATCTGAATTCAAAATAGTAGGCACCTAATTTTTGAGTATAATATGCAAACCTAAATTCTTTAACAAACACATAGGCTTGAAAATATCATTAATTTCTTGGACAATATTTTCGAAATTAAACTCTTCATAATTGTATTTAATGATATGAGAATGAAATTGTGTAAAATCGATGATATCTCTTATTAAGTATGCTTATAGTTTAAGGGCGTTGGAAGCAGGGGTAATGTATTTCATTCTATGTTATTCTGTGATCATGTCATCATTGGCCAAAGCATCTAAAAATAATTTTGCACTATTCAAAGGGGTTCTTAATTCATGAGAGAAGGAGTCAATAATACGAACTTAAAATTTTTCCCTAGTCTCTAATTTTTACAAATAACTCTACAATGAAATATCATCCATTATGATCAAGTACTCTTGATCGTTTTATGAACAAAATATTTTGCATTGAATACTCCTAGACTCATCTTCTTCGTGAAAGGATTTTCTAGCTTTAGATATCTGAGCCAATAATTCAATATTATTTTCTTTGGAATAATATTATTCTAAATTTCCATTTTACAATTCTATGAGTATATCTTTCAATGTAAAAGGTAATCGAGTGTTGCTCTAAATTTTATTCAAGCTTAAGAATTTTGGGATAAAAGAAGATTATTGTGGAGAAGGTTTCTAAGGTTTTATGCTAGTTTCTCTTGCTTATTTTCTTTTTCTTTTCACTGCCAGCTTAAATGTTAGCTCCTCCATTATGAATTTAGTTACATTCTCAGTTTCGTCAAAAATTTTCAGTAAAGATTAATTCAGAAAAATTACCTGTAAATTTTCTTTTTTGACTATCATAATTCCTACAGGTATATATTGAAGCCTAAGCATCCAAGAATTACTTATAGAATCTTATATTAAATTCACTATTTCAGAATTTCTTTTAGTAATTGAGGGCTTTGTGCAATGAGAAGGCAATTCAACTTCTTTTTTTTATTCTTGTTTTTTTACAAATATTATTGAACCATAAAACATTGCCACATATTGTAAAGCACTTTCATTCCAGTAGATAAGTAGAGCCAAGCAACAAATATTGTAGCTGATGGATGCTAAAAGAGCTTTAAACAAAGTGAGCTTCTTTACAATTTAAAGTTCTTGCACCTTCAACAAAACATAGCCCAATTTTAAAAGATCCTAATTCAAAAAGCAGCAGTATAGTACTTGTACACTGACCGAAATTAAAATGACATGTTAAAAGTAATTTTTTTTAATTTTCTTTCTTAACCTAGCAACCAACAATGGGCATAAAATACAAGTTATTCCACTGATAGCAAGAAACACCAGTGATGCATAGAAAGCTCTATTTTCATACACCAATAATAGTAGCGCAATCAGTAAGTTAATGAGGTTAATCGAATAAAACTAAATTAGCTTCAAATTTAATTGCATATATGTTTATTATAATAAAGTCAATAGGCAATATTAATTCCGACACCAATGGAACATGTTACTAAATTTTATTTCTAATTATTAATACTAATATAAATAAAACAAGGTTATATAGTTCAAGAAACAAAAGAAAGAAACACCTTATATATAAATTCTTGATTCAGAATAAAAAGTCTCGAAAGATTTTTGGTTGGGTAGTTGCCTTTGGTTTCCTGTGCTGCAGTGCTGTGGATTTTGAGGGTCTAAAATTACTTTGATTCCCATTTTAATTAATTATAATTATTTTAAATCTCAGTTCTAGTAATTGTGGAATGCTCTTCGGTTTCAAATAATTCATTTCTAACTTATCAATATCGTTTCCTTGCTCAAATTCAATAAATAAAATAATTTATTCCTCATGAGCTCTCAAACAATAGAAATTCATATTTTAATAAAAATTATAAATGAGCCAAGAAGATGTAAAATAAAGAATTAAAATACTGTACGATGCCCTCTTGCCACCTGTTTCATATCGGACTGCAATTTGCCCTTACAATGACGAAGAACAAATGCTACAAGATCTCAAGAATTTTTAAAAAAGTGATTTTCCGATTGAAGACATATAATACGAACTGAAACTAGATAAGATTGTAGAATAAGATGGCTAAAAATGGCATGTTTTTTCAATAAAGTCAGGTACATTATTTTTGTGATTGACTAGAGGTTCCCATATCTCAAAAAAAAGACTTTACATTTCTTCTCTTACAAACACATGGTTGTAAAATAGGGAAAATAAAAGCATCAACAACTAGATTAGAGGTATTGTTTGGGCTTGATGCAAATGAGCCTGACAAGAAAGGCAAACCTCAAACAATGACATTACATGGATTCTTGGGTTAAACACTTGGCAAATTTAAATTGAGATATAGCAACTATGTTAAAATTGAGCTTCAATCTCAAGTCTGAAATATTATTCATATTTCTATTAATTAGTATAATATAACAAAAATTATAATAAACTATCTTTTAGAATTACAATCTTCCAATATATTAATTGAAATCCTTATATGGTAGGGTCTGATCATAATTATTAAATAATGATAAAGAAAAAGATTACATTTCTAAACAAGAAATTTTCTATTGGGAACTCAGAAGATGAACAAACACCTGACACAGCCAACACTCCAATGTCTGCAAAAGAGTATTAAACTGATGATTCTGATACTGGAACTCCCAGTAAATTGTAGCCAATAAAATTCTCTAAATTCAAACAAAATCAACAACCTCAAAAGTCAACCTTCTGTCATAATGCAAGAGCAATAGTTTCCAACAGAAATAAATTCGCTGATCATCCCTTCCGTTAATTGATCTTTAGTTCAAGAATTAAGGAAGAAACCCTGAAAAAACACATTGCTCAAACTCAAAGAGGAGTGATCTATTCAATGAAATCATTGAGATAACCATCAGAGAAATTCCTCTAGCATAAGCAGTTGGAAATTCCTTTGAAGGATAAGGAGAGGAAAATATTAATTTTAGATCTCGATGAAACATTAATTCATTCTTGTACGAGTAAAGAGTAGAGTTAAGTAATGTTGAGAACAGATGAAGGATAACTTGTAATATATATATTTAATAGTAGTTACGATTTAATGTGCGACCATATTTAGCATATTTTTTAGATTGTTTATCAACTTTTTACCAAATATTTATTTTTACAGCTTCATCACCAGCTTATGCCTCAGCTATAGTAGATTATATAGATCCACTTGAAGATAAGATACTTGGCATATTCACTCGTAACCATTGTCTCGAAACTAAAAGTGGCTACTATATTAAGGATCTACGTATTCTTAAGGATATAGATCTAAAGAATGTTATTATAGTTGATAATTTGGCCCATTCATTCGGTTTTTAATTGGAAAATGGTATTCCAATATTAGAATGGACAGATGATGAAAGGGATTAAGAATTGAAATATTTAACAGAATATCTTATTGAAGCCAGTTAAAAGGATGATGTGAGAGAATTCAATAAAGAGAAATTAAAATTACATGAATTAATCAATTATGATTTAGAATGAGTATATGAATACAAACAATATAAAAAATAATAATATATAATGCTCTAAAATGAGAGCTAAATTGATTATACTCTCATTTGCTATTGGCTTATGTAAATCTGTCGTTTTTCAACAACAAAAACTGAAGTGCTTCTTTATCTTATCTGCCGCCTTAGCAGCTAATGGGTGCTTGTTATAGCTTAAATTTAAGCGTCGCAAACATAAATTCAATTGCAAGGTTCTTTAATGGGAAGATAGGACAGCAGCTAGCTGCTGCAGTATCTGTTCTGGTATAAGTATAAGTTTATAGGTTTCTTTAACCATCTCTTTAATTTATTCGTTATGAACTGGCATGAATTTTTCCAAGAAACTAGATGCTCTTTATTCTGCTGATTTTTCGACTTCTTTTTCCATCATAAGATATGCAAGCATAATTTTTGAACTTTAACTTACTTATTTCTATTACGATGACGATTAATATGACGATGATGATTAGGATGGCGATGAATATGATTGTGGTTGTTGTTGTGGTTATGGTTATGGCCAATTATTATTATTATTATTCTCAATTAAGGATTGTTTTTTCTCATTGAGTTTATTAACTTTTTTCTCCTTTTTATTGAGAAGACCTGTGGATCCTTGTCCACGCACGTGAATGGCAATGCCCTTGCCAGATTAGGATTAATTGTTGATGTCTTTCTCGACATCTCCAATTTCTTCGTCAGCAAAGGTGCCTCTCACAGCAGAACTCGTCGGATTAGGTTTAAATTACTAGGGTGGCTAAAGATGTACATTTAATGTGCAGCGGTGGTGATGTATTGACTATAAAATATTTAAATAACTTAGTGTTACATTTTCTGTGCAAATAGAGGACATTTCCCAGTTATCTGAGAATTCTTCACCAATGGATGAGTCACAATCTTAAAAATCTTAACTCCTCTCTTCATCAAAGAAGGATGTATTGGAATGCATTTCAGTTGAATTGTGTGTGCTTTCAAATTCGTGGCTTAATTTTCTTAATTTATGGATAGTGTTTTCAATTGTCTACATGTTAGCTGATTTTAATTTATTTATTTATATTGTATTATTCAAGCATCTGCGGAACAAATCATTATGAAAGAATTTAATTCAGATTTCATTGGTTTGTGGTAAAATAAATTTATTTGTACATATTATGGATTCAAATAACTTGAACACTCTCTTCTTCATTGAGCATATTCTATAAAATGATCAGGCTAACAAAATTCAAAATCTAGCCAAACAATATAGCTCATAATATGCCTCTATTAGAGATGCTGCTCGAGAACAGGCTGAGCACTTTCTTTCGTAACTCCCAGCAGTTGGTTTTGGAGAGGAAAAAGTCAAGAGACTCTACTTCGATGGATGTTTTGACTTAATGCATTCAGGGCACTTCAATGCACTGAGATAAGCCAAGGAATTGTGTGAGACTCTCGTTGCTGGAGTGATCACATCTGAAGCAATTGCCAAAGCTAAAGGTCCTCCAATTATGACCGATGAAGAGAGATTTGCATTAGTGAAGGCTTGCAAATGGGTTGATGAAGTAGTTGTCTAAGAAACATACGATCCAACCATTGAGCAAATTGATAGACACAATTGTTCACATGTTGCACATGGTGATGACCTGGTCTAGACTGCTGATGGAAAGGATGCTTACTAACCCTTCAAGGATGCTAAGAGAATGAAGTAAGCTGCATTTTCTATATTTTATAGAATTTTCAAAAGAACTGAAGGTATTTCTACAACTGACATTGTTGGTAGAATGTTATTAATGACCAAGGAAACAATGTGGGAAGAGAAGGTAATGATAATACTATCACTAGAAAGTCTTTTAGAAGTAAACTATAGTTGAGGCTTCAAATATAAAGTAATTGGAGATTGATGAGGCATCAATAGAGCAAACTCTTAACAACAAAATACTTAATACAACTAGAAGAATTATGTAGTTCAGCAACAACAAAAAACCAGTACAAGGAGATAAGATAGTGTATATTGATGGATCTTTTGACATCTTACATCAAGGACATATTGATGTGTTGAGAAAAGCAAAAGCTATGGGAGATTTCCTTTATGTTGGTGTATATGATAATGAAGTAGTTATAATTTCTAAATTTAGACTATTAATAAAATTAAAGGTAAGAATTATCCAATTCTAAATTTGTAAGAGAGAGTATTAAACTTGTTAGCAATCAAATATGTTGATGAAGTAATAATGGGAGTACCATTTAAAGTCAATGAATAATTGATCAAAAACTTTAAGATTGATCTTGTTGTAGAGGGTAGTTGCTCTACCAAAACTGCAGAAGACCCATATGAATTACCAGTCAAATTAGGAATATATAGATAAATTGAGGCAGTTAACAAATAAACTGCAGATGAATTGATTGAGAGAATAGTAGGCAATAGATTAAGATTCTTAGAGAAGTACAATTCGAGGAAAAGAAAAGAAATAAACTTTTTTGAAAGCCATGATTACAAAGTGGAAGAAATTTGATAAATTACAAAACAAATAAGAATATATTTATTGTACTTATGTTTTATTATAAATGTCAGATTTCTAGACGCTTTTCTGAAACATAAATTCCGTCCAAGAATTGTCTGATATCCTTATTCTTAACTGCACATGCTTAATGGATAAGGGCACAAGTAAGTGACACATTGTTAAGATCATTTCCTGCAAGGGTGAGTACATCTATGATAAATAATATTTAATACTCTTTTCTTCTGTCTCGTTTCTTGTGATCACAACTCCTGGTAAACACTTAATGGTTCTAACAATCTTTTCTCCCAAGAAATTTTTGATTTCAATGCCTTATCCCTTGTCTAAGAGGTTGATAATGATGGGAAAGTGAGCATATGCTAACACCATTTTGAATTTATATCCTGTGGTAACACCTCTAATCATATTTCTGATTTATGAGGCAACAGCATTGACTTGGCATCTTTGCTTTCTGTATGATTGCCACATCCTTACGCTCACTCTTGACTTGGCTGCATTAGTCTTCTTGTTCACTTTCTTTGTCACTTAGATGTCCAAAGATGAATGCTTAAAACTCTTGGTCAAAGTTCCTCTTGGTCCTCCCATTTATGCAATTAAGTACCTTTCACTTCGACTTGCTTTGACTTGGTCTTGATTTCGATCTTCTCTGGGATTTGTACATGTTCCTCTGTTAATATGTATTTCATATCTTTTAATTAAAAAATTTGAAGAAAAACACAATATTTTTCGTAAATAAATATTCATTGCAGTGATAACCCATATTCTCTGAGATTCGTACATCTTCGACTTTTAAATTGAACAGTCACCCACTTGGCAGGTTCATTAATTTATTCCACCAAATAAGCTTAATACATTTATACATATTCTTAACTGAACAGTTAGCCAACCATCGTAATTGAATGTTCATAATCATAAGGAAAGTGTAAATATAGTTTCAAATTTTCTTTTTCACAATCTTAATCAATTACATATTTGTAATCAAATTTTCTTTATACATTATGAAAATTAATAACACCTTAATATCCTAATTACATTTATTCCTACATCCACACAATATGAACTTTTGACACACTCATTCCTGCTTTATCAATTTTAATTGTATTATCATCTACTTCTAATTCAAATTCAGAAAACTTTTAATCATGAAACATCAATTAAAAATAGGACATCATTAATAAATCAGGCAACTTAACCATAGTTCCATTATATTCTTTACCTTAGAAAAGTGATACAATTTAAGAAACATTTACCAACTACTTCTGTTGACTGCTAAAACAAATTTTATTATCCATTCCAAAACTAGTATAAAGTTGTTATGGATTCATTAGTTGTTTTAATATTTTGAAAACTGTATGAAACTCTTTTTTGTATCCCTTTGCTAAGCCTATTAAATACCAAGAATCATCATTTAATATAAATGATTCAGTAGCCTATAATGAAATGAATAATTACATTACATTGTGTACAGGTATATGTTTTTGTTCTGCTCTCCATATATTCACAACTCTCATCAGGCATTTATAATAGTGTTTTTGCTCTCTTATTTAAAAGGGGCTCTTCTTTCCCAAACTCCTTATTTTCTGAACTTTTTTCTGAATTAGCCCTTGCTTGATGCTTCAAATCTGGTTCATCAATTTCATTAGCTTTAGACATTTCTTTTGATGTTGTTTCCTTATTTTATGGTTAAATTAAAGAATCACTACTATTTATATTATTTGACTTATTAGCAGCTAATCCTTCAACTTTATAGGCTTATTTTTTTTATTCATCTTATTTATTTTAATCTTTAGGCTGTTTTTTTGGCTTATCAGCAGCCTATTCTTAGTTATTCGTTGAGGAGTCTGTGTCGGCATCTTTATTTTGCTTTTGTTTTTTATTACGCTCACTTTCTTTTTACTTCTCTTTATTCTTTTCTTATTTATCTTTTTTATTTGTTTTTTCCTTATCTATTTCTTTATTCTTAGACTTATCTTCTTTGTCATCAGAATCTTTATCTTTTTCATCCTTATTTTTTTTCCCTTTACTACCTTATTTATTTATTCCCAATTCCTTGAGTTATTCTTCCTATAATTTTTTATCACGTTTTTTCCTTTCTTATTCTTTAAGTGATTTAGCAAACTTCATTCCAGCACTATCCATCTCTTCTTTATCCTTTCTTTAATCTCTTCTTGGATAATCATCAATTTCTTCCTAGCCAACATCCCTTATCCTTGGAGATCCTTTCCTTTTTCCAGGAGCATAGATAGGATCTTGAGTTGCTTTGTCTTCACGAGATCTTTTATCATAAGCTCCTCTAGCTTTATTATAGTGTTCTAAATCAGGATATATGTTGACCCCTTCCACTATGGGTTCCTCATCATCTCTATATCTTCTTGGTTTTCTTAATTCTCTTTTTGATCTTCTCAATTCTCTATCAAACCTTTCCTCATCTTAAATCACAGGTAGATCATCCTCATTTCTTCCCCTTCTTCTTCTACTTCTTCGACGATTAGGTGGTTCTCTATAATCATATGGCATATCATATTCATCATCTAAAGGCCCATAATCATCATATGGTCTTCTTCTTCTTCCAGTACTTTTAGCTCTTCTGTTGCGTTCATTATCATATGGCCTTGAATTATAATCTTCATAGTCATCATAAAGACCCTCATCATAAAAATATTCATCATATGGATCATAATATCCTTCATCATCATAATATGGCTCCCTTGTAAGAGGCTTTCCATCACGTCCTGATCTGTAAGGTCTATCGTCATTAAAAGCAGGAGGCTTATGAAATTCTCCAGGATTTTATAGCTGATAGTCACCTCGTTCTTCTTAATTCATCTTTGAACCTTAAAGAGTCTTTAGTATTGGATTATCAGAAACATATTCATTGTTTCCTAAATAACTTGATTTGTCTGGATTGAAATTAGGAAGAGCTCTTGGATCATTTGGATCTACATTTTCAGCTCTTGCTGGCCTTTTTTTACCAAATTTTCCAATATCCCTTGGTTATACAAAATCATCATCAGTAAATTCAAATGGTTCTGCACTTGATGTGAATTTCCTTTAAGGAGGAGCCTCTGGTTGAAAATCTTCCTCCTTTATTTATTTTGTGTTTTCAGATTATGTAAACGGCTTATAAGTGGATGATCGTTAGTGTTTAAGTTAACTTCTCCTATTGTATTCATGGAGTATGGAACTGACTTCATCTTCCGAAATTTAATGAACCAAATCATCAACATAATTACAGCTTCTTTCTCTATAATATGGACTTTCTTAACAATCTGATAATTAAACATTTTCTATATTTATTTCTGAAAACTGTATATTTCTAGAGTCATACGGGTCATAATTAGGATGGTGGGGATCATAAAACCGAGGATGTGCTAACCTGCTCACTATATACTCTAAAACTTCATCAGGAACATCTTGCCAATTCACTCTCGGCATTGGTTATGGAATTTCTTCAGGAATTTCTTGATCCTCTACTTGAACTGGTTCTCCTGGTTTTTTCACACACTCTTTATTCCTACTACCATTATCTTCATTTTAATTTGATTATTCTTCACTAGCTTATTAAATGTCCCCTGTTTCTTCTGTAACTTACTATGCTTCTTCCCCTGCTGCCTATATTTCTTCTCCTGCTTATTGAGTTTCTTCTTAAGTTTACTAATCTTCTCCTTAAGGTTAGGATTCTTCACCTGAAACCTGGGCTTCCTCTCCTGTAACTTGTGCTTCTTCACCTTAAACTTATGCTTCCTCTCCTTAAGGTTATGCTTCTTCCCCTAGTGGTTATGTTTCTTCAGGTTATTCATTTTGGGCTTCTTCTTAGATGGCTGCACCTTCATCAGCTAATCCACCTTCATCAATTATTCCTGCTTCCTCACATGGAACTTCAACAAATTCTTCTGTTATAGGAACTATTTCATCCTCAACTGGTGGTTCATAAACTTAATAAGCGTGAGTTGGAACATCACCAGTATAATATCCTTAATGTTAATATGGAATTCTGCCAGGATCTTATACAGTATGAATATTTGGGTATTATGGATCAGCTGGATAACGATAACTATCTCTATTAATAAAATGTTTTTGATTTCGATATGTATGATATAATTCCTATTATTTATGTTATTCAGCTTAAGTTTCATCAAATTAAATGTTTATGGATTACATTTCTGGTGGATCCATCACAATATTTATTGATTGCATTTCTGCATCTCCTTATACAATATTAATTGATTAAGCAACATCTGGTTATTCAGTATTATTTGTAGGAGATCCTTGAATGTAATGGAAATATTAATCAACTGGTTTTTTATCTCCATATACATTCAATTTATCATCTTCATGAACAGGATTAAATATTTCAGGCGGTAAATCATAAGGCATTTGATTAGGAACTATTGGTAAATAAGGATCATTTAATGGTTATTACAAAGGTGGAGGATAAAATGGTTATGTCGAAATTTCTTGATAAGGGTAAATCTAAGGTGGTATCATACCTTAGTATGGAGGCATGGGTTATTATGGATATTATGGTGTATATATTTGTGGAATAACTTAATTATTAGCAGGAGATCGTATTTATTCGTCCTCCTATTATTCTTAGACTATCTCTTCCGGAATTGGTTTTTAAGACTCTTCTGGAGGCGGTTCTTGAGACTCCTCTGTGACTTGTTCTTCTTCCTATTCTTAATTTCGTCTTCTCTTTTCTTTCCTCAATACAATTTAATATTCAACAGGAGTTTAATAAGCTTATTCATCAATAAAGGCTTCCTCAAATTACAGTTCCTCAACCAATTATTCAACTTCTCCATTATCTGAGTTCCTTATTGGATCTAATGAAACATTTAATTCCTCCCTAAAAACTTCCTCTATTTCCATTTCCATATCAGCTCTAATGCAAACTTCATACAATTTTTCCAATGGAATAGTGAGGGTTTCATCCATGATTAGTTAAAGTATCTCTTAAAGCCTTTTAACAACTCTTGTTCTGTTAGACCTCATTTCGTTTTTGAGAATTTTAAGCAAGAACTCTGGTTATTCTTCTGCATCCAATTCCATCATATGTTCAATAATTCGATTGTATAGTTAATCATCATCTTACCAACCTACTTTGAAAACTGACTCTTCTGCAACCTCTTCTCTCATTTATTAGATTTTATGTTCCAATTTAGATGGAGCACTTTCCCTCTAAGGAGATGGATCCATTTTCAAACGAGTAGGATATTCACCTAAATGAGGGATAGGCTCCATATCAGTAGCAACTCTAACTTCATGTTCAAGATTATCATTAAAGGCTTATGCTGAATGAGCAGCAGCAAGAAGATCATTGTCTGCCACTTATCCATCCATAAATCGTTATAACCATGGAGGATTATAAGGTGATATTCTCTGAACTTAAACAAGTGATTCAATTACAAATTGAGCATGAGTGCAAATCAAGAGAGTAATTATTAAATTCATAAATAATGAAATACGTTCTAGTGTTGGTGATGTTGTTCTCAACTTACAATTGTGTTAGTTTCTATGCCAAGGAAGGTGTAGAGAAGTGTTTTTCAGATGAAGTACCCAGTTAGACAGTAATAATACACACTTAACTTAGATTGTGGTGATCTATCATGAATTGATGTCAGAAGGCATTGCAAAGAATGAAAAAAGAGGTACCCATTTAATTAATAAGATCAATCAAAAATGATAAAGGATGGTATCACATTAAATGTTTATGGACCTGATGGTACTATTGTGAAGACAGCTAAGACAGCAGAAGGAAAAAATAAATTATCATTCACTGCAAAATCAAGTATTTTATAATTCCTATAATAGTGGGACGATACAAATTTTGTGTTATGAAATCAAAACAATTCTGGAGTGTAAATGAATACAAATATTCAATTAAAGTATAATAAGGTGTAGATCATAATCTTTAAGATGCTGCTAATAAAACATAAGTAGAATCAATTAAAGGTATCTATATTTAATAATAAGATCGAATAATGTCACTTAAAAATAGAACAGATGACTTTATTTCATTATAGTAATTGAATAGAGAATAGGAAGATAAACTTACAACATAATCTATTGATATTAGTAGAAGAGTAACTTAAACCACTATTTTATAAATCATTGTATTAGTGGTGTCAGGTGCATACCAAATTTGGAGTTTGAAGAAATTCTTCAAATAGAGATTCTTGATGTGATTGTTTTTATATTAAAAATGAACACTCACCTCTTGAGGGGATAATATAAGCATCAATATTGCCTGTCCTTACATTCATCACCAGAACCAGTGCGCATAACATATCACTTTGAAGACTCTACTCCAATCACATCCTTGATTACCAAGCGTCCTTAAATTCAGTGGATATAATCATAGTTTTCTTCAATCAAAGCTCGAAATGTGTTACCTCCACTTAAATCAGAACGAACTGAAAGACAAACCTAGCACAGTATCCGTTCACCAACTTCACCATTCACTATGATCTTAAAGACTAACCATAAGATTTTACGATATGCACAGTGTGAAGAGAAACAATACCTAGTCAATCGAAGTCTACCATCCAGGAAACTTGGTGTACACACTTAATTAAACAAATATTGAAAATCATTAATTAAAATGGATAACAATATTGTGATCAAGAAGCAGTGGTTCATCAAATCTTAGACCAATAAAATCGAGGAAGCCTATGAGTTCGACCATAAGAAAGTAACCATAATTTGATGGCCCAGCTCCTTGGACAAGGCACGTATGGACAGGTTGTAAAGGCCAAGCTTAAAGGTACCAAGTAGTGTAGGGCCATCAAGATCATTCCTAAAAGTAAAGTACGTAATCCAGATCGTTTCAAAAGAGAAATTGATATTATGCGAAGCTTAGTACGTATATTTACTATCATAGGACCATCCCAATATCATAAAGTTATTTGAGACATATGAAGATGGTCGTAATGTATATTTAGTAATGGAATTATGTGAAGGTGGAGAGCTCTTTGATAGAATTATTGACAAAGGCCACTTTTCAGAGAATGAAGCCAGAATCACAATTCTATAGATCATGCAGGCCGTTAATTACTGCCACTAAAATGGCATCTGTCATCGAGATCTTAAACCAGAGAATTTCTTGTTGTTAACTAAAGCTGATGATTCGCCTCTTAAAGTTATAGATTTTGGATTGTCAGTTATCTTCCATGATAATCATGTGGAAAAGCTAAATCAAGGAAAAGTGAGTATGACAACTAGAGCTGGAACACCTTACTATATTTCCCCAGAAATCTTAGATGGCAAATATGACGAATCATGCGATATTTGGTCAGCTGGTGTTATCTTATACATTCTACTTTCTGGTGTACCTCCATTTTATGGAAATACAGATCCAGAAATTTTAGATGCAGTAAAAAAGGGCATTTTTACTTTTAATAGTATTTCATTATTTAATGTTAGTTCCTGAATTTAAGAAAGTATCTGAAGGAGCAAAAGATCTAATATCGAAAATGATTTGTAAACCAGACAAGAGAATGAAATCTCATGAAGTTTTGTAACATGCTTGGATGAAGTAATAAGCATCAAGTGGATCCTTTTTGAGTCTTAACTATTAGTCACTTAAGAATTTCACAAATTTTAATAAATTGAAGAAAGTATTAATTACATTTACAAGGTTACATTAACATATATTGCATCATAATTATCAGAATAAGAAATTTCAGAATTAGGAAAATTATTCAAATAATTAGATAAAAATGGTGATGGAGTACTAACTATGGAAGAACTTACTCATGGACTAACTGGACTCAAGAAAGAATCCTAACATGAAATTATGAGTGTAATTAAAAGTATTGACACAGATGGTTCTGGTGCAGTGAATTATACAGGTAAATAGTTTTTAAATTAAGAATTCTTGGCTGCTACCATCGAAAAGAGTGTATACATGAAATAAGAGAGACTGTTTTAGGCATTCAAGATGTTTGACTTAGACGGCAGTGGCAAGATATCGAAAGATGAACTTAAGCAAGTGCTGGGAAGTAGTGTTTATTACTCTAACAAGGCAGAGAGCTCTGATCTAGATGACAACATGTTTAAGGCCCTAATTGCTGATGCCGATAGAGATGGTGATGGAGAGATCGACTACAATGAGTTCATAGAGATGATGGATAAAATGAAATCGTGATTTATTTAATATGAACGATTTATCATAATAATTAGACCAATTGACTACAAAATACTCCAATCTAGAAAGTGAATGGCAGAAAGAATGTTTAAAAAGTAGAGAAAAAGACACTTTAATATCCAATCTTAAAGCGGAATTGGAACATACTAAACTTGAATTAGAAGATAAGAATTAAAAAATAATTCATTATGTTTCAGAAGTGGAATCCCTAAATGTTTATATAACAGATTCAATAAAAGAGAAAAAATAATAATAAAGCAAGTTTACAGATCTTGATAAAAAATATTAGAGAGCAAAGGAAGAATTTCTAAAATTAAAACAAAAAATAGTGGAGAAAGACTTACAATTACAAGAATAGGAAAAGGAGTATAAAATTCACATAGACTAAGTAACTGCTAGTACAGATTAACTTATTAAATCTTATGAAAGCAAGATTCAATAATTAGAAAAAGATAAGACATCCGACCCACCTAAATAAAATAACTATCCTTACAAGACATGGTTTATTTTATCAGTTATTTTATAACCAATCCTCTTTGGAATGTCAAAATTATTAAAAAAAAAATAATGATTTACATATTTTTCACAATAAAAAATGATAAATTCTTTTCACAAATAGTATGCTGCCTTTATAACCAGCGACTTAGTAGTCCATCTGAGTTTGCCTTCTTAACATACCTGTTCAATTTATGCTCGATAATCTCCTACTTCTCTAAATGCTAACAATAGAATCAAACTAAACATGGCAGCCCCCTTAATAGTGTGTTCAGGACTTTTACAGAATTCATTAAGGATTTAATGTATGACTAATCTCATTGATATTTATACTTAAAGATGTTCCTGTTCTAAATTAAGTGTCATAACCATTATTATTTTTTCATTCTCATCCAAATGACTCATATCCTCTTGTGATACTATTTCATCATTTGATAATGATCTATATTTTAATATTATATTACTTTAAAGTAGTATTTTCTAATAGCTCTCCTACATTCTCTAAAGATAGCTTACATACTTATCTTACTTAAACACTTTCATCAAGTAAATGAAGCATAATTGAAACTAATGCTTATCTTAAATGCACCATAATTGATTCATTCATAATCTGTTAAACATAACAAATATGACATAATTTTGAGAATAGAGAAAATGCAGAAATTCTAATTTTCGTCATACTCCTTTCAAAATTAGCAGTAGTTGTTAACATTAATTAAGGTAGATATGCAACACAATCAGGCAGTGAATCAACTAAATTTTACAGACTAATCATAGCACTTCGGATGCAAATTTCTTATTGATCATCCAATAATGCAATCAAACATTCTAATACTTCCTAAGTTAATTCTTCACTTAATGTTTAACCTGCCTTTAAATAATAAGATAGTCCTCCTAAACCAAATGCTACTTGTGCTCTAACATTATCACTATCATCCTCTGCAAATTGCAATAATGTTGATATTAACTCTTCATAGAATTCCCTCTGGTTGTATTCTCTATGGCTTCTTATGAATTAAGTTGTAACAACTATGGCACCTAAACGATATGAAGCTTGTTCTTTAGTAGTGAATTCTTTTATAAAGTCAAATAATTTCTTCTAATCAGCAAAATTTGCAGTTTTAGCATATATCATAATGATCTCTTATACTCCATCTTACACTTCTTCTTCTGTTAAAAGCTTCTTGAACACATGTTATGAAATCCCTTCAATACTACAGATACTTAACAAATTTTGAAATGCCCAAATGGCGCTTTGAACTGATTGTGAAGCTCCTAGATGTGGATCATGACATGTCATGAACCGTAGTATAAATGTTCCCAATATACCTGCCATTTGTTTTGGTAACATTTCTGTTAGTAACTTATTCTCATCAGCCAATAATTGTCCTATAAATAAAGATCCATTAATTAAATAATTTCCTAAATCTCCTGTAATAATTCCTTCAGGATTATTAAGTACATCAGTAAGAAATACAAAACTTTTGGCCATATGTTGTTTATTAAGGCAAACTTACTTCAAAAACAATTTACAAAATGTTCCAACTGGAAACTCTTATTTGGTTTCAAGCAGAATTTCTAATGTTTCTTATAAATTCTAGGTTGCCAGTAATTCCATTGCAATCGAAAGATTAGTATTTCTAAATATTAACATTAAATTACATTTCTGTTTCTCTTGTGCTACCTTGTCCTTAAGTACAAATACATTATAGAATTGTTACAACTCTGTTCAAATCCTTATATCCGCTTTATTATATGCAGTGAACCAATGATGCAAATCCATGTAATGAATCAACAATAGGTTCATTTATTAATACTTATATTTCTTGCATAAGAATAACCATTTCATTTTATAGTAGTTTTTCCCTCAATGATTTTATTAACTAAAAATTGAATTCTTCATCTGTTTTTTAGTAGATGTCAAGGTAAACTCCTAAGGAAAGTAACACTTTTTCCAAAATAAGAACAATTGATCTTTTGGCAGCAGTATTACGATATAGAATTGACAATAACATTAGAATAACTTTGAAATAATTTTTGTGTGATTATTCCATCTTAAGCTTAACTCTTTATATGCTTTTTTATAACACCTCAATTAAAGAGTCATCATCTTTAATTGATTTAATTAAATAAAGTAAGGATTACCATACTGATACTGCTGTACCATCTTCTTCAAGTCTAACTGTACCTAAAAATAAAAGGAAGCAATTCTAAAAAGTCACATTAACATGCTCTAACATTAAATCATATTTTGCATCTAAATGCTGACTAAGTAATAACTTAATTTTTGAAAATTCAGCTGGAGCCAATCTATATTATAAATCTATAGTATTTAAATTTCTAAACATATTCCCCCTATTTAAATTCTTTTGACAATGTTACAATACTTATTCCCGATACTTTTAGTAACTTAAAAGAAATGATGAAACTAATGCTTCATCTGTATTTTCAATTTGACGTTCAATTGCTTTGCTAATCGACTCCAAAGAAATTTACAACGAATTAAAGAGACCCTCATGTCCTATAAATGGCATCACATTAGGGAGAATATTCTTTTCAAGAACCTCTAATGACACTTATTTTGCTAGACACCCATATGCTATCAGTAGTGTAGCCCTAAATGATGCTAGATATTCTTCACTACCACTCTTTTAAAACATTGAAAAAACACTTTCCTTAAAAGAACCACTTGCCTTTTTTTATATTACTTCACAGTTAAGAATCGACTTCACTTTATCTAAGACCAGTTGTGTATGTCTTTCTCCAATATATCCAAAACATTCAGCCACACACAAACGTAATGTGAACTCTGGTTCTTAAATTGGAACATTAAGATTTAGTGCTTGATTGGTGTATTCTTAATGACAGATACTGAATAATTTATCCAAATTGTATTTGATTGTCTCTTAATTTGATAAGAAACTCATTAGAGTTGCTTACATTTTCATTATTGGTAATTTAAGAGCCTAAGAGTTTAGATACATATTCATCTAAACTTAGAAATCCTCTTCAATTAAAGAAAGTTCTTTTGTTTGAATGAAAATTGCAAGACATACTTTCCAAATTTATTATACTCTTTCCTCATAGAATTCATCCAATTGCTTTTTGTTGCTCAAGTATAATTTAAGAGTTTCAACATTTTGATAAAAACTACTTGGCACTTTCAAATCGAAAGTTTTAACTAAATGTGGTAAGAAATTGACTGCTTCTAACCCCAGACCTTAGAAAAAATATGGTATTTGAATAAGAAGGAGCATTCTTACCATAATAACATGTGGAGACACAGGTGTGGCCACAGTGATTGTATTCATTTTTTGTAACACTACTGAATAACACTTAAAGATATGGGAGAGCCCTGGAGAAAATTTTTAATTATTAATGATTTCTAGTCCCATTGGCCATAACAAATCGTAAAAGTATTGGTCTTGGGAAAGGGTTGTCAGAATCTTTTATGCTCTAATTTTTAGAAGCTACTTAATGGATTTACAATACCTCCAACGTGGTCTCAAATGGACCCGCTCTTTATTTTCCATATTCTTCCAATTCTTTATCATGAATCGAAACTTAATTGAATAAGTAAAATAGTAACGCTTTCACATCTAAGTAAGTTTATGAGACAGGCTGTTCGTCATCCTTTAATTTGTAGTAGATTTATAAAACGATTTCACAAATAGCATAACGAACTTCACAATCTTATTCAAATTGTAAGTTGAGTAATTATAAAACTAATTGTCGTTTATATGGTTCTGAAATGAGTCTGAAATTTCTGGATAATAGGAAATTACAGATCCATAAACATGAAACTCGTTCAACTGTATCTTTACTATTTATCCTACCTATAAAAAGGTCAAGGCAGTTATCTATATTAAATCTAGAAACAGTCTGTAAAAGTGTAAGGAGATCATTTTTATATTTGAGAGCATTAGGGTCGAATGGATAATTAGGTGAGAATATGGGTGACTTATAGAATTCATACAGAGACACCATAATAGATTTGACAATTCCCTCATAAGCCAAACGATCTAATTAATAGAGTCTTTCAAGGAATTTATTGAAACCTTCAAAAAGGGGACGCAGCTAATTGTTCTTAACCTTTAAGACAGCCAAGTAAACCTGAGTTAGTTTTTCAAGGTTTCTTTCTAATCTGTCTTTTGTAATGAAGGCACTCATGAAACCAATTAATGAAAGCACTTACATCTAGGTTGGAGTAGTAAGCCAATCCTTGATAATCTAGTCGAAGATTAGCCAAGTCACATTACAAACCTGCTCAGTATTAATGACAACTTGATTCTCTTCAAAATGAATAAGCGTTTTGTAGATTGATTGTAATAGGGAACAATAATCTAATCGTACCTAATCATTTTTAACAAGCGAGAGGGAGGAGAGAATCTTTTACAAAATTTCATTGCTAAATTACTTAAAGTAATCCTTAGCTAAGAGTTATTTGATGTATACCTTGGCTTTAAAACATCTACTCGATGATTTTAAGAATCACTACTTCTGGCACTCGACCAGACTCAAAAAAGTCTGATATATGGTTAATGATAAGCTCATCAAATACATCCATCAATTTTATATGGATATCTGTCAACAATTGATTAAGCTCTTCTGACACTTGTGGCAATATTAGGATTCTGTTTATTGTTCGTTTCAAAACTTGTGTAGATTAAATCACAGCTAGTCTTGCATTCTCTTCTTAATTCAAAAGTCCTGCTACTTGTACCATTATCTTAAGTATACGAATATATTCTGGTCCAATATCAGAGAGCTACATTTACAGATATGCTACCTCATCTAAAATTTCTGAACATTTGCTAAGGTAAACAACCGGATGCTTTTACATCACTTTAAGTGATTCACTCTGCTTTTCATCTCCATCTCTAATGAACTATTCAACCAAACCTATACTTAGGAAAACATCTTACTTTAAAGCAAACTCATTTATAATAATATTTAATGAATTGGGCACACGTCCATCAATCACTATTAGGTGTTACTCTCTAATAAATTAACCCAATCTTGATTTCTACTATAGAAGTCTTGTTTGGGAAGTTTGAAATCTCTGAACTTCACTCAGATTTATTCAAAGCATATTACTTGTCTAAAACCAATTAATTTACTATTGTGTAGATTCAATTAGCTTAATCTCTCCTAAACAATTTCAAATCATAAAACCCTTCCAATGCACTGTATGATATTTTAGAATCAATAGTCACATTGACGAAATAGTAGTTACTTAAAGATAATGATGCTATACAACTGTAAACTCATGTTTATGATTAATTATTGAGAAATGGTGTGAACACTAAACGTAGTAAGTCAAGTACTCCAAGATAAAAAATCAAAATTGATTACAGTTACCTTAAGTTAACAAATCATAAAAGACAGAAAACTGCATTTAATGATCTAACTTCTAGTGTATAAATATAAGATGCAAACTCAAAAGTTGACAATTATAAATTAAACAAATCAACAGATACAACATAAATACCTCTTAGATAGATGCCAAAATCGAAATTACATAATTACTATGTTAAAATAATATTACATGATGTAGATCACAAATGATTAATATTTTATATGAATTCACCACAAATACCCTACTAATTCTTCACAGAAGAGTAAAAGGAGTACTTAGATCAATTAGCTAAATTTTCAGGTCGTACACAACGCACAAGATTAGTGTCTTCATAAGCTATACCTTCTAAAAAATATGTAAACTTCAATGCAATATTAGTCATTTATCAAAAACAATCTTATGCTTATGACAGTAGATGAACAATTTGAATTCAATGAAGCTGAAAGACATATATCTGAGGAATCTACTATTAGTATTGTTATTGGTGCTTCGGTTTCTGCAGTTTCAATGTTGTATTACATTTCAAGCAAACCTCTACATTAGAAATTGTATGGAGAAATGTTCAAAAGTGGTTTTATTGGATTAGGAATAGGACTCATATACTATCAATATAGAAATTATGCATATAGAGAAGAAATTCATAGGATTTATGTGAAGTTGTTGGCTAAGAAGAAATTGGGAATAGTGTGATAAATTAAACAGACTTTAATTTATTAAAATTTAAACTGTATGCAACGAGTACCTCAATACAAGGATTTCGTCCAACGACCAGTCGTCTAGGATTCTTTCCGTCAATCATTTAAGTAGACACCTGATAAAGAGAATACATACACTCAAATTCAGAAACGCAAACCAATTCAAGCTTACCCGCAATACCAATCAACACAATCTACATAAGTCTTACAAAAGCCAGAAATGCGTCCCAATAGCTCTTAACCACGTCAACCATCAGTATAAGCTGTTCCGCGACCATCATCAGCTTCTACTGATAAAAGAGCTTTCTCTAATCAAAAACAGCCATCAAGGTCCTCATTCAAAGAACTTAAAAACTCTACATACATTCAACCATAATAGACACCTCAATAGCCAAGATATTATTCCATGAAATAAGTTCCTGATACAAGTTTAATGAAATCGCAATCCAACTAACAGTTGGGTAGTAAACAAATTGATTAACAGGAATACAAGAAGTTGCATGAGAAATTACTCTTTCTTGAAAATAAGATCAATAAAATCAAATCAAATATTGAAATCAGCAATTCATAGCTTTAAAAACAATCAGAGAGAGCAAAGCAAAAACCAGTTGGATTAGCTGCTAAATTTTTTTAGAAAAAAGATCCAGAAGTAGCACCAGAACCCACTTAATCCACTACCCCAAAAGAATTAACAAAATGTTCCACTGCAATCAATCTCAATAAGGCTCTTAAGCACAGCCAGATAGTTAAATAAGAATAATAGCCAAGCATTAATTTAGATTAATTTGTTACATAAGTCAAGTGCACATTTAAAAAGCCTGTTCAATAATCATAATTAAGCCGACATTAGTCTTTAGAAATCAATTAAACATAGAGTATTAAATAAGTAAACACATATTCTACTTAAAAACCATAAAAAGATGAATAAGTATTATTTTATTAAATTTAGTTTCTTTATTATATTTCAAGTCTAATTAGATCATTATTGATTGAAACACCAACAAAAGGAGATGAGGTTGCAAGAGATCATATTGTATAAACAATTTAAGTAAATTTAAATTACAATTTTTAGGGATTAGAATATGCCAGAAACCTATAATTATAATTTTAAGATGAAAAGATAGTCAACCTTCCAAAGTCAAATCATCTAAAAACATTAGTTTTTGATTTAGATGAAACCCTTATACATTGTAATGAAAGTGTAGCTGTTCCTGGTGATGTGATATTACCAATAACATTTCCTACAGGGGAAACAATTCAAGCATCCATAAATATAAGACCTTTCGCTCAATAAATATTGCAGACATTGTCTCGACACTTTGAAATAATTGTATTCACAGCATCACATTCTTGCTATGCCAATATAGTTTTAGATTATTTGGATCCTAAACGATAATGGATTAGTCATAGATTGTTTAGAGAGCATTGCTTATAGAGTGAAGAAGGAGCTTATGTAAAAGATTTAAGGTAATATAATCAATTTAATAGTAGAGTACTAGGAAATAGGAAAATGTCTAATATTCTCTTGATTGATAATGCCAGCTACTCTTTTGGGTAGTAAGTAGATAATGGTGTTCCCATTATTTCATACTATGACAATAAATAAGATCAAGTATTAATTATTATAATGTTTAGGAATTGTTATATTTATAAAATTATTTAATGAAATTTAGAATGGTTGCAGATGTAAGAGAATAAAATGCAAATCTACTTAAAATGAGTTCTTACACAAATTACTAAGACCCAATGTAAATGATGTAAGAATTGTTTCCAGATTACTTGCCAAAATGATTAATTATAATTATCAATATGGACTCGATTACTTTGTAGTCATTTATGCAAAAGAGGGATTATTTAAATTAATCTATTCTAAAGATCTATTTATATCTGCCATTGTTTAATTGATTTTATTTTGAATACTCAAATGAGTATTGTAATCTAAATTCACTATTTTGCTTAATGATTTTTTCACTGCAACTTATGGTTCTATAAATGAATCATTTATTCTCATTTTATTGTCTAGCATTTCTTATAGGGTAATAACTTGCTGTTTATAGTTTTATAATTGTTCTTTCATTTCGCATTTAAACTATTTCATATCAAGTCTCTCTTTTTCTACATCCATTAACTATTCTTCTAATTCCCTTACTAAATTTCTTTCAATATTGATTTATGTTTCCAGATCTGATACCTGAAACCTCAAGCAGTTTATTTCCTCTTACTTAGCTTATAATTTTGATTTATGGAATTCCTGCATATCAGTATTACCATAATCACAAAATGAACTTTGGATAAAAGACTCCTAACATTTTGTTTGCTGTAGTTGTGCGTATTTGTCTTCCCAATATTTTATTTCTCTTGATTTACTCTCTAAAGCCTATTCAAATTAAATTTGTACTTGCATTAATTCACTAAGTTAATCATCAGGATTGTTGTGTAAATTTAGTAAACATTGCACTTAATCTGTTTTTATTTTTAAAGATTCAGTTAATGTTTTAACTTTCTCTGTTAATTGTACAATTTATTGTTCTGGAGTTTCTATAAATGAGTTTCTGGAGGAGAGTAATTTGAAATTTTGAATCATAAAATATAATACTCAAAATTATTTTCTTTTTAATTTTATATACAGCATTGGAAAGCCCCAACCTAAAATTATTGAGCCAACCTTAATAAATATAAAACCCAAAATTATAATAATTATTGGTAGGGTTGAAATCAAAGTAAGTACCTCTTGTCGGATCCAATATAATTCCATAAGAGATGTTAAAAAAGCTAGTTTGCCAGATTGACTAAGCAAAACTTTTTTATTAATTTCTTAAGTAACCAGATTTCGAATACCAGGATCTTTATATTAGTTTACATTTTTTTATTATTTCATGAGTTGAGTGTCTAATATTAAATTATCTTAATCTCACTTGTATATAACTTTATTGCCAGAACAGCCTAAATTACTAAAATAATATTTCTAAACTAATCATTTGATATTAGCATCTATCCTATTTTGAAAGCTAAAAGCACCAAGTAAATTAGAGTAGAAACTCGAATTCTCAAAGCCCATCTATTATCAAAAAGCATCAACCATATTAACAGCATCATTTTTATTAATTTATATAAAGAATCAGCTTGCTCCGAAATCTTTCATCCATTTGTCATATTCTTTTAAATATTCAGATGACACTGACTTATTGACATTTTTCAAAGCCTCATCAAAGTCCTTCTGCTCTAATGGTACATCAACAACATCTTCAAATTAAAGGTAAAAGTTACTTGAAATGTCTTCATATTTTTGCTATAATTTCTAAAATCCTCCCTCCTCTTTCAATTTACGTCTCATTGGTAACATGGATGCCTCTCTACATACATTAGCAATATCAGCACCAGAGTAACCATCACATTTTTTAACCAATTATTCCCAGTCAATATTAGGTGATAATTTAAGGGAGTGAAGGTTTATTTCAAATAGTATACGCCTTCCAGTAACACTAGGTAATGGAATATCTTTGGTATTATTTATTTATACATATTCTTCTTTCTAATCTTCTAATTAGTGCCTCATCTAAGTCCCAAGGTCTATTAGTGGCTGCTAAACACATTACAACTTTTCTTTCCTCTCCTGTACTTGCATTTGAAACACCATCCATTTCGATCAGCATTTATGTCTTTACTCTTTGTTTAATATTTTATTTACTTCCTAGCTGAATCACCATCGTTATCACCTCTTTTACCTCCTAAAGCATCTATTTCATCAAAAAAGATTGTGCTTGGAGCATAAAACTTAGCCATTTCAAAAAGCAATCTAACTAATCTTTCTGATTCTCCTTTCCATTTACTTGCAAGTGTACTAGCTGATACATTGAAGAAAGTTGTTTTGCCTGTTGTTGCAACAGCTTTTGCTAGCATTGTTTTACCTGTTCCAGGAGGTCCAAATAATAATACTCCTTTGCATGGTCTTCTGATTCCTGTAAAGATATGTGGCATGAATATTGGCAATAATACAGCTTCTTGCAGAGTATCTTTGGCCAACTCTAATTCTGCAATTTACTCAAATGAAATATTTGGAGTCAATTCCAAAACTTCCTTTTCAATCATTTGAATTAAATCACTATCAGGACCTCTACCATCTGGATAAACATGATCGTGAAAAGTTTTTCTTTATCCTTCTGCCTTTTCAGGTTTCTTTTCTTTCCAAGGCTTATCATAATCTCTTCTTTTATCACCTGCAGCAGCTTGTGGCTTGAAAATATTATTATTCTTTTGTTGTCCTTTCTAAGATGGTTTTTATTTATTATCTGTCTTCTTTGATGGTGGATCCCATACATCAGGATCTTTAGCGGGAGGTGGAGGAGGCATATTATTGACAGGACGCTTAGGATTAATAGGGTTAATGGGATTATTATTATTGTTGTTTTTCTTAACATCGTTTCCTCCCCTCAATTATCCAAAGAAAATTTCATCTGGGTCTTGTGGCTTTACTTTTGGTGGAGATATTTAAAACTAATTTTATCTAGCAGAAGGAGATGTATTTTCCCTTTGATGATGTTGAAAGGGAATCTGATTGAAAGGCAGTCTAGGTTATCTGTTGTCTTCCTGGAATTCTGGACACTCTTAGACTATTTTAGGCTTTTGGGGTGAAGGTTGTTGTAATGCTATATGTTATTTTTTCAAATACTATTTGGAATGCCTTTAGTGAAATCAAACAAAATTTAGGTAAGTTCTAATTCTTCTCTAATATCGTTTACCAATTTATTCCACTCTTGATACAATAATTAATCTCCCTGCACTCTTACTAATTATTAGCTTAAAGCATCGACTTATGATTTAAATTTTATAATTGCTTCTTGGTATTTACCCAAGTAAGCAAATTCTCTATAGATATAACAATCGCATTACCTAGCCTCCTTAATAACTAATTTAGCTGATTCTAAAATAGTCGACATTATTTAAAATATTTATAATACAAATCATGGACAAGTTGACTAAATATAATTGTATATTTTCTGGCCAACTCTGCTGTAATCAATTAGCACCTCAAAATTTGTTTCATTTATTTATTTGTCTTTTGTCATATGCTGTAATGCTATGTAAAATTCCTTCTAAATTTCATATTTCGTTGATTTTAGCTTCTTTAATATAAGTTACTTCATTTCACTATACCTTTTCCATAAAATACTTCTTATCAAATTCGATGTATCATTTAAGACTCTATCATGAAGCACTATATTATGAATTTCTTGAACCCTTAGTACTCCCTTTTCTTGCAAGAAATCTACTTAAATAAGTTGGTATTATTTAAATGTGACAGGAAATTAGTGAGATTCGATAATTTGTATCATAAACTATCTGATTTTATAATCTAATTAAGTTTATTGTAAAGTCTGCTGTAGTTCCTCAATGAAATAAGTATATTGGCTATTTACAATTGTTTTCTAATAATAATAAACAATTAGTGGATCAGTTGAGGATACCACTATAAAAGATGAAATTTTCATATCTGGAAGGGAAAATTCTATACCTGAAAATATTTGACAGCTATCTGAAATTTAATGATAAAAAATCTAAGAGTATTTCTAGAAAATGCAAACATTAGGATTTCTAAACAATCCTTATTCAGCTAATATATGTGATGTTTTGTAGTTAGGTTTTTAATCTACATGTTGTGCAAGAAAGTCACTCATAGTATCAGGATGATAAAATTTGTAAATATCAGATTATGTGCAATAATCTATTTCTTGTTTAGATGCATGAATGTATGTATAATAATTCAGATTTCTGATTACTTTTGAAACCCTGTCGAAGTCTGAGTATGTTAAAAATCTAACATAGAATTTGCCTATTGCCACTAAAAGGAACAGACTTATTAAAAATAAAATTATCCTTATAATATTCATATTAAACATTTTTCCACAATTAAATCATTATAAGCCTTTGAACCATCGCGATTCCGATCAATTATCTTTCTAAAGAGATTAGATTCTTTAATTTTGATATCTGGTTCCAATTTATCTTTATAAGCTAGTCTGAATGAGCTTTCAATATCTTTCACCTTTCCTTAAACAACATCCCAGATCAATTTTCTTAATCGGATATATTTGCTTCTGAGATAGGCAACTTATATCTCAAGTATATCTTAAACTAATTTAGTATTTTATTCTATTCTTTAAGGTGTAGTTTTAAGCAATTAAGGATTAGAATTGACTTCCAGGACATAGATATCTAAATCAGTTGTTAGCATAAAATCAACACCAAAAAATTCAGCTAATTTACTATCTTTTTTAAAATGGTGTTCCGTACTCAAAATTAAATGTTGAATTGTTCTATGAATTTTAGGATATAATTATTTTTTTAACCAGTCCTTACTCTTAATTATTTTTTATTTCAACAACAATTCTTGTAAATAGTCTAATTTCCAATTTATGAACACATTATCTTGAATATCATCTCCAACAGTCTTTTTAACAATAGCAGTATTACAAACATGGGATGACTTTTCTAAAGAATCCTTATTAAATGGTAAAACACACCTTCTTATAAGGGAACTATCATAAGCATATACAATTAATGGATAAGTAGAAGCAATTATGAAATATATTCTGAATTCGATTTTATGTCCTTCATATAAATATGGATTGTTAATATATTTTTAGGCTATCAATAATTCTGAAACATTCCCACATTGTTATCCGTATTTGTATTTAATCTACAATTTTTTTAATTAATCTTAAAACAACATAGTAATTCCTGCTCCTCTATGTACCTCAAGACCAAGTTTACTAATAAATTAAGGCCCTTCTTTTTTAATTTTTTATTTGTATTCACTTGAATTAACATATGAAAAAAAGTCTATACATTCATCTTTCAGATACAATCTATACGATTTAGGAATATACGTAACATTTTTCAAGCATTCTTGAGGATGCTCCTTCAGCTTTTGTATATAATTGTAATAATTATTAAGTAATTCGTTTTTGTATGCTAATGATTTCCTACCAGTCATATGATTATTTTTTTGAAATAAGCACATTGCAGCTAAGCATATTTTACATAATTACAGATGCCTGTTTAGGTTCGAGTCAAGTAATAATCATAATAATGAAAAGGGATACTAAGTTCTAAAGGTACAATTGACCTATTATTAACTTTGATATTTTCTCCTTCTCTAACACCAAATGTTATATTTTAAATGATTTCTTTTGTTAAATCTTCAGTTTCTCTGGATGAGTGAATATCCTTTAAAACAATATCAGGATGATAAAATTTCATAACATCTGAATTAATACAATAGCTTTCATTATTATGGTAGAGTGATTTGTTCAAAGCATCTTTATATAATTTTGAATTTTAAACTCTTTTGTTTTCAAAAAATAACTTGTTTGTCAATATATTCATATGTTAGATTGTTTCTTTGACTTCCTTTTCTTTGATTCTTTATAAGCAACTTTGAAAACATTGGTATTAAATGAACAATAAAATAATTGAGGCTAGAAAAATGATTTATGTATTCATAAAATTAAAAATATAAGTATCAATGTTGCAAGTATTCATCATTTAGTAAATTGTCAACTGTAGCCCTATCTTCTGGAAGTTTTTTTAAACATTTTTCAATAAAATTAATTAAGAGGGGATCGAAAATTTTAGGATATTTGATCTCCTCTTAACATATTTTTCTCATTTGAATATTTGGATCCTTATCTTTTATTGGAGGTTACTCATTACTTAATTCATATGCAAGTATACCAATAGACCAAATATCAACTTTTTCATCATAATCTATAATTAAATTGAAGTAAACATTATTGTGTTATAATTTCTGGAGACATATAATCTAACGTACCACAAAAGGACTTTCTTCTTGATGTGGTTAATGGGCTATCCCAAAATCACCCAACTTTACTTAACCATTATGGATTAATATGTTTTCAGGTTTAATGTCACGGTGCATGATTCCTTTTCCATGTAAATATTTGAGGGCCTTTAAAACATGTTTGAGGATTATTTTGACTTAACTTTAATCAAATTTTTTATTAAATAATGAACCCTAGTTACAATATTCTTAAATCAGATAAACATTTTATTCATCACTAAATTCTTCAATTAATTTAACAATATTAGGATGATCAAGTTGTTTCATGATTAAGATTTCTCTTTGAAGTTAAAATTGTGTTTTAGTTTTCATTATTTACATTTTATCAACAACCTTCATTGCATATTTTTCTCCATTTTTTCTTATATATTTAATAACTATACATTGCAAGTATAACTTTGCTTTATTTCCCTTGACCTATTTGTTTCAAAATCTAAAAAGAACTTAAATGAGATTTCTTTGGTTGATTTTTACTCCTATCAGAGTTTAACCCTTCATATTCTGAGTGAATAGCTCTATATCTTGGAGTAACTATCATTTAAGGTGGTACTCGTTTCCTTTCAGAACCAAACATTTTTATTAATAAATTTATATTGGTAAGGTTTTGAATTAATCATATAATTTTTTGTTTTTCCCCAACAGCTGAAAAAATTAGTTTAGCATCCTCATCTTAAGCAGAAAAAGGCTGCTATCCTTAGTACATGGGGATTTCTAAGTTTGAAAATTGTTGACTTTCATTAGTGCAATGGTGTTTTTTTACTGCATTTATACAATTTTACTCTTCGAAAGATTACTCCAGGACTTCAGGTTCTACAAAATGATTTGGATTTTTATTTTCACTAGATTAATATTATATTTACTTATTTTGGGATTCATTTTCAAATGAAATAGCTTCATCAGAGAATTCTTTTTATCGAATCGATAGTTTTTTAATTAGTATTTTGCTATATGATTCCCAAGTTTTAAAAAGGATGAGAACTGTCAAATAATCATGCAAAATATTGAAGTTAGCTTTTAGTTATAATGCTGAGCTTATGTTTGATCTTTCTATATGTCTATTTTTTCGATAATACATTAGTCTAAGTTGCATTTCTTTACTAAACTGCTTGATTTATTTTATGGAATCATTAGAACCTTCTTTAAAAACTTCTGCATGGAAACCTACTCTAAACAATTCATATATCAGCTAATTATACTGAATATAACCATAGTGATCACTAAATCATATTTTTGAATTTACCATTTTAATTTAAATGATGAGGCTATTTTTGCAACATCCCAGAGATTTTCACCTTCACCTCCTCCTAGTGGTTTTCCAATATCAAGTAGGAATTTGCATAGAAACTTATAATGCATAGTCTATCCTTAGGTTTCTGAAGAATATTTGCACCAAACTGTTTTAATTTTATCAATATTTTCCACATAAGTTTAAATTAAAGAATTTTACAATTAAAAAAAGGACTCGAATTGCTCAATTAAACTCAAAAGGAACAAAGTTAAAAGCACATATGTCGAGAAGAACATAAATAAAAAGAAATAAATTTAGCTTGCAAATGTACCACAATATTTAGGATCTTCCCAACATAAAGGATTATGATGCATTGTATCAGTCATAATAGTTCTCCAATCATCACCAGAAGCACATTTGAATAAAGTCATCATTGCATTTGCTGCATTCATAAAATTTAATTAATCATCTAAAACTGCACCTGCATCAATAGTTCCAAAAAGTTAGCATCCAAACAAAGCAAATACTAACATAACAATAACAAGAATTGTGAAAATTTTACCCAAATAAGGTAATGCAAAAACAATGACATTCATCAATCTTTATAAGTTTACAAATCCTTAAAATATTAAGATAATTCTCAGACTTCTGAGGGCAAAAAACAATCTTAACCATTAATAACCTGAGTAATGAGGAGATGAAGTATAGTATGTCATAGCCCAATCTATGGAATAATCAGCTATAAAATCTATGGTTGCTATAATAATTAAAAAGAAATAAAATCTTCTCCATGAATTATCAAAGAATCTATTCACCCCTAAAGCCAAAAAAAGTAATATCACCCATAAAAAATACACAACACTAAGACCATTGTGAATATCATTAAGAGTTCTGAATTAATCATCAGGCATATCAGCACTAAACATCAAGAGTACTATGAAATCTACCCATAATAGTAAAAATAGAAATTTTTAAACATTGAGACTATTAGTTATATCGGAAGCAATCTTTCTTATGCCATGAGTTGGGGGACTTGAAAATATTGGGAAATCACTAATTAACATAGATGAAATTTTTCTAAATTCTTTTTAAGATTATGTGACTTCAGTATTTTCTATTTTCCTTTGATTCTCCTTTAAATTAGTGTAAAGTACTCCTGTTAATAGACTCAAAAAAAACATAGAACCAATAAACACAAATAACAAGAAAAATACATAAGTTACAACATATGAATTAAAGGCTTAAGGACCAATAGATGCAACCTGACTATTTTCTGCAACTTAATAAATTTCTCCCCAACCATCCAATGTTGCAGTAACAAAGAGAGTTGGAACAGCTATAGTAATGTTATCGAAATTATGTTTATAATTTACCCAAATTTTATTTTCCTATAAACATGTTTCCTTATTAATTTCAAAAGCCATTTTGTCTTCACAATATCCAAATTATTATTCATATAATATTATTCCATATACACCAAACATAATCCATACAGACATTAATGTTATTAAAACATTAATGATATCAAAAACAGATCTACCAATAGCCTCTCTTAAATTAGTGAGCCAACTAACTCTATACATTAATTTCATAGGTCTAAAATATCCTAAGTAAAGAAGTATTTTAAGAATTGGCTTAAAATCACTTGGTTCATTATTGTATGCAATTATATTTGAAATTTGATATATAAAGTCTAGTACTTAAAATGTGGAAACTAAATATGAGCCTTCATCTAAAAAAAGCCCTTTAGCAACAATATTTAATAATGTATCTGCCAATTAAATTATATTACAAGCAAATTAGAGTGTTTCTGGATAGGATTCACTATCCTCTTCATAATCATTATATGTCTTTAAGATAAAAGCAATAATTGAAAGATACGTTATCATATCCATCAAATAAATATAGATCATTGATTTTGTTAGATGAGTTGATAAAATCCTAAATAAATTATCTTTTTCAAAAAGATAAAGAGATGCTTCACAATCTATTCCTGAATACAATTTTGGATTTTCCTCTAATAATTAACGATTAATCTACTCTAATAATATTGATTTTTGTTACTTATAGATTTTAATAAGTTAAACAATAAATTAGGTTTGTCTTTGATCTCATTTTAATCTTTACTAATTATATTTTTTGTGCCTATATCTTCATTGGTCTCAGCTAGTTACATTTGAATTTCATCAGAATTTTGAGTAATATGCTATAATTATTCATTTATATTTTTTCGTAAATCATTTTATATTTCTTCAACAGGTTTATCTAAATATTTTCCAAATCCATCTAATAGAATTGCAATAACCAAACCATAAGTCAAATAATTTAATATTAATACTAGTGAAAATGAATAAATTATTGAGAATGTGAAATTTATGTCACCTCCAATTACATAAACTCCATACCAATCATCATTAGTCATTATATTGAAAATAGTCATAAAGGATTTAAAAATATTTTCATAAGAATGTAATTAGCCTAAAGAATCAGTTTAATCAAATTATCCAACATACATTTCCATTCCGATTAAAGCATACATGAATATAACAAGAAACATTAAAAAAGTAAGATAAATATATTGATCAAAAGTCATTGAAGCTATATGGCCAATAGTAACAGCCATTTTATTATATTTTAAGCATCTGTAAAATAGGAGGCATTTTGTCCCTCTTATAAGCCTTAGATTTTATTCACTTAATGTAGTCAAATATTCACTCATTGTAAATTCAAAAAGATTTAAGACTACTATGGCTGATTGAAGAATCAAATCAGGAGATCTTAGCAAATCTCTTACGCGAAATCCAAGTAATCTCAATGCTAATTCAACACACAAAAACACTGTAGAAATATCCTCTACTGTTGAGATAATTTATGAATCCACTATTCCTTAAAGGGCAAGAAAAGTAAAATTATTTAAAATTACAAGATCAAAGAACAGCTAACTAAATTTACTAGTGCTAATGATTAACGCATATTTTTATGCCATAATATAAAGACCTTTTGGTCCATTCATCCATATTATTAAATCAATTCTATTTAAACGATCTAGAACAAGTGAAAAATATTAAAGACGCTATTTATTTACCTCAAGAACATCTTTACCAGACCAATTATGTTTTTTTATTATTCTATCATTTTAATATTCTTTCATTCTCATACTCTAAAACTTAAATCTGTTTGAAACAAATTTAGGATAAACAATTTTTATTTTTTAGTTGATTTTTTCAACTACTCCTACATAATTAGTATAATATCCTTGAATTAACACATAAGGTTTATTATTTTTTATCTTAGAAAATGCTTTATATTTAGTTTCTATCATAGTTGAAGCTTAAAGTGCTTATTTAGGTATAGTGTTATTTTCATAAATTAAGAGTTCTGTCGAGGATTCTTCTTTGTTTTTAATATTTTAACTCATAAATGGATTAACTCTTTTTGATTTTGTGGGGAAGAACGATTTTGCAAAAGTTTTACCTAACAACTATTGTTTATCAATTTTAACTTAATGATATAACATCTTATATTTTTTTTCTTTTATTTTCTCGAAATTAAACTCTTTTTCTTTTATTAATAGTTCTTGTTAATCTCTATAATAATATTTTTATTTACATTAATTTTAATAGGATTTCATTTGAACTTGTAAATTCCTAATTAATATCATTGCTCACTTATGGTTAAAGACGTGCAAATGAGAGTTTTTTTAATTTCTCGATAACTTATATATTGAATTCATCATCTGTATAGTTCTTTATTTTTATTTTCTTAATTAATTTATCTAAAATAAATATTTTAGGGAGTAAATATTTTTTCCAAGTGAAACTTGAAATATATTATAAAAAAGTAAGCTTCTCTCCACTTTCCAACTATTTTTAACGGGCTGACAATGTACGTGTTGTTTAATATGATTACTTGAAATTTTCTGGTTATTCAATTTAATACTTTTTAAAAGTGTTATCCTCTAAATGAAATCGATACATTTTAATAACTTTATGAATTCCGATTTCTCTGAGAAAGGCTACATCCATTATCTCGAGCAGATTTCTTTCAGGAAACTCTTCTTCTTCCTTTAATCTTTTTTCAATTTCCATTTTTTATTGATGTTCCTGATTTTCAGCTGTAGCTTCTGCATAATGTACTTTTAACACTGCAATAACTATATTGAATCCGAAAAAACCTCCAATAAATATGATTAAAAGATAATAAATCCAAATCCAGGGGTGAAAAATTCTCATAGTGAAAAACATTACCCAACTCCAGTCATCCATTGTTATAGTTCTTAAAATTTATCCCAATGAATATATTAATCCATTAAATGATGTAGGCATTTTAGGAGTGTCTTCTCTATAAATACACGCCATATGATCAGGGCATCTATTTTAATTACATTGAACCCAATCTTCTGTTTATCTACCATCAATGTATTCACATCTATAATTAAATAGCCCTTAAAAAAGGAAGGTACCCATAACAGCAAAAATTAGAGAAAACAAAATAACTATCATCAAGGCTTCTATTAAAAATTTCACTGATTGCTTCAAAGCACCTATCATCACATTTAGGCCTTAAAAAATTGTTGTAAGATACATGAGCAAAGTAACCAATCTAAGTGGTGAAAGGTCAATAACCATTATTTCTGGATAATACAAATTCATTGTAGTAAGAGAGATTAATATAAAATCGAAAATATTTTCAGCACTTCTAAAAAAGGCATAATCACTAAATAATATGCCACTTGCAATAATCCTTAAAATTATTTCTGTTATAAAAAGCAGTGTAACAACTTCCTCTATATCAAATGTATCCTCTCTACCCTCAGTTTTGACAACAATGTATAAGCAAACGTTAAATAAAATCAATAAAGTCATTAGAATTTTAAAAATAAAGTTATTGATTATTTTTCTTGAGATTAAGGGGAGTATATATATTGTAAACAATAGATTTTTTCTAAGCTGTAGAAATGGTAAATTATCATTATATTTCTAATTATATAATTGAAACTTACTTGCAACTCATAATTAAGTCTTGTAATTCCATTTAGCTTAACGATTTTAACATAATAAGGATCTTTCAAAGTGTTTCTCATCATTAATTTTTAGTATTTTTTTACAATTTTTTCAAATTCAACATCATTTCTATGCTCATTGTCCTCTTCTTAATGAACATTCTTGAGAGCCATCAGTATATTATTGAGATTTATCTTTTCAGGCTCAGGTTCTGATTTTTATGACATAATCAAATGATGTGATGCATTACCAATAATTTTGGAATAAAAATGTATGGATTTGTAGAGAGTGTGCGCCCGTACTCGATCATCTACTATATCATCTTTTTCAAAGCTTTGCAATGAATACTCTGCTATTTTCGAACTGTTCGATTCGTTTCGCTATTCATCTATACTTCCATCAGGAAATGTTTCACTTTCAAATAAAATAATAATCAAACTTATGCTGTTAAATTCCATTGAATTGTTCAAATGAATTTTAGGCTTCCCTTCCTTGGTGAGGACTCAATATATTTTGCTACTCTTAACTGCTTGAAAAACTCAAGGAGTGAGCACTAATATTAATGAAAACTAACTTTGCTGATGAATTTTTTTTATTGCCTTGACGTTGTTTGTAAGTTATACTATTTTATTTGCTTTCATTTCTATTCATTTCATTTTAGTTCTGTTTCATCAAAATGAATAGTTTAACTTTTTATATTATTATATAATAATCCTATTGAGGATTAAGATAAAGAATAAGAATGAGTTTTTTTAAGTTATTTCAAAATGTATTTCACTTATTTGTGACAGGCATTGAATTTCTTATTAAATCACTTATTTTTCGTAAGTCTTTGCGTATTTCCTCTGTTTCTACTGTTTCAAACTTAAAATTATTATGTTCTCCTTCAATTTTCCGTGATTCCATTAAATTGAAAACATTTTTTGCAAATTTTTTGCTTATTGCATGTTTCTAAAAATTAAGTTTTTAGTACATTTTCTAAGAATTCATCTATGTTTAAGGATATTTCATCAGCTAATATTCTTTTTCTTATGGTCGATTATTGAAATTGTTTTAGTGTGTCACTTCTTGTTTAAGCTATTTTTTAGCATATGTCATGTAATTTTTGACCTTTTAATCCATCTACACAATCTCCTACTGATAAATAGGTTTCTAATACAAATATAAAATACTTGTTGTATTGATTGGTAAAAACATATTTTATTTTATGATTATTTTTAGCTAACTTTATATTAGTATATTTAAATTTGTTGATCATTCTTCTTTATTTCTGTATCCCATTTTTACCTTATATAAGGAACAAACTAATAAATATAAGACATTTAATAAAGAAACACTTTATAATTATTAAATATAGAATAATGGGAAATTAGGAAAGCAAAAAGAATAGAAACAGTAATATAAGCAATGCAAGTTATGGTAGATCTATCTCAACAGCACCTACTAATGAATCACGAGTTCTCAGATTTACTACGGATAGTAGCATGAGTTCTTCGATGTTTGGGGTGGGTGTTGAAACCAACTTTAGTCGACTACCTAATAAAGTAGTTGATGGGATTTGCAAATTCTTAACCATAAATGACCTTACAAATTTGTATTGCACTAGCAGATTCGTTTATGAGAGATTTTACACGTCACTTCCCTACTCAATTCAATGTGGGCATCTATTGTATAAGTTGTATGAGGACAAAAGAGGAATAGCAATGAAGGCAGTAGAAACCAAACATGCATCATGGCCTTAGGTGTTAGAGGTTTTTATGCGCAATAGGTAAAAGTTTATCAACTATGAATGTATTTAGATAAGAAATGAAGAATCTCCAATCCAATCTTAGAGATTCACTTTTGCATGCCTATTAAGAACACATCATATATCCACCATTATTGATGGATGAAGTAACCAGAGAAGGATTGAACTCAGACTTTTAGAGACAGATTATGCAAAAATTGTCCTCTGAATAAGAATACAAGTCAATCACCGAAATTCAAATGTTGAATCAAACTAGAGCTTATTTTAAAAAATCAAGCAATAGTAAATCAAAAATGATGAATACAATGTTAGAAATTAGAACATTAAGATAATATAATACATCACCTAAGTAACAGTTTATTTTTATATATTTAGATCACCTGAATTATTTAATATTATAATTCTAATTTTTTCAGCCATAAAATCTCTACTATAGATTATTGCTCTCACTCTTGAATGTGCAGCCAGTACTGAAGATAATATTGGTTTGTTAGATTTCTATCTTTATAATTATGAAATGTATTTAGTTTGGATGTAATACATTGATTAATATGTCACTCCATATTTCAATATGTTTGATATTATTCTCAAAGAATAAGTCTCTTAATACAATTTTCCACCTTTAACAATATAATGGGTGATGATGAAGATGTGGAATTAACATATTTATTCAAAATGTAGACATCATTTAAGAATAATATTTCTCTAACAATTAAAACAAGTCAGAATCAATCATACATTCAAATATGAATAATATCTCTTAAAAGATTACATTAAATCATTGATAGATATGTCAACAACTTAATAAAATGTTAGAATGGCAGGAAACTCTAAATTTTAATTTATTAAAGATTTAGAAAATCTCTTCCCAATAGTCAACGAATAAACATCTACTCTTTAAGTTAATCATACTATTGATTTTACTCAAGATATCAAGATTTTAGGTTATATTTTCTCAAAACCTATACTTGAAAATAATATCATACCTTTACTATTGGAAACAAAATATTAAACAATATAAGATAAGATTAGATAAATTTAATAATCTTCAGAATTTTCAAGAAGAATTCTAAGATATAATGATGAAAATTAATTCATTACATAGTAAGTTGATTACTCATTTTAATTATTAAACATAAATAAGGTGTTTTATAAAATTAAATCTATTATTAATTGTGAACCAATGGTTGAATAACATATTAGATTAACAATAAATTATTAAAAAAATACTTATGACAAATTAACAGTTTACATTCAAGATTATCATAGTGATTTATATGAAGAAATATAAAAATTAGCAGATTTGGACGTCGTTTCATAAGAAAGTATGCAAATCAGAGATGCTTTGGTCCTGTATAGGACATAAAATAATAACTTTGATAATCATTTAATTGGTTATGATGATTTAATAGATGTAGAAATGCTTAAATAAATAATTAAGTCTAATTCTGTCAATAATTCTAAAAAAAATTCTCTCATGAAAAAAAATAAATTGGAACCACCAAGATTATAACAATAGACTGATTTGATTACATTTTTACCAATTACAATAGTGGCTGGATTCAACTTGGCATAAAGTTTGACTGAATAGTACATCAGCCAACAATGAATTAATTTTTGTTTATTATTTTTTTGAAATTAATTAAGCAATATAAAAAAAAAATCAGAAAAGTCCCTTTAAAAATTCATCAATTTATTCAAACATAGTTTCTTGTTATTCATTATCTGATTCGAATTCTTTATTTCCACTCAAGACTAAAATTTATGTATTTTTATGTGTTTCTCTCAATAACCATTCTTCATGCCTGTTATGGATTTATGTCAGATATTCCTTGGAAATTGTATTCTAAAATTATAAAATGGCGGTAAATACCTTTTCTTCATCTCTTGCTCTCTTTTACATTCGTGAATAACACACATCAGGATCGACTTAAAGATAGATAATCATTTGCTTTTCAATTTTTTTCCCAAAGACTTCATCACAAAGCCAATCATAGAATTTTTCATATAGTGCGAATTCTAAATTGTTGATCAATCCATTCTTATGACCATTTACAGCGAATATTTCTTTGTCAGCTTCGATACTTCTTTCACTTAGTATGAGATGTTAATCCTCTGGATTTTATGGATCAGATAGCATTTCTTTCCAATGCTTGAGTCTGCTATAAAATGCATAGACTTGCATTGTATAGGCCCATCTTTGTGGCTCCTCATAGAAAGAACCTAGCAAATTCAAAGTTGGATCGCCATTTATACTTTACCATTCATTGACTGGTTCAGGAATGAATCGAAGCTAAAATATAAATTAAAATACTTACATCTGGATACTTTTATTACATTAACCTTAATAATGTACTTTTACCAGAACCAATGTTTCCTTCAATCGAAATAAGTGTGTATTGTTATGATTTCATTAGAAAAATTATTTGGAGGGATTTTGATTAATAAATACATATAAACCATCAAATTTCAATTTTTGACGTATCACATGAGATTGTTTGGCGCTTTTTATTGACTTTTATTGTTCCAAATTCACCTTTTAAAAAGTTTCCAGGATTAAGGATTAGAGTTTCATTTATAAGTGTTTAATATTTGTATTAGGCTATTGTTTGATCACAAAATACAACTAAATCAACTGTTGGATCAAGTTACATAGCCTCATCATAATTCCATTTGTAGCATACTTATTGATTATTGAAGGATCCTACATATTGTTATGAAATTATTGTTTCACTCACATGTTTATGATCTGCTTACATAGATTGAATATGATTTTTTCTTATTTCTTTAGATATATCATTCCTAACAATTACAACATTATATCCACATATAGACAATTTACAGGGATTGCATACAGAATGCATATTCTCCATTGGTTCTTACATATATAATCTTAAATTTAATGGTGTTTTTGGTAGTGAATATGCTAATGGGAAATCATCATAAGATGGTACAAAGAATATTAAAGTCTTTTTTAAATATTCTTAATATTAGGTTAACATTTTTACTAATTCATTACCATATAAAATGTCTTATTTAGGTATACTCTATGTACTAAATTATCCAACTAAAATAATTAATGAAGGAGCAGCAAGATTTCTTTCATTACAGAAAATTTAATATTGATTCAATAAAGAATCAAATGTTTTTATTGCTACTAAACTATCTAAACTAAAATTAGAAAGCACCCAAACAGATTCAGATTATGTATTTATAAAAACATTCAAGGCCTTTTATCTTTCTAAATTTGGAATTTATTCTGCAAAAAAACACTCCACCATTTTGTCATAAACTCCGAATCTATCTAATTTTCTTCGACCCTTGAGATCTGTATTTAATATCTGCTCTTTAAGTTCCTTTTTCACATTAAACTTTTTGTTAATCATCATAAAGTACATTTGGTACACTGAAAGAAAACACATCGAAACATCCATTGTGATCGTCCCACTATCCAGTCAATATGACAACACTGTTTATATTTATTAATCCAATATCTGCTTTATCAGGAATGAGATTAGTAAACATATATCGATTCTAAGCATGTTGTAGATTAATTCTTAATTAAATCATGCCATCACTTACATAATAATTATTTCGTATTTAAAATAGTAATCTAGATTAATAAACTATTTACCCTAAAATACTATGTGTTTTATCAATTGAACCAATAACTGTACCTATTTAACTTATTGAAATTGCTTCATTACTTACATAACCAAAAACATATCTATTATCTTGTCTTAGCAGTTTTTCTATATTTTTTAATCTATTCAATGCCATTAATTATTTATCTTTGGCTGAACTCTAAATTATAAATCTATTCTAATTGAAATAATCTAAAACTATAATTGATTAATTAATCTAGTCTTTTATGATTTTTGCTTAATCAGTTGATTTTTATTATTTTCCTTTTGCAACAAAGTCAATTATTTTATCCACTTTTTCGGCATCCATTAATTTATATTAAAGTTCTGAGGCATATGTCACCAATTAATGGAGCAAATTTTTATCCACACGTGTGCCTATAATCTCATTGAACCTTTTTAAGCCATCTCTTTAAAAATGTATGTTTGCATTGATAAAAGCTTTTAAAACTTCTCTTTCATCCATCTCCCGCCTGATAAAAATAATTAAAATTAATAATATTCATAGTAGTTTTTGACCAAGTCTTATTTACTTTTTATCTGATGCCCGATTAACTATTAGTGCTAGTAATTATAATTAAGCATTCAATAACAATGTCTTAATGTTTAATACTAATTCATTCTAATCATGAACTTTTTTCTCCACTAAAATTAAATATTAAAATACTTAAGGAAGTTGTTTATTATGAACTTGAAGTACTTCCTCTATATCCATCAGCAAAAAGACTTGATTTTCTAGGCTTAAACTTTTTTTACAAAGTCGGTCTATTTGCTTAATTTTTTGTATGCTTTATCAACACTTTATCTGATGAAACAATTTAATCAATCAAGCCCAATCTTGCTGTTCTTCTATTATCTTGTTAGAGTTCAGTTTTTAATTAAAAATCAAATTCATTAAATGAAAGTGGAAATGATATTCTACCAAAATTATTAACGAAATCCATATATACAGCATAAGCTTTTGCAAATTCTAAATAAGTAACCCATTCGTTTAATTGATCTTCTGTTTCCAAAGCAAAATAAATCTTTCTTTCATGTTCAAATAACTAATTTCCTCTACTCCATTATAATGTTGATATAGTTAATGCATAATATGTAGAATTAAATGATCTTTCAATAGCCAATATATGTTTTAAATAAACTGATAGGATATGATCTGGATTCTCATCTTCTTATGAAACACTAAAATAAATAATATAATATCTTACATTAATTATTCACTAGAGATTACACAAAATCGCCAATTCCATTATAGTCTTTTCTCTGATTTTTTATTAATATATCCAGATTTTAGTAAGATATTTCTTCCTTTTTGATCCAAAGCTTACTTGATTTTCTTGATTATTAACTGTTTCTTTTCATAAAGTGTTAATTTTGGAAGCAAAGTTCCTTCATCTATTACAACACTATTTCTATTTTAAGCCTATGCCCAATGAAATTCCATTCGTGAAAATTCTTTATCTACATGGTAATCATAAGGTTAAGGAATCTTTTATAGAGCTAAGGCTACATTTTTATGAGCTTACCTTCTTTGAGCGTAAGTCATTCTTTAATATAATGTTTCTCTAAAAAATGAAAATGAAAATCTATAATAAAGATTTTCTGTTTCCATGTTTAGAATATCTAATAATCCTTAATCATATAAAGAATTTAGTTCATTAAGTAGTAATTTTTATTTAATAGAGTCTTTAAAAGGGTTTACATAATTCAAGGTTTAGAGATCAAAAATATCTCCTATTACACATGCCTGTTTCAATATTAATTATTATATTGCTGACAATTTATCAATGTAAGGAGCATTTATTTAAACAGACATTAGAGGTTTTTCTATTTCCAACCATTCTTCATGCTTAATAATTGATTTAAACTTTTTTGTAGCCATACCAAGATTTCTATTATCATCCATAATTATATAATGATTTTCTATTAATGTTCTAAGTAAATAAATTAATTTTAAAGGATGCCCTGATGTTATAATGTATAAATAATTTATGCAAAGAGAATTAAAGTCCATTTCCTCTAATTCTGGTTTTGATTCCCAAAACATCAATGGATCTCTTATTTTTTTTAATATTTCTACCATTTCTTGAATATCTTGGATAGATGATGTTCTCTTTCTTCTTGCAAACATAGTTTATTCTTGGTTTTTTTAGTCTTATTCCATACAAACAAACTATTTTATTCTGAAATATTTCTCAAACAACTCTGATAATTAATCAACTGTTTTTAATCCTTACAGTTTAATATTAAGAGTGGCTATTTTTAATTTAGAAATTCGTGTTTACCATTCATGTATAATATTTTTAGGCTAAGAGAAATATGAGAATTCTGCAAATTTGTCTCTAATAACACCAAAAAAACAAATGTTTTTAAAGTTTTTCAAAATTGATTTTATAAGATATAATGAACCATCATCTGAATCCTACATATCATCAAATACTATAATAAGAGCCAGAGATTATTCTTATAATTATTCACCTTACTATTTTTCAATTTTTTAACCTTTTTCTTACTCTAAATAAAGGCTAAATAATTTATAAACAAATTTTTTTATTGATTTCGCCAAAGTCATATCTTCTTAAGGTGTGTGGGATTACACATCATTAAATGTAAGACTTAAAACTTCACTAATCAAATTTGCTTAGTGTTAGTCGCAATCATACATCAAATGAATTAATTCTTTACTAGGCCCCTTATTAAATCGTTGAGCAAGAGACAAGAAAATATTTCTCATAATAATTCTCATTGAGTTAAGTAAACTAGGTTTATTCTAAGGGTTTAATTGAGAAATAAATATTTCCATGCTTGTCCCTCTTCTTTATAATCCATCAATGTTTCGGAGGATAGTTTTAACAAAGAAAGATTTTCCTATACCATATTCACCACTTACATATATAATTTTGTTATCAACTTATTTACTGTAACAAAAATGATCAAGAAAGGAAATTATGAAAGTACTTGTTTGTTTGAATTCGTTTTTGATCCCTACTGGTTAAATCTCTTCATCATATTCTCTACAATGACTATGATATTTATCAACAATCATTATTGATGATAGATTAGATAAAGAGGAATTAGATTTCATTGAAATCGAACTTTTTGAGTCCAAGTATCTTAAACTAGCACAAGATTATTACGTATTAATAATTCTAAATTCTAGATGTGTATTAATGTCTCTTATCTTTTTGAAATCTTCAGATGGAGGAAGAGGTTCATATATTTATACTCCTTTCTCTTTTCCTTTTACTCTTCTTTCACTCCAAAATATTGATTATATTTTTGATTATGCATCACTAGCAGTGGTTTAATCAACTAATATTGAAGGAGAAAATGGTTAAGTAGTTATTTACATAATCCTAGCTGCTAGATTTACACAATCACCTAAGACTGAATATTCTCTTCTACTTCCTGTTGTACCAACTACTCCACAATATGCTATTCCTGTTGAAATACCAATAGCAATTTTACATTTTATTTTACGTAATTCTGAATCCAAGAAGAATGCTGCTAAAATAGCTCTTACTGCATCATTTTAATGACTTAAAGGAGGTAAACCAAAAACAGAAATACAAGTAGAACCTTTATCATCCATTAATAATTTATTAAGTGATCCTTCAAATTTATAAACACAATACTAAACAGTTTTAATAACATTTTAAATTCTTTATAATCCTTAATCAGTTGTAGCATCTGATAAATCTATTCCTAAATTTAAAAATAAAGTAGTAACTCTTCTTAATTCACTTCCATATCTTTCTAAACCTATCTCCATATATGGTTTAAGTGCTGCTGGAACAAACATACTTAATTATTACTAAATTTTAGGATTTAAAATTATAGAATTTTTAATTAGAGTAGCTTCTGCTTTGAGTTTAACTTTACTATATGCATTTAATTTCTTTACTAAATAGAATTCTTTTTATTCATGAAATACAATATCAAATGTAAAATAATCTTTAACTAATTCATACATTTCTTTAGAAATAATAGTTTCACCACCTTTAGTTGCACAATGTTCACTTTAAAATGCTTATAATAATGGTTAACCTGTAGCTAAGTATTCCGATCTATTAAATACACCTCCAACATATATAATATTAATATCTCCTACACCAAATCCTATTTTTACTGATAATTTAAGATCTGGTAATATACAAGTATCATTTAATTTATTTTATATATCTGATGCATTTTATAATGCCATTCTGCAAGTTAACCTTAAATCTTCATATCTCTAAACAATATCAGTTTTTTAAGAAGGAGGCCATACAACAATCATTGCATCTAAATATTTTTAAAACATACCTCCTGCAAATTTTAAAATGTCTCCTCCACTTTAACTTATTGCTTTTACTAATAATTCCATATAACGATTTATAACAAAAGCAGTCAATTCTGGTCCTTCATTACCTAATTTAGACAAACTTTCAGTTAAATTTGTAAATCCTGAAACATCTGTAAACATCACTACACTCTAAAATTACTATTTTGCTGGCAGTTCCTTAATCCTCGATACATATTAATACAATACTGCTCATGTTATGCAAAGTATTAAACAACCAATGCTGGAACATAACCCATTAATGACATCACACTCTTTTTAGATAGCATAGTTAATTATAATAATAAATCAGTCTTCTTATTCAAATTCTTATTTGTATTGATCCTCTACTTGTTTAGGTTCAAGAGTTTGAAGTTTCTAATCTTCTGCTGAGTCCTCTAATGGATTTACTACAAAATCTTCATTTTTTGGTTCAATTGATTAAACTATCTTGAAATTGTATTCATTTTAATCTACATAGTTTTCTTCTTATAGAGAATTCTTTACTGTTTCTTATTATTGTAACATAATTTCATCATTCTTATCTGCTTATGTTTTTATCATTTAAAAGAATCCTTTATCAGCTTCTTATTAAAGTTTAGGTAACTCATTACTTTCTGACATTCTACCAATAGTTTCCCTTTTCTCATCTTCTTCTTAAATTTTAAAACAAGCTGTTCCTTCTAGTTTTTAATCATTCTTAGGTGGATCAGAATCAGTGATAACTTATGTTGGAAAAATCTCTGATTCATTTGAAAAATTTTGAACAACATCCTCTACTATTTCAACAGCTGGTTTTCTATTTTATTATGTTGATTCTTATTAATCGACATTATTTATTTTTATTTATATTGGAATAGTTTTATTTATTTAAACCTTTGATTTATTTGATTCCGATTTCTTAAATCCGATGGATTATTTAATATCAAATTTCGGTATTTGTTTAGACTATGATCTTGGTAGCATATCTCGATTCCCAACACTTTTACTTTTAAATTGATCAGGAGATTATTAAGTTATACATGTATTATTGCTGTACTACTTTGGTTTGGTTAAAATTAATTATATTTCTTTTTGATATTTTTTTTAGTTTGGACCCCTTACTGAAGGCAATTAGGTTGTTTAACCAGATTTTGTTTATTTATTTATATCAACAGCGGGATTACTTTATTATTCGACTGATTTTTTTGTGGATTATTCATGTATTGATTCATAAGGTTCAAAACCTGGATTTTCATACTCTTATTAGTTTTAATTGTTCTTCGGTAGGGTATTTTAAGGTCTAATTAATTTAGGTGTCTTTCTATATGAAGTATTATGAGCTCTTTCAGTTTTAGATTTTGCATATGTAACAACTTTTTTATTTAATTAAGGAAGTTTAGTAAAATTTTTCTATGTTTTTTCATTTTCCACTAATGATGTAGCTCTTAATTTCTTAGTTAATTGCTCTGTTGCATTATTTATTTTACTCAATTCTTTTTGTTATTGCAAAATTTTATCATCGATTTCTTCTTTTGGAAAGTATGTTATAACTAATTACTATACATTTTAAACAGTAGTTATTAAGGAATCCAAAAAAGTTATAAAATTTTCTTTAGACATTTACCTAGGTATTGGTTCCTAAGATGGAAGTTTTATTGCTGATCGATTTGGAGAAGATGATTTATTTAGATTTGTTTTTGATTGCTAACTAAGTTACAATTACATACAATTGTTTTATCAAATGATTTTGATTTAGACTATGATAAACTTCGCCGACTTGATTACTCAGCTTTTAATTTAGACACCATCTAACGCATGTGCAAATTATAAAAGTACTATTCTAAATGAGCATCTCTCTCTGGTTTATAGTCTAATAACTTTCGTTTTCTAGCTACTTATATTCCATCTAACAGAAAAGGTGGCTTGATTTTACTTTTTAATTGTTGCATTAATTATTATTATGAAAAATGGCTATTCAATATCATACTCGGTTATCAAACCAAAAGAGAACTCAAATAATCTTACAAGTTTCTTATCATAAAACTCTCTACGATCCAATAGCACTATGAAGACTATAGCAACAAGAATGTGTATTACTCCCCAAATTAAACAACCAGGGCTCACATCACCTAGATAAAAAATAATCACACTCCATGAATCTAGGTCTCCCCCTAAATCTCTTGGAAGAACAAAATTTATATCAGAACATACAAACATACCTTATCTCTGCATTTCAAAAAAGTAGCAAGAAGTTCGTATCCCTACAATATTACCTAAACTTTCACCAGAACCTAAAATCGAAACTTCAAGAATGCCTTATATAAATATTATGACTGAACCAACAGCAGCAATTGAAGAAATAAGCGATGATGAAAAAAGTAATGCTGATATTAGTCCTAAGAGTGTCTAAACTCCTAAAGATAACAGCTTAAAAAATAGTTTGATGGGTAGTCAAAATATCATAAATTCATCAAATAATATACTTTAAGTTAGTTAAGATGATCAGTTATCAAATAGTAGAGCATCCTTAAAAAATCGATTCAAATAAGCTGTTTAGAAATCATTTCGTGGAATTCCAAGGAAAGTATTATTATTTATAATTAGTCTTTATTTAACGTTTTGATTTCTGTTGAATTCAATGCGTTCCATGAGGAGGAACGTAAATCTATTCATAAAAAAATAGAAAAAGGAAATGTTGTTTTAGCCAATAAAATGATTCATAGAAAGAGAGTAGATAATCAAACAAAATGCTTGAAAGAATTTTCAATGAAGAAAAGGGAAAGATTTATAAATATGGAATAGTTTACTGTTTCCATGAAAGCATTTTAACGAAAAATAAATTTAATCCATGGAGCATCTTCTAAAAATGTATTTTGCCTTGAATCATTTTCATTATTCTCTAAGAATTGTAGAAAATCAATTCTTTCAAGTAATCAAAAAATGTTGAATGAAATAATCTAACCACCATCTGAAGAAAAATCAAATTAAGAAAAGTTAAATGTTACAATTGCTTTAGAAGGTGTGGAATAACATCGTTTTACATTCTCTAAACCTAATTTTACATCTAAAAAGATGGATTCTTCAGTAAATGAAGATTAGCACATAGCTTAAACTCCAAATAAAAGTCATGGGCATTTCTCAATTTTTCCAACTCCATAAGCATCAACAAAATGTATTAGATAAGCAAGTTCAAAAAAATTAGAATATTTATAATCAAAAAGAATGACTAGGTAATCTATATTACCATAAATGGATGATATAAATAGTAGATTAGATTTGGATAGTGATTATAGTAAAGTAATTTATTGACTAAAGTTTAGGCTAAACTCTTTGTTAGGGTATACTATTAAAATAAACTATACAAATTGATACAAAGAACCAATTATACTAAAGAAAATCTCATTGAAATTGAAGAGAGTTTTAACCCAAGGATTGCTTAAAGTTCTACAATGATGACAAGTTTATATACAGTTATGTCAACTACTGATCCAGGGATTAGATAAAGAAGAGTAACAAATGAATTTTTGGACAAAATACAATGTGTTCCTATTAAATTGTCTAAATACTCTTTTTCTCTTGATAAGAAAACTTTTGAATATGACGATGAATCACTTTCCTCCAGTAATTCATCAAGTGGTGATTCTGGAAGTGAGGGATCATTTGAAAAGTATCTCGAAAGTCCAGCCTATGACAAAAGTAGATATAGTGATAAATTATAGTTAGAACCGTTAGAATAAAAAAAGAGAAAGTCAAAAAAATAAAAAACAATTGTAATTTCATAAGCATCAGAACCAGGGCCTCTTTTTATAAATGATCATCCAACAGATAATAAATGTAACTAGTATCAAATAAATAGAACTATCAACTGGATCATTGGTTTTAATAAAGAAAATTAGAAAAGCTTTTTAAATTGCTATTTTTCTTTAGCCAATAATAAGCACATTAGAATAAGCTACTAAAAATTAGTTATTAACTTTTCGTACACCACCTGTAATATAAGAATTTATACTTCCAGAAGAAAGAGATTAATCTTAAAGAGCATTTGAAGAGTTAAGATAATTTGAAAAAAAATCATATTTAAATAGAATGATATTATAAGGAATAGAAATTAGATATGAAGCAATATTAATGGGTAGATATGACTGTTAAACAAGAATGATTGATGTGGAACATTAGGATCCACCGTAATAAATTATATATGAAAAGTAAGATACAAAATGCGAAAAAGTTGAACCATAATAATAAATAGTTTCAACTAAAGCTTCTAATAAAAATTCAAATAAGGATTCAGTAAGAAAAGATTCAGGAGCTAAAAAGTAATAGTTGATAAATTCAAAAAAATAAAATTTATCATAAAGACATTTAACAAAATAAGATTCTTTATAAGTAACTTAACCATAATGGAATAAAAGAGCTATGCTATCAGGCGAAATATCAAATGTTTAAACAGTTTAGAATTCTAATTAATAAAATTCAAATTTATTTACTTAAACATCAACTGTTTTAATAACTAAACCTACATAAACTTCTTAATAATCTGTCTTTAGAGTAATGAGTTCAAAACATATAGATTTAAATTGTTCTTAATAAGATTTAAGTTCATCTTTTCATTCTTCTTAAAATGATGAAACACCACCATCAGGTAAAATTCATACATAACCTTAATAATAATAATTATTAGCATAACCAAATATAGATTAAGGGAAAATTTAAAGTTCAAATAGACATATTCATAATCATCGTGAAAATAGTATTAGAATTGATGATAAAAGATAAAGGAGTCTTCATCAATATGAACATAAAGTAATTTATGTTATTAAATATAGTCTGAATTAAGTATGTATATGTTTTCATTAAGAATGAGAACTCATATAAAAGAATCAGTTAGAAGATAAAAATTAAATTAATTAGAGTTAATAAAATTATCTATATTTGATCATAATTATACAGAAGTATATAATAATATGTAATATAATAGTTTATGGATAATATTTAATTAATACCAGAAACATAATTAGATTCATTATTATAAAATGGAGATTCTTTTTTAATATTAGCTGCATAATGTGGAAATTTAGAAATAGTAAAAGAATTATTAAGAAGAGGTGCAGAAATAAATCATTAAAATGTATTATATTATATAAGTAGGATGATGGTAATACAGCAGTGCATTTAGCAATGGCATATGGTCATTATAAGATAGCAGATCTTTTAATAGAAGCAGGTGGAAGTACACATATAACAAATAAAAGTGGATAGACTGCTTGGGCCTTAATATGAACTTATATATAAATTAAATAATTAAATGGATCGAGAAAAAAAGAATAAGTAGCTAATGAACATTTATTAGTATGATTAATTTATTAGTCATAGAGAATTAACAAAGCAGGGTAGTAAGTTGAAAGATACAAATTTATTCTCCCTCAAGCATGTTCTCAAAGAACTCTCAAAATAGAAGAAAACTCCTAGTACATCTTTACATACTACTGCTAGTAAACGAAATTAACAATCTCAATAGAGTAAAACTAATCAGCCTCTCTCTCCATAAACTAGTTATAGATCAAGGCTATAATTAACAAAAAGGAATTTATGGATCGACTTAATTAATTTACATTCTCAATAATACATTCAGTAAGATTAAATTGCAATCACTGAATATCGGTATCATTAATATTAATTAGAACGAATACTAAAATTGATTCTATGATGGTGGCAGATTGGAAATCACCCTATTATAATTTAGAAAATTAACAAAAAAATAACAATATACAACATCAAAATATAGATAACTTTCATCATTGGAAAGACCTTTTATAAAAAAGACTACAATAAAAGAAATCTTGAAATTCATATTATTTACAATTTTGATTCTAATATCACTAAATCTTTAAAATATGGATGTTACAATGCTTGGCTAGCAGTTAATCTGTCTTCTGGGATATATTTCAATAATTTACTAAAAATTAATATCAATATGTACACAAATAAATCTATAAAATTCTCTTTATCTTCTAAAAAATTAAATTTTCTATTTAAATCTTATTATTTATATGTTGGCATATCATCAAATATTTCTTTTTTGAATTTTGTTATTTTATCATAATAATCTTTTTCTTTTTTATTCATAGAACCCAGTATTTTGAATATAGCAAATAATTAATCTCCTTCTGATATTCCTTAGAATATTGGTTCAAGTAATGCTAATTCACCCATTATACAACCAATTGCCCATATATCAATTGAAACTGTATATTAATCAACACCCATTAATAATTCTGGTGCTCTATAATATCGAGAAACTATATAAGGAGTGTTAAATGAATTCTTAGTCATGAGCTTTGCACTTCCAAAATCACAAAATTTCAATTTATTATCCTTTAATAAAATATTTTCTCTACTAAATATTTGGTTAATTTTACGGTTTAAGATCACGATGAGCAATCGATTTCTAATGAATTTACTCTATGCCTTTTAACATTTGATAAAGATAACTCTTTATTTTCTATGTTTACAATCGAATTTTCCTTTTACGATAATCATTAAGAACATGTTCTAAACTTTGATCCATAAATTCTAGTACAATATTTTAGACTAATTTATTATCATCAGTTCTAGAATAAAAAACATCCTATTATATTTAAGTATCAATACCAACATATTAATAGCATAGTTACATGATTTCAATTGTTAAAGTACTTCACATTCTCTACTCTATAGTCTTCCAACTTTATGCATCCTTTTAAGTGCTACCTTTTACCTCCTTTGTTAATCAAATGCTTCAAATACATAACCTATTATAGATATATAAATTACCAAATGCACCTGCTCCTATGATTCTTATTATTTCAAATTTTGGACAACTTTGAAGCTTTTCCATTAAAATTATAATATTAATTGTAAACTAATTTTTTTAGTTATATTGTTATTAATACGCATTATTATAATTTAATGATTAGGTTTTGTATAATTATAATAATAATATGAATACAAATCTCACTTAGGATGATGATTCAATTGAATTTAAAAAAGCAGTAAAATCCCCTTATAAATGTCCATTTCACTTGATGATTTCGAATGATGACTTATTCTTAAGTAGTTTGAGGGAAGCAGAAGATGATCATGAAACATTCCTTGTTATTTCTGAACTAGATGAAAATAATTAGATTGTAATGAGCTCTAACTTTGTTAAAGTATTTTTAATACTAACACAAAATAGAGAATCAGACACATTATCACCTAACCTTACAATCTAGAAATGGTAAAAAGTTCTTTAGAGAGAGCTCTAAAATTATAAGATGATAATTTATTATAAGTACGTAACATCTAATAAATAGGTTCATTAATACGTCATTTAGAATGATGGTTCCATTCATGTATACTATAATTTTGTTAATTTTTCTAACTACTTACATTAACGAATTATTGTTGATTGCAAAGTTCTTTCTAATGAAGTTAAACTTAGATCTTATTTTTACAGTATAATAGAGGGTTTATAGTATCTACATAATAACAATTATGTACATTTGAGTATTTCCCTCCAAAAGATATATAGTCATTAAGAAGAATTTCACTAAGTAATAAATTAATAAATTCTAGTTCAAAATTTGTGGATTTGAAACTTTATAATAAATTAATACATAGTTAAGTCCAGAATTACATAAATTCCTTATTGCAAATCTACCTCTTGTTCCACCAGAATTAAGGTGTTAAAATTATATTATATAACCTTCATTTGATATATTTTGTTTAGGAGTTGTGATATTTTAGATGAGTACTTGTTAGTTACCAGAAAATAATAAAAGAACAAATTAATTAATACTTAGAAAATTTGTTTCTAAAGGATTGATGAATATAATAATTACTATGCTTGATTCAGAGGCAAACAATAGACCAACACTCACTACTTTACTTGAGGATGATTGGTTTTAATATGTTAACCAAAATTAGATATTTTGAATATCTAATATAAATAAAATAAAAATAAATAAAATGTCAAGATAAGCACCTTCATCAGCACAAAAGGTCGATCCAAAGAAGGCTCCACCTCCTCCACCTGCTAAATAAGCACCAAAGGTCTTCAATGCTGAAGATTATGCCAAGCCACCTCATCTGACAAAGGAGGAAGTTTTAGAGGTTAAATAAGCCTTTGATATTTTTGATGGTGATGGTTCAGGATCAATTGATCCATAAGAGTTAAGAGAAGCCTTTGAAGCCTCAGGCATTAAGACTTATCATAACAAGTTTATTTATCAAGTGTTGGGCGAACTGGATACTGACAATAGTGGTGGTATTGATTTTGAAGAATTTCTTCATCTTGCTACAGCAAAGGTTAGTGATAAGGATACAAAAGATTAAATCTAAAAAGTATTCAATTTGTATGATTGGAATAAGGAAGGTATTTTTTAGTTTAATAAAAAGGCCGCATAACTTGGGATGAATTAAAGAGAGTAGCTTAAGATTTAGGAGAAGAAATGACTGATGAAGAGATATAACATATGTTCAAAAAAGCTGATTTGGACGATGATGGTTTTGTCACTTTTGATGATTTCTATAACTTAATGACCTAAAAAGAATATGGAAAGTAATGAGATCCTGATTTAATAATCATAAAAAGTATATCAAATATTTTTTTAATATGAATCCATCTTTAAATGATCATCATTTGTGAAATATAATATTCTTATTGTCATTGATGATTATTATTTTTCAAATTCAATCAGTTAAATATTTTTATAATCTTCTAATTGATCCAATTTATCTATGTTTATATTCTAATTATTTAAGTCACTTAAATTAAGTATAAAAATTTCATTTTATTAATTTATTAAAACACCTAATTTCCCATCTTCTTTATCTATTTATGCATATTTTATTGTTTATTCTAGATTCTTATAATCTTTGTTACAAATATCAATTAAATCATTATCAATATTACTTAATTTAACTATTCCTGTTTTAGTAAATATGAATAAAACTTCTTTAAATAAACAAATCTATATTATTATTATACATTACTTATATAATTTCTTCTTTAATGTAAAATTATTTCCATTTTTTATTAGAATTATGATACACAAATAATTATTATTAGTTACCGATTATTATACACTTATTACATTCACTTATCTAAATAAGTGGTCTAATATAAATTAATAATACTTTTCTGAATGAGTTAATTATAAAGGATTTTTTATTTTCAAACTCTTTTCCTCAATTAGATCAATGATATATAAATTTTTGTCTGATACTAATATAAATTAAGTCTCATCAAAACTTAATATCCACTAAAAATTGTATTTCTTTTTACTTATTTGATAATAACATTTTTTATTGATTCAGAAATAAGGTTTGTAGTTGTTTCAAATTTAGGAAACATAGGTTCTTATTCATTAATTAAATCCAATTCCAATTAATATAAATTATTTTACATGTCAAGCATATAACATTAAACAATTTTAGGATTTTTTCTTTTTTTTAAAGGAATAACAAGTCCCGCAAATTCTGGAATAGTAATTGCAGAGAGTTTATCCTCTTTAATTTCTACGAGTTAAAGCTCTGATTAATAACACACAATATATTTAAGTCGATTAGGCATACTAATACGAGAAACATTTGAACTCAAATTGGATCTGATTATTTGTCTTTCATAATTAGTTTGATAAAAACGTTGCCTAAATGATAGTTTTAATGTTGGTGTTTAAAATCCAGAAGGCAACAACCCTATTTTATTTGTTCCAATTTATTCAAGTGTTTCATTTACAACAATTTCACTTTGATTATTCATAATTAATTAATGTTATAATAGAGCATTCCGACAGAAAAGAAAGTTATAGAATTAAAAGAGATGTCACTAAATTAAGAAGAATTGAGTTCATTACTGAAGTAGCAAAAGAAAGATTTTCGGCAATATAGTTATGATAAAAGGAAATCTCTAATATTATAAAGATTTTAGGATATAAAGAATGATAGATTGCTAAAATCAGATGGAACAGTACATCATACAGAGGAATTCAGAAAAGCCAATAAAGCATTAGAATTATTTTAACCGGAGTTACCTCTTTTAAAATTTCCTGTATTAACAATTTATATAAAAGTAAGACACAGTACTTAATACATATGATAATACTAAAAGATGGTTAAAAGAATTTGATTTTCCAAACAAAAAATAATATTGGAAAGAGTTTAAGAAAAGAAACTTTAAACATTATAATGGTTCAGCATGGTGTTATCCACCTGGAGTACCTGATTAATTCGAAGAATTCAAAGCTTATCATCATATAGAGCATGAAGAATCATAAGTTGAAAAATTCTAAAGATTATAAAAGTATTTTAAAATCTATTTAAAAAGTTAAAAAATAAAGTTTGTTAAACCTACAAGAATTACAGGTGGTGAATTTAGTCGACCTGTTTTTGATAGAACTCATGTACATGTTGAAATGAATCCAATACATTAAGTTTAATATATTCCAAACCCAGTAATATCTGAATCAACAGATTATAGATCATTAAGTCGTTAATCATTAAAATCTAAATTAAATGATATGTAAAAAGTTAAACCTTTTACTTCATGCAGTATGCGTAGTCAAATTTTCCAATAGAAATATAAACCTTTAAATGCTGAATTAATGAGTGCATGGACAGATTAAAAGAAAAAGATTCCAATTGAAAATGATTTTGATATTTGATATATTTATAGATATTATTTCTCATATGTATAGACCTTCTGGAATATTTCCTTTTTTAAGATATAATATTTTTTCTTTAGCTTTTCTTAAATCTTCTTATGTTATTTTCATTCTTCTTTCTCTTAAGGCAAGAAGTCCTGCTTCTGTGCACATTGCTTTTATATCTGCACCAGATAATTCATCTTTTGCATTAATGAATTCATCTAAATTAACATCCTATAATATTATTATAATATACTTCTCCTAAATTCATTTTACCAGTATGAATTTAAAATATCTTTTTTTTATTTTTTACATCAGGCAATGGAAATTCAATTTTTCTATCAATACGTCCTGGTCTAATAAGTGCTGGATCAAGTGATTCAATTCTATTTGTTGCAAGAATAACTTTAACATCTGCTCTTGAATCAAAACCATCTAACTAATTTAATAATTCAAGCATAGTTCTTTATATTTCTTTTTCACCTCCTGAATGTGAATCATATCTTTTAGTTCCAACAGCATCAATTTCATCAATAAATACAATACTAGGTGCATGTTCTTCAGCAACTCTAAATAATTCTCTAACTAATTTTGGACCATCTCCTTAATATTTTTATATTAATTCTGATCCAACAACTCTTAAAAATGTAGCTGATGTTTCATTTGCAACTGCCTTAGCTAATAATGTTTTTCCTGTTCCTGGTTCACCATATAAAATAACTCCTTTTGGTGGTTTAATACCCATATCTTCATAAATTTCAGGATGTGTAAGTGGAAGTTCAACAGCTTCTTTAATTTCTTAAATTTATTATTCTAATCCTCCAATATCTGCATATGATTCTAATGGAGCTTTATCTACTTTCATTACATTTAATAATGGATCAATTTCATCTTACATTATACCAACAACAGCATAAGCTAAAATATAAATAATCAATACATCGTTAATTTAATAAGACAGAGCAACCTGGCTCTAATTAATCTTTATCAACAAAACTCATAATTCCTGAATAACTTTCTGGTCCAACTGCTGATGAAACAATTGCATGATTTTCATTTACAAATTCTTCTAATGTTCCAACTCTATTATATTATATTTTTAATACATCATTGGTGTGCCTCTTAATTATTCAATCTTTTTAGTTTCTTCTGATTCATTTTAATCTTATTCTTTTAATGGTTTCAATCTTTATTAATTTTCAATGAATTCTTATTCTAATAGTAAATAATCTTTTATTCTTTCATTCTTTAATAACTTTAATCTACATTTAGTTATTGGAGTAGCTAAATTAAACTTATTATACCTGCAGGTAATTTGCTTGCTTATTCTACTCCTTTTCTTAACTTTTTTCTTCCCACTCTTTATGGAGGTGGGGGTGGTTTCTTTTATTAGTCTTTATTCTAATTGTTCTGATTGCCTTAATTGTTATTGCCTCTACCTCCTTAGTTAAATGGATTAAATCCTCCTCCTTGTTGTTGATTTCCCATCGATATATTTTAATTTAAATTATACACCAGTATGGCATATTAGATGAGTATATATATATAATTATAAATGGAAATCAATGAAATGACTATTCCTATTTTTATTGAGGCATCTCTTGCATTCATTTTTAGCATTATACTTATTCTAGATGTATTTATTCATGGTCAAATTAAAAATTGCTAATTAGAATTAGGATTGCTTTTCACAAATATGTTATAGTCAATAGGTAATGTGTATATTAATAGTAGTTACTATTTTTTTGTTTGCTTAATTAAACAGTATAATTTGTTTATCTTCATTATTCTTGGTTCAATGTTTAACTTTATCAAGTTTTTTGTGGACTATTTTAATATTATAAAAAGGTTGTTTATTAACAAGATACCCTACAGTAATTGCACTTGAATATCTTAAAACTAATCAATTCATAGTAATTATAATTAAATTCAGTTATAAGCTTTGATTGCTTATGGATTACCAATTATTGCTACTTCACTTATTTTTATACATTATAATACATGCTCAATTGAAACACTTCCAGAAACTTCAACTAAATTATTTTGGGCAATATAAGCTATACTATCTATTATTTTTATAGGAATAGCAACTTATCACATTATAAAGATTCATCTTTTTTCAAGATTAGTATATAATACCTATAAAATAGGTCAAATTATATTCTTATATCCTTTATTGTCCTCTAATATTATTATTTACATTTCCTTGGGCTGTGACTACTACATTTAATATTAATATAGAAAAGTCATTGTATGTTTATTAAGGTAATTTGATCAATATTTAGCCTTATTTCTTTTAAAAAATAGTCAAATTCTATTAAGCACAATATTATTTGCATATAATTCAGGATGTTAAGTAGTGTTTGTAGAGAATGCATGTCCAGTATAAAGAACAAAATATTTAGCAAAATACTCAGATAAGTATATTTAAATTAATTTAGTAAATTTTAATAAACAGGCCATGTGGAAATAGGACTTCCAACCCTGTAAACGTAATTATTAATAAAATGATTCATAATTTTTGTAATAATTAAATTTATGGAAATTTTATAAAGTTTTCTTGTTTTATTTTACAACATAGCCATAGTGGCAGTTCTACTGATGGTTGCACTATTAGCAATGTTATATTGGTAATAGAATTCAATTATCTATTTACCATGTAAAAAATACTTAATAAAATTAGCTGCACCAGGATTACCTAGGAGTCCAAGTTAAAATATGAATGGAATGAGAAATCCTTAAGAAAGAAATCTCCCATATGAAGACGTTTAGATTGGAACTTTGGATCATTAGATATTAAAGGGATGGTTAATCAAGTAGCCTAATTCCTCTGAGGTGGCAACAGTTGTATTTTTACATGAAAATGCAGGAAGTAAATCTTTTCTTAATCATAGATATTGGAGGTCGTCTGTAATTTTTAGAGATGTATTATGAATAAGTTAAATGCAATTTACTAATTATTGCTTATAGAGGATATTCTGATAGTACAGGATAACCTAATGAAAGAGGATTATCACTAGATGGAGAATCTATTGTTAATTATTTGTTTCATAGAGACGACATAGATTAATCAAAAATATTTGTACATGGAAAATCATTAGGTGGTGCAGTTGCCATATATGCTCTTAATTAAAATATAGCAAGAGGAGTAAAAGGTGCTATTTTAGAAAATACATTCACATCTATAGATGATATGGTAGATGTTATTTTTCCAAAATTAAAATATTTTAAAAACTTATTGCTTAGAAATCATTGGCCATCAATTTAAAGAATAGGAAATATAACATAACCATTATTATTAATTTACTGTATTATAGAATATTTAAATTAGCAATGAGAGATGAAATTGTTCCTGTATAACATATGGCTAATTTGTAAAATGCAGCAACAAGGGCTAGATTTATTGAATAAGTATTGTTTATATATATAATTAGTATACAATCCCTGATGGAGATCATAATAATAATTGGGTAAGAGATCCTGAAAAGTATTTCAATTCAATAAGAAGTTTTATCAATAATTGTATATGAATTATTATATGTAACAAAAATATTGTGATGAGTGTGAGGAAAGTAAAGCAAAAATTAATTGTAATCAATGTGGTTAGATTCTATGTGAACTTTGTGACAAAAAGATACATAACAAGGGAAAAAGAGTATTTCATTCCAGGGAATAAATTGAAAATACAGATTCAATAGAATCAAGTAAAATTAAATAAGATGCTCATGTTATTAGACACGAATAGCATAAAGAAAGATTTAAATAAATAAATAATATACCTCCTGTAGATGTTGTTGATTTTAACTCTATAAACATTTAAACAGATACCTTAATGCAATTTTAAAATGAGTATAACAATTATTTAATTAGTCACCAACTTGCCTTAATTGAGTCTTACTTGTTCAAATAGGCTTATAAAGGTGAATTAATGATACATTTAAATGATTTCTAAAGATTTCTAAAATCAAATGACATACATAAAATCAATTAGTATTGTTCCTATATAAGTTAGATCAAAGGACATTATATAATAATTAGAAAAAATTAGATTAATAACTGTAACTACCCGTAAATTTGGTGATAGTGATCCAATACTTTTTATTAGTCTTCAGTTAGATCACATTAGTTTATAATCTGTTTATTGGGTATTATTAAACATTCGAAAAGATGAAATGACTCCAACTGATAAATTAGTTATGAGTAGAATAAAAGAATGTTATGGATTAAAATTAAATGTCTAAGAATGGAATCATTATTTAGCTGGATTCTATAAATTATAAGATTAAGATGGATTAATTTAATTCAATTTAAAAAAGTTTAAATAAAATAAATGGATAGATGAAAAATGTATTATTAAAATGACTAAATGTCCAATCGATTTAATTAATAAATCTGAAAATACTAATTAAACACTCTCTGTTTCTCAATAAATAAATAATGAATCTTTATTACTTTTTACTATTGAAGATAATTAACCATGGAATATGATGGATGCTCAATAAATGAATTCATAATTCAAATAATAATGGAAACTTTTTATAACCTTTCTTAAAGAATTTTTTGATTCAAATATCACTCTTAATACAAGTTAAAATACTGAATCATATGCTGATTTCAATTAATATGACTAAAAATCTGAATCATCAAAATAAAGTGGTACCTAATCTGTTCCAACTCAAAAAAATCAAGATAATTCAAAATGGATTAGAAGTGTTGAGTCAGGATTACAAAAAGTTCAATAAAGTTAAGAAATATCTCATAATTAGAGTTATTAATCAAATATCACTTAAAAGTAATTGTAATTTTCTAAATTAGGAAAAGAAGCAAAAAAGGTTAAATAAAACCTCCTAAATCTATATCAAAGGCCATTCCAGGAGGTAAATATGGATGTGCATAATTATTAAAATGTTGTGGACCTTTATAATTGAGATTATGCACAATGGGTGTTTTATGTCTTATGATTTAAGAAGCTATTAATAGAAGTATATTAATATACTACAAAACATTATTAATAAAACCTAATACCAATATTGCATTTGATTTTAATGATTACTTAAATTTATTTGATGAAGAATATTAAGATTAATTTATTTTACAGAGTATTTTAGGAGTTGAGGAGAATTAATAATTATCTATAGATAAATAATAGTAATAAATTGAAAAATAAAATAAATTAAAATAAGTTTAAATAGCTATTCGAGATATTTTAAATGAATATAAAAAAGGAGTTAGTTTGGCTAGACTTCCTAAATTAGTTTAAAGAAAAATATAATTTACATTCGATTTACATGAATTAGGATTTACTAAACTTAAGTGTCTTATTTAAGGTATTGAAGGAGTTAGTATAATTAATGATGGAACTACATATGCTTCAATAATATTAGATGAATATAATGATGAAAGTAATGATTTGAATTAAGAATAAGAAGATGAATAGTCATAAGTAAAGATAGATCTTAATTATTTTTAAAAGTCTTAAACATAATAAATTACATTTTCTGATTATTAATTAAAAATTGAGGTAAATTATATATAAATACTAGTAAGCTTTGAAATAAATAATGAATTAATATAGTAATGGTATACCAGCAACTTAATTATTGTAAATATTATAATTACATACTTAAAATTAATTTGATTATTAAGCATTTGGATGTTCAAGTTTTGAAGAATACATGGTAAAATATGCAGATAATTATTGTGATGTAATGATTAAAATGAGAGGATGTATAATTTATCCAAAAGGATATTCTTCATTTAGATAATCAGTACCATAAGTATAAAAGATGTAAATGGGAATACATCATTAAAAATCCCAATCTACAACATTACCTAGTCATGCGTAGTAGTAAAGCAATAGCAATAGTTAAATCATCAGAGCAGATAGTAATAAATAAATAAATTTAAGGCTTTCTTGCTGGTATGCAATAACCAAGTTAAACTAATGGTGATGGATAATCTTAGTCTTTAACATTTTAATCTTTCCATACAAATCCATAAAATAAAGATTTTTTTATGATATAAGAAGAAAATAGTCATCATGAACTTGATGCAAATGTACGTTTTATTGAAGAATTATTAAAAGAATCAGATGATGTTGAATAAAAGAAACATAAAATACAAAGATCACATTTTGAAAACAAATAATTTTAAAGCCTAGGTTAATGGCCATGGAGTTCAAATGAAAAAAGATGTCATAATAAATAAAATACATATTAATATAGTCCATAATAAGATTACTTTAATGGATAAAAAGTTTCATTAGATTTACATAGTTATGATTAAGATAATTAATGATTTTTTTTAATATCAATTAATAAATATAAAATATAATATTATAAAAATAATGACAAGGAGTAATTAAATAAATGGTGGTTTAGGATGATCATTAGGGATTAAAAATATCATACCACCATGTTTAAAAAATGCTAATTTATTTAAACTTTGTTCTGCTAATTTTAATCTTCTCACATGTGATTATGATAAAATGAAAAATTTAATTTTATTTGGAATTTACAACATCGATGTTAAACAAAATGATAATTTTATTAAGCTTTTTCCATCTGATTCTTATAAATATTCAAATAGACTAATTTAATAATTAATAATACCAACATTAATGTAATTTTTAATAAACTTCTTACTCAATAGAATCAAGTAATGAATTTCTATTAAATATCCTTTCTAAAGTTAAAATTATTCTATGTTTTATTTCATTCATTTCTATTAATTCTGCTTCAGATAGATTAGTATCTTCATTTTCTAATTTACTTTTTGAAATTGGTAAAATAATTTCTTTTTTATCATTATTTCCAAATTAATCTGTACTTTCAATTACAAATCCTTACAATACTTTATCAATTAATTAAACACAAAATTAGTTTAATGCATATACATATATGCTATTATTTATAATTTAAACAGAATCAATTCTTGACATGATATTCATTTTTTACTGTTCATTAGAAATAATAACTTCCGCATGACTCAAACATTCAACATAATCATTTTATGTTAGATTACTATCTTTTATTTTTAGTATTTGCAGCTTTTAGAATGAATAAGTAAATAAATCTTCATTTGTATATAAAATGATGCAAGATGGCTGCTCTGCCAGTGTTTTTTTCTCTTCTGTTTAAAGTATTGATGATTTTTCAAGCTTACTGATCATTGAGTGTAGTATGATATTAACTTTAAAAAACTCTGGCTTAACTTAGACATAGGATCTAAATATATGGAGGCAATAAACCGACATAAAGGACAACGGGGTATTGTTGATAAAGATCTATACATACAGTGATAACAGAAGGTATGCCCACAAATCAAAGAAACAGGTTAACTTAGCTTAATGCAGCAAATTGGGCAATTTAGTAAATTATCCATAATATTATTATATAATAATAATTTTAATGCAATTTATTATTCAACTTTTGTATATAATATTATTTTATTTAATAATGAAATATATTTTCATTATTCTTATTCATATTATTGATTTTCTCTTCTTTATGAATTTGCTCCAGGTTAATATATTGGACTATATGTAGAATAACTTTATGGTGAATGTGGTGATCCAGTATTTCTAGCTTAACTTCCAGTATTAGATGGTGATAATGGTGAATGATATTAAGCATCATATCGTGGACTATAATATTATGTATACTATAATACCTATGTTAAGAATTCATAACAGGACTAGATGATCTTTAACCAGAATTAACACGTTCACTACTTCTATAACTTGGACTAGGTGAATTAGTATAACTTGGATAATGTGGTGATGATGGTGAATGACCAGCTGAAACTTCATTTTCTTTTGGTGTATATCTTGGTGATTATGATTAAATAGGTGATTCACCAGGACTTGGTATATACATTTAATCTTTATTTAATAAAGGAGTGCTAATAGCATAATGTGGAGATCTATGAATAATATCTGGTGTATATTCTCTTTAAAATGGTGTAGCAAATCCATAAGGTGATTAAGGATATGGTGTAAATGGTGATTATCCATCTCTTATTGACATAGCCACAGGTGCAGGTGTATTTTAAATAATTGGTGTTTACATTGTATATGGTGATGGTTCTGTAAATATTTCATTTTAAGATGTAAATTTATCAGCATGACTTGATTTAAGTTTAAATTCTTTAACATTTTTAGCATTAACCATTAATTCAAAACATCCTGTTCCGTGTGGACATAATTATCCAAATATTATATTTTCACTTAATCCTCTCATATGATCTACTTCTGAAAATACAGCTGCATCATATAATATTTCTACTGTTTCTTCAAATGAACTTTTTCTTAATACACTAACTTCTGGTATTCTATTTATACCATTTCTATTTACTGCTGTTAATCTACCTCTATGTGTCATCCAATCATATAATAAATATAAATGTCTATAATTTATATAGATACCATAATGATTAAATATCTTTTTTGTTTCATTTACTAATGCTGCTCTTGCTGCTTCTATACCTAATACTTATGATATTTCATAAACATCATCTGTTACTGTTCTTCTTTAATCAACATATTCTAATTTTAGTATTTCTTTTAAATTTGTACCTTCTGTTTCTAAATATTTTTCTATTATTTTCCATTTTCCTTTTCCATCTATATTTGCTTATTTAAGAAATCCACCTGTTTTATTATTTATATAAAATTGTTTTTCTATTTATGAATGTAAAATTCTTGTTATTTTACCTATTCCACCTAAAGAATAACTTCTAATTGTTTCTTCTAATCTTTTTAATATAGTATATGGTGTATCAACATAATATTTTGATTTTTCTTCTTCATCAATAGCTATTTCATCATCAAATGCACCTTTTCCTCTTTCTGGTTTATACTTTCTCTTTTCTGAATAATCATGATAATATTTGATTTGTATATATTTATGATTCATTGAATCAGGATCAACTATTGTATTTTATGATGATATTCCAAATTTCTTTTCTGTTTCTTCTAATATTCTTGGTATACTATCTCTAATTTTATCCCATGTTTCTAAATTTGATAATATTTTTTAATGATCCATATGTAAAAATAAAATCCATTTATATTTTGCTTCATCTGTTTCAAATATATTATCAGTAAAATTATCATCTTAATCTTCTGTAATATGTAATGGATTATTTGGATCACTTTAATAATATATTTCACTTTTTATTATATATTAACCAAATGTTTATCCTAATATTCTACCTTACATTTATACTAACATACTCTATGTAAAATCATCTTATTTTTATGGATGTTTTAATTATTCTTATTTAACATATGATTTTTTATCTTTATCATCTTTTAATTCTAATTCAGCATATTCAAGTGGAGGATCAAAATAAATTGTTAAACTTGGTGTTTTTGTTTTTTTACTAGCATCTAATAATTCTTATAATCTTGGTACTCCTAATGTCACATTTTTATCTCCTGTAACTCCTGACTTATGAAAAGTATTTAATGTCATTTATGTTGTTGGTTCTCCAAGTGATTATGCAGCAATAGCTCCAACTGCTTCTCCAGGATGAGCCATACTTTTCTTTAATTTATAAACAATTTCTGAGATTAATTCTTAAAATGCTTCTGGAGTTAGTCTATGTCTACAACATAATTCTTTACTAGCTAATGATACTTTTAGATGTGTTCTAAATAAATTTATACAATTTCTTCTCTCTTCTAAATCATATGCTAATAATTTATCAACTTTTTAAATTAATTCATCAACTTACTTTGTTACAAATATTGGATTTAATCTACATTTTTCTCTTTCACTAATTTTTTTATTTATTTTAATAGTTGAAATAATTCTTTCTATATTAACAACCAAATAATAATGTGTAAATATTTCCTCTTTTGGTGCAGAATCAATCAAAAATAATCTTCTTAATTCATCTCTAGTTTTTCTAATTTCATCAAATTCACCTTTTAATAATGCTTATCCATCATAATCTGATTCAATTTCATCAATTATTTCATCTGTAAATACAAATTAATATCTCTATCTAATTTCATTTCCAAACCATTATTCTTATATTAATTAATATTTATCAGCTAATTATTGATTACTTAAATTAACACACTTAATTTCTTAATGTTCAATAAATTCAGCAGCCATTTTATCTTCTCCATAATGAAATTAATAAACAGCTCCAACTGTGTCTCTACATGATGAATCATATCTAACAAATACATCTTCTACAGCCTTAATTAATTTTCTTTAAATATATCCTGTTCTACTTGTTTTAACAGCAGTATCAATTAGACCATCTCTACCACCCATAGTATGGAAAAAGAATTCAGCTGGTTTTAATCCTTTAAAGAAATTACTTGCCACAAATCCTCTTGCTTCAGGTCCATAATCAAATTTAGAAAAATGAGGAAGTGTTCTATAAGCAAATCCAAATTAAATTCTTTTTGATTCTAAATTTTATTATCCTACTAATGAAGTAATCTATGCAAGATTTGATGCTTCACCTTTACTTTTTGCCCAAATCATTTTAAACATACAATTTCTTATTTGATCAATAGTTTCTGTGACTTTTGAATTAATATCATCTCTAACTTTATTAAGTTTCATATTAAATGAATATTCAAATGAATCCATAATTCTTTTACCCTTTTAATGATATCTATTATCTTAAATCTTTTTTGAATCTAAAAATATTTATAGTAATTTAATATATTCTTCATCTTATTCTCTACTTCTTTTTTCTGTTTCAGCAACTAATTAAATATGTGGTGCAATATCTTAACAGCCAACTGTAAATGAATGCATAATTAACCAATTATTAACAATTCTTTAACAAGATGTCATAAATTCTAAAGTTTTTTCTGCCCCTAAATCTAACCAACAAAGATGTACAACAGATCCTGCACCTTATCCTACTAATTCTTTATTAAAAATTCCACTTACTAAACTACCTCTTTGTATACATAAACTTTTATCATCAGCATTCCAATTAGGTTTTCTTAAATCATCTTCTCTAATACCTCTTTCAGTATTAATAGATTATGGAATAATCATAGACATAATTTATTTACCAGTCCATAATTCTTATGGTTTTAAAATAGCTGGCATTGGTAATTCACCTGTAAATTATTCATTCCACATCATTAAATGCATAACTTAATCTTTAGTTAAAAATGTATCTCTTTATGTAAATAAGCAACAACCCAATAAAGAATCTTATACAATACCCATAACTGGTTAATTACTCTTTGGTGTAACAATTTAACGTGGTACATGTGCTAAATATTTTAATTCAGCAATAGTTTCATAAGATTATGGTACATGCATATTCATTTCATCACCATCAAAATCAGCATTATATGGAGTACATACTGATAAATTTAATCTAAATGTTGAATATGGTAGAATACGAACTCTATGTCCCATCATACTCATTCTATGTAAAGTAGGTTAACGATTAAATAATACAAAATCCCCATCTTATAAACATCTTTCTACAATGACTCCTTAATTTATTTTTTATCTTATTTATTCTTCAGTATCTGTAAAATCAAAATATAAAGCTTAAAACTTTCTTTATTTACTTCTTGGATCTGTTATTGGAACTATAACATATTTTATTTTATTAGTTTTTGCTAATTAAATTACCCTTTCTAAATTATATTCAGTCACTTCTTCTGGAATTGTTAATTAATCAGCTACTATTTAAGGTACTCCTAATTCATCCATACCTAAATTTGCATCCGGAGATATAACAGAACGAGCACAAAAATCTACTCTTTTTCCCATTAAATTTTATCTAAATCTACCTTCTTTACCCTTTAATCTTGCTCTAATACTCTTTAAAGGTTAAGTAGATTTCATTTTTATTTTTCCTGCTTTCTCTGAATCTATTATTTTAGCCACTTCTCTCATTAATTCTGGTGCTAATCTTATTCTTTCTGCATCACTATTACAATTTGAAATTTCATTATTCTTTTGTAATATAGACTTATATATTTAAGTATATTAATCTTATGCTATCCTTGCTGGATTCATTTCAATAGCTGGTCTAACTTAAGGTGGCATGACTAACAAATATTTTATTATTAAATCTTTTGGACGGGAATCCTTTGTAAATCCTAAAACAAGTGCATCTTCATCTCTTATTTTACGAAATATTTCTAAGCATCTTTCAGCAGTAATTTCTTTTGCTGATTCATTTTTATTATATTGAATTTTTATTTATCCATTAATGGCCTAAATTTTAGTGGGAATTTTTTCTCCACAAAATTCTTCTTGACCTTGATCTTCTACTTTATGTTTACTTGCCTCACATTTTTCAACTCTTCCTAACAATTTTACTATTTCATTCAGTCTCTTCCTATTCAATTTATGTGCTTTAGCTTTCTTAAATTATTCCTTAAATACTTTATATATAATACCCATGCCTCTTCTTGTTATGGTTGTCTAAGTCTTCCACAATTGTGGCATATACATTTCAATACTTTCTTTACAATTATTAAGAATCCAACATGATAGACTGGTTTGTTCAGTTCAATACGACCAAAGTGCCCTTAACAGTATTTTGTCTCACCACAAGTCTTACATTTCTATACATTTGTATTCACACCCATTCGTAAATCATTTAAACCATTTAACTTCGGAGTCCCATCAAGTTCATTTGTTTGAAGCTCTTTTATTTCTATGTCTCCAGTCCATTCCTTAATCAGCTCATGACTCATCAGCCCAAACTCCACTCTCCTTACCTTTGCTATTGGAGCTGACGAGTATGTGAAATCAGCGCCTGATTATCTCATAATATATTTAATTAATCAAAATACTCACTTCAAAATCAATTCATTAATTAAAAAATTACCAACCCATTCCTAAATCACCTATATTGTCCAAGTAAAAACAATATTTCCTTTAAATACCATTGAATAATGGATTTAAGGATAAATGTTATGTATGGAATCTCACAATTTAAAATTAAACCAATATCTTTATTAAAAAACAAAACCACTATCAGTCACTTTTTAAAAAAATGTGGAATTGAATAATATCAAAAATTTTGTATGTATTTGATGAGTTAGTAAAATATTTAAACAAACAAATATGAGAAACTTGATTTGAATCAAGTTAATTATTTCCTTATCTGGGAAGTCTTTTTCAAAAAGAAAGTGAGGTGCTGCAAAATTGATGAAGGTCTAAGAGGAATCGACTGCAGTCAGAAAATTTGGAGAGAAATCCATATTAGGAATCCTTCTTATTGGAAAGTTAAAAGATTAATGATTCTACAAAACGTTAATGATATTTTCAATTTTTGATCCACATTATTTTTAACATTTATACTATTATTTAATTAGCTCATTTATAAATTTATAATTTTCATTTATTTTCTAACAAGAGATTTACAGCTTAGATATTAGATAGCTTTTTTTCAAATATTTAATTGTCCTCTACAAATAGGTATTCCTTTTCTTACAGATCTCTTTAAGCGAAAAAGCATAAATATATCTATTTGGTAATGAAAAACTACTTAACCTCTACGTTAATTAATTTCTTTTATGCTTCTTTTGCCACTGATAGAAACAATGATATATTACTTCTTATTTCACCATCTATTCTAAGGGTCTGATGGCCTTACGTTTTTGTTATATATGCATCTCCAGCAAAGTGGAATAAAAATGTTCCTTTTTTGATGTTCTCTGTACAAATTATTTGAATGTCATTTTAACCACCAACATCTAAATTCTTATAAATAGCTATGTTCTACATCTGCATAGCTTCTAGAATTTCTTCTTCTAAAACTTTTGGGCAAAGTAACTTTTCTTTATGTTATTGTTATCTTAATATTTGACAAGTCTCAATATCGTCGAAATGGTGAAAGTTAGTGAAGTTTTTATCAAATTAAAAAAGAGCAAAGTATAGGTGTTTTTTTTAGTTTACTTATTTTTTGGCGCTTTGATTTGTCATAACTTAATCTTTTAAGCAGAAGACAGTGGAGTCAATAAATGTTATACTCCAAAGCTGGTTACAATATGTACAGATATTAGAATCAATACATTTTGGTTGTTATTTGCACCTTTCGCATTATACCTCTTCCAAGTTGGATATTGCCTGTTCTAACTTTTAGTATGATTTTTCTGTCTTTCCCTGATAATTTGTGGCTTACTCATTAATGTCTAAGCAAATTGGTGATCTTGTTTAAACTCTTGGTAATTAGTTGTTTACCAATGCATCGTTGTTAATTATATTGATTCTAATTTTTCTTTTCATTTATTATTTATTAAAAATAATTAGGTTTTAGAAAACTGTATATAATAACAAGATCCTTTTAATAGTTTGGTTTTTGACAAATCAGTTAAATAACGACATGGAGGAAAGAGGTTGTATGAATTCAAAATTAATAAGTAAAGGTAATGTTTAAAAGGCAACCTATTAGTGTAAAATTGACAAAACTTAAAGAAATATACATGGAGGAAAAAGTTAAACGACTCCATA